>CAUYUJ010013155.1:7500-10468 GCA_963575745.1 Prorocentrum cordatum | reverse complement strand
TGGAGGAAGTGCGTGGAGGAGCTGGGCGCTGGTGGTCGAACAAAGCGAAGGGGGAGGTCAAGTTTGACAATGTGGAGGTGGCCAGTATCGTGGTCACGGAAGAGGATGCCCCGACGGAGCTGCGCTGGAACAATCCGATGGTGGCGAACCTGGGCATCGACAAAAGCAAGGTGCAGGAGGTGTTCAATCGCATGGTCGGCAGTGGCTCCAGAGAGGTACAGTGGTGTCCCTAACACTCGCTCGGCGCGGTGGCGTCTGTGGCAGTACCATTACAAGGAGGTATTCAATAGCTACCTGAAGGACATATCGTGGGATGCGCGTGGTTTGCCTCTACGGGATCCTCTTCGTAGGCGATGCAAGCCTGCAACCTTGTGGTCGTATATGGCAAAGAAGTATTTAATCATGATGCAGGAGACGCATGTCGCGGTGGGCAGTTTGGAGGCGTTCGTGCGCTCGCAGACGTACCCCTACAAGTTCCACTTCTCTGCGCTTCGCGAGGGAGGTGGCGAAGGTGTGGCCATGCTGGTCCCATCATTGGAGCAGTATGACGGGGAGGAGATGCAACCCTCGTGGCACCTAGATTCGACGACCTCGGAGATGGGCCCTGAGCGGGTATTAATGATGAAGGTCTGGGTGATGGCGTGGAAGCCCGACTCGGTCACACACATGCCTGCAGAGGCTGAAAAGTGCCGTGTCGGGGTCACTCTCATCAACGTGCACAACCACGATCGCAGCGGGGAGGACAAGTCGAGAGTGGCGACAACCTGGCGGAGGGCAATGAGGGAGGTGCGCAGGTCCCCGCTGCAGGAGCTCTGCGATGTGGGCGGCGACTTCACCCACCCAGTGGAGGATCGACGCTACTATCGCATGCCGACGGATTTGCCTCGTTGGCGAGGAACTGACGGAGACGTTCAAGAGGAGTGGGCCACTGCCAAGCGGCCCCTGGTCTCAGCGGCGAAGGCCACGAGGGACCGCATGATTGCACTCGCGGAACTGCAGAACGTCTCGCAGGGCGCGGAGCTCTTCGCCCTGGTGATGCGCTCGGTGGCCAAGACGGTCTGGCCGAACGATGGCACCACGGCGCCCTTACTGATCAAGTCCTTTCCTTTGGCTCGGAGGCACCTGCGCATTCAAGATGGCAAGGTGCTGGCGAACGGCACTCTGGTTTTCGGGGAAGTCGTATGCTCCACCATGGAACGGATGCTGTGTGTGCGGCGTAAGGGCGCTGCGAGACGGGTCCGTTGCGCCTGTGCGACGGTGCAGGCGCTGGAGGGCGAGTACTGGAAGCGGGAGCAGGGCAACATAGTGAAGAAGGCCCAGCTGTGGCTCCGCAAGCTGCCCGCCTGGCAGCTGAGCGGCGTCAAGGTGCGGGGTATGGAAGAGCTCCCTGCACCACGTGAGCTGGAGAGCGTCTCCGTGCGGCCATTCGATGTCGCGATGAAGAACGCTGACGCTATTCTGGCTGCAGTGCGTGTGTACTGGGGCCACATCTTCAGGAAGAAAGATTTCGACGAGGTGGCGGCCAGGGAGTACATCGTGCGATGGCCAGCGCCCGCCAGCACGCGCGAGGACTTTGCCTACAGCAAGGAGGATCTACTACGGGCAGCTCAGCGAGGTCGCGATGTGGCTCCTGGACATGACAGGCAGAAGCTAACGTGCCTGAAGCACAACTTGACCAAGTGCTTCCTGGTGCCGCTGTGGGCGCCGATCTCGGAGGCGAGCATGATCTTCGGGAAGAGCGCGCTCGGGGTGAGCACTGCTGGCTGGTTGGGCTGCTCGGTCGACTCCATGACGAAGTACCTGGGCTGCTGGCTGGGGCCAGGCGCTGACCTCGCCAGACTGTGGCACGACCCTTTGTCCAAGTATGCGGCGAGGATGAGAGCGCTTGGAGCCAACGCCCTGTGCAATGATGCAGTGGCACATGCGTACAAGGGGCTGGAGATCCCGTGCCTGCTAGACGTGACCATGATCCCCCTGATCCCCGATGTGCGCGGGGGCAAGGAGCGGGACCTGCTGCGCGTGCCGCTGTGCGTGCTGACGAAGTCGAACAGGAAGGACTACCTCCTGTCGCTGGGCCCCTCCTCGGGCGTCACGGCGCCGCTCTCCCTCTTCGACTCGGCGGCGACGGCGTGGATGAGGGCGGCGTGCAAGCTGCCGAGAGAGTGGCTCGCCTTCCTCGAGGGCGTTGAGAGCTTCGGCTACTACGTGTGGGGCGAGGCGCTGGGCAGGCTGGCGGACCTGCCGACGGACCTCTTCACCTCGTCGTGGTGGCAGGATCGTCGAGGGCCTGCTCGCCACCTCAGGGACGCGCCGTTGAGCTGCACGATGACCAGCAGGCCCAGGAACGGGCATCGGACGGTGGCCTGTCTGTGCGCCGCGAAGAGGCGGACGTTGGCAACGGAGGCTGCCTGGCTGGCGCAGCCCCATCGTGAGAGGAAGAAAAGGTCGGCTGCGTGGCACGCCCGTGTGCCCGCCACATGTGTGTTGGCGCAGAGATGGGAGGCGCTTAAGTGCGTCCTTCGCAATAGAGGGATGGGGGTGAGGTGGGTGGTGATCAAAGCAATGCGCGGCGCATGGCCCACAGTGGCCAGAATGCATGTCACTAATAGTCGCTCGGCCCCCTGTAAGCTTGGGTGTGAGAATGGATCTGACAATATGTCACAATATTTGAGGTGGCGGCGCCCGTGGTGGTCCGCCTGTTTTCCTAGGGATTTTTGTTTTTTGTTCTAACTCTGTAATACTGAAGCTTTGTTTTGGGTCCCATTGGGTCCACGCCTCGACCCCCGATGACTCGCTCGTTTGGTCGGTCTTGAGGCTTTGCCTGACGCACCAGTGGCACGCTATCACTTCAGCGCATCCTGGTTCTGGGCCACAGTACGTACTTTGTTGCCTTGACACTGCACGTGCACGCACGGGTAGGTAGGCGACTCTTCCTCTGGAGCGACGTTCGCTCCTCCTCCTCCTCCTC
>CAUYUJ010013155.1:0-2500 GCA_963575745.1 Prorocentrum cordatum | reverse complement strand
AGGGGGGGTCAGCAATTTTTGTTTTCAGAATGGAGCCATGAGCCTTCGACGACAACGTCGACGCCGACGTCGACGGGAAAGAGGGGGGCGGCGACAACGACGACGAAGACGACGACGACGCCCACCGACGAACTGGGTGATCGACGACGGCCGCCGAGGGCCCCTCGGCCTGCGCTGGCGGTGCGGCTGGGACGTCCGCGTGCGCGCGCATCTCCTCGCCGAGGCCCTGCTTGGCGAGAAAAAAAGCGGGCCCGCTCGGAGTGAGCTTTCCGGCAACCTTTGAGTCGGGCACGTCCTTCTACAGGAGGAATATTCAAAAATAGAAAACATAGTATGGGGACGATTTTCGTTTTTTTTTGTTTTTGTTTTGTAATTTTTCGTCCAAAATCCTGTTGTAGGGGGACATGCCCGACCTAAGGCAAACTTCCTGGCAGCAGCAGCAGGCAGCGCCAGGTGCACCCGAGGCGAGCGGGCACGCTCGGATCGAGAGCTTCCCGCGGCGGCAGCGCCGGCCATGCGATGGCTGCCGGCCGCGTGAGCGGGGGCACGCTCGGAGTGAGCTTGCTGGTGGGGTGTCTGGCCCCAGACATGATCGCGTCGTAAAAAACTCAGGGCGGGAGGTTTTTGGCCGTTTTCGGCCCCTGAGGGCCCTCGCCGGGCCTGGGGACCGTTAAAAAACGATTCAGGACGAAATTCAGGTCCTGGGGAAGGGGTCGGGACTTCCAGGGGCCCCGTATTGAAAAAATCAGGACGTCGCATGTCTGGGACAGCACACTGGCAACGCGATGGCTTTTGGCCGCGAGCGGGCGCACTTGGAGTGAGCTTCCTGGTGAGCTTCCCGGCATCAGCGCCGGCGGCCACACAAGGGCTGCTGGCCGCGCCAGCGGGCACGCTTCGAGAGAGAGAGAGAGAGAGCGTTCTGGCATCGCTGGCCACGAGATGTGCACTTGGAGCGAGCGGGCACGCACGGGTTGATGTGAGGCTGACGGGAGGGACTCGGGAGGGACACTGGCCTAGGGCGCCTGTAGTGAGGGACCTGCTAAGTAAGCAGTGGGAGCCCTGTAGGCAAGCACGCTCGGAGTGAGCTTCCCAGCAAGCCTCCTAGCAACACTGCTGGCCACGTGGTGGATGCCAGCCGCGAGCGGGCATGCTTGGAGTGAGCTTCCTGGTGAGCTTCATGGCAGCAGCGCTAGCGGCCACACGATGGCTGCTGGCCGCGCGAGCGGTCACGCTCAGAGCGAGAGCTTCCTGGCAGCAGAGCCCGCCACGCGGTGTGCACCTGAAGCGAGCGGGCACGTCGGCGTCACACCAACATACTAGTACTATGTGTGCGTCGCCCCGTATCTTCTAGTATATGCTCGGTCGCGGTCGCTTTCTGGCCATACCGCTCGGGAGACGATATACTACAGTATGGTTGCGCTCTATGTTCGGGTCGGCCGCACGCCTCCGAAGAGGACACGCAGTACTGGTATGCCCGCCTGCGTCCCAACACCAGCCCAGGGCACCTGCGGCGAGGGAGCTGTTAAGTAAACAGTGGGAGCCCTGTAGGCAAGCAGTGAGGGCGCGGCACCTCGGACGTAGAGGGAGGTTGAGGAGGAGGAGGAGGAGGAGGAGGAGGAGGAGGAGGAGGAGGAGGAGGATGAGGAGGAGGAGGAGGAGGAGGAGGCCTGTAGGCAAGCAGTGAGGGCGCCATCGGGTGAGCACTGCGAGCCCTCTTGGCAAGTCCGCTCTGGGAAACATCGCGACGTCGGAGGTCCTGGCTCCACAGGGCTCTCGCCGCATCGACGCTTCGGCGACGCCTGCGCTACTCCAGATTTCGTAATAAAGGGAGGGGGGTCTCATTTCGGGGGGGGGGGTCTCTTCCAGGCTATCTTGGAGGGCCTGGGGGGTCTGGGGACGATGTTTTGGAGGGTTCTCCCACGGGGGAGGTCTGAAATAGCTTGTCTTGGAGGGTCCAGACCCCCTCCCTTTCATTACGAAATCTGGAGGAGCGTTCAGGGTTGAAAGCTACCAGCAACCTTCGAAGAAGAACACATGGCATACGCAGAAACTTTTGGCGCTCCGCGCGGGCTTCTGGGATCCAAGAAATCCGCGCGGTGCGCCAAACGTTTATGTTTATGCTGTGTTACCTCTACCTAAACCTGGACCAGGCCAACCTCGAGCGATCTCTCTCCCTCCTCCTCCTTCTCCTTCTACTCGCGCCTCCTCCTCCGCGCTCCTCCTCCTCCTCCTCCTGCCTCCCTCCCTCCCTCCCTCCCTCCCTCCCTCCCTCCCTCCTTCTTCTCTCCTCCTCCTCCTCCTCCTCCTCCTCCTCCTCCTCCTCCTCCTCCTCCTCCTCCTCAACCTCCCTCTGCGTCCGAGGTGCTGCGGCTGGCGCGTGGCGCGCGCTGGTCTCGGCCGGGCCTGTAGCCCTTTCGAGGGATGCCACGCTCTCGTGCGTCCCGCCCTCCCTGGCATTGGAGGAGGAGGAGGAGGACGAGGAGGAGGAGGAGGAGGAGGA
>CAUYUJ010013154.1:0-10470 GCA_963575745.1 Prorocentrum cordatum | reverse complement strand
TAGTAGTAGTAGTAGTAGTAGTAGTAGTAGTAGTAGTAGTAGTAGTAGTAGTAGAAGTAGTAGTAGTAGTAGTAGTAGTAGTAGTAGTAGTAGTAGGGGTGGTAGTAGTAGCAGTAACAGCGGGAGTATGAGTAGTACTAGTCGTAGTCGCATTAATAGTGGCAGTAGTAGTAGTAGTAGTAGTAGTAGTAGTAGTAGTAGTAGTAGTAGTAGTAGTAGTAGTAGTAGTAGTAGTAGGAGTAGTAGTAGCAGCGGTAGTATTAGTAGAAGTAGTAGTCATAGTAGTAGTAGTCGTCGTAACAGCAGCAGTGGTAGTAGTAGCACTAGTAGTAGCAGTCGAAGTAGTAGTAGTAGAAGTAGTAGTAGTAGTAGTAGTAGTAGTAGTAGTAGTAGTAGTAGTAGTAGTAGCCGTAGTTGTCGTAGTAGTAGCAGCAGCAAATGTTGTAGTTGTAGTAGTAACAAGGGTACTAGCAGACGTAATAGTAGTAGTAGTAGTCGTCGTAGTAGTGGTAATAGTAGTAGTGGTGGTAGTCGTAGTAGTAGTAGGAGTCGTAGTCGTAGTCGCAGCAGTCGTAGTAGTAGTAGTAGTAGTAGTAGTAGTAGTAGTAGTAGTAGTAGTAGTAGTAGTAGTAGTAGTAGTAGTAGTGGTAGTAGTAGTAGTAGTAGTAGTAGTCGCAGTAGGCGTAGTAGTAGCAGCAGCAGTAACTATAGTAGTAGCAAGAGTAGTAGTCGTAAAGTGGTAGTAGTAGTAGTAGTAGTAGTAGTAGTAGTAGTAGTAGTAGTAGTAGTAGTAGTAGTAGTAGTAGTAGTAGAGTAGTCGTAGTACGTGCACTGCTAGTGTTGGCGTTCGTGCTAGTGCTAGTGTAGGTAGTATTAGCAGTAGTAGTAGTAGTAGTAGTAGTAGTAGTAGTAGTAGTAGCAGTCGCAGTCGCAGTAGTAGTACTAGTAGCAGTAGTCGTCGTAGTAGTAAGGGTAACAGTAGTAGTAGTAGTAGTAGTAGTAGTAGTAGTAGTAGTAGTAGTAGTAGTAGTAGTAGCAGCATAGACGTAGTAGTCGTCGTCGTCGTACTTGTAGTAATGGTAGTCGTAGTAGTAGTGATTTCAGTAGTCGTCGTAGTAGTAGTAGTAGTAGTAGTAGTAGTAGTAGTAGTAGTAGTAGTAGTAGTAGTAGTAGTAGTGTTTAGTAGCAATAGCAGAGAAGAAGAGGTAGCAGTTAGAGTGTTAGTAGCAGTAGTAGCCGTGCGGTAGAAGTAGTGGTAAGTAGTCATAGTAGTAGTAGTCGTAGTATTAGTAGTATTTAGTAGATAGTAGTTAGTGTAGTAGTAGGAGTAGTAGTAGTAGTAGTATTGTAGTCGTAGTGTGATTGTTAGTTAGTAGTATTTAGTAGTAGTAGTAGTAGCAGCAAGTAGTAGTAGTATAGTAGTAGTAGTAGTGGTAGTGGTAGTAGTTAATAGGAATAGTCGTAGTAGTTAATAGTAGTAGTAGTAGTAGTAGTCGTCGTCGTCGTCAGTAGTCGTAGTCGTAGTCGTAGTAGTGTAGTCGTGTCGTAGTCGTGTCGTCGCAACGCGGTCGTGGTCGTCGTCGTGTCGTCGCGCCTAGTATGGTAGTAGCCGTTAGTATTGCGTGGGGTAGTGAGTGCTCCAGTTGTAGCGGAGGCATAGTACTAATGGTGTTCGGGTCAGTCGTAGTAGTACGGTTCGCAGTCGTAGACGTAGTTAGTAGTAGTAGTAGTAGTAGTAGTAGTAGTAATAGTAGTAGTAGTAGTATCAGCAGTGCTATTAGTAGTAGTAGTAGTAGTAGTAGTCATAGTAATGCTGATACTAATAGTAGTATGAGTAGTAGTAGTAGTAGTAGTAGTAGTAGTAGTAGTAGTAGTAGTAGTAGTAGTAGTAGTAGTAGTAGTAGTAGTAGTAGTAGTAGTAGTAGTAGTAGTAGTAGTAGTAGTAGTAGTAGTAGTAGTAGTAGTAGTAGTAGTAGTATTAATAGTAGTAGTCGTCGCCGTCGTCTTAGTAGTCTTAGTCGCAGCAGTAGAAGTAGTAGTAGTAGTAGTAGTAGTCGTCGTAGTAGTGTCAGTGCTAGTGTTACTGTTAGTGGTAGTTTTTGTGCTAGTGTTAGTAGTAATAACCGTAGTAGTAGTCTGTAGTAGTAGAAGCAGTAGTGGTAGTAGTAGTAGTAGTAGTAGTAGTAGTAGTCGTCGCACTCGTCGTCGCCGTAGTAGTATAGTAGTAGGAGTAGTCGTCATCACGTCGCCGTCGTAGTAGTGATAGTAGTAGCAGTAGCAGTAGCAGTAGTAGTAGTAGTAGTAGTAGTAGTAGTAGTAGTAGTAGTAATAGTAGCGGTAGTAGTAGTAGTGGGTTGAGTAGTAGTAGTTGTGGCAATATTAGTAGCTGTAGTCGTGGCTTTCGTAGTGGCAGTAGTAGTAACCGTATTCGTAGTAGTAGTAGAAGAAGACGTAACAGGAGTAGCTGTAGTAGCAGCAGTAGCCATAGTAGTAGTACGCGGAGTAGTAGTAGTAGTAGTAGTAGTAGTAGTAGTAGTAGTAGTAGTAGTAGTAGTAGTAGTAGTAGTAGTAGTAGTAGTAGTAGTAGTAGTAGTATTATATGGTGTAGTAGTTGTAGTACTTAGTAGTAGTAGTAGTAGTAGTAGTAGCAGCAGCAGTAGTAGTGGTAGTAGTGGTAGTAGTAGTAGTAGTAGTAGTAGCAATAGTAATAGTTAGAGGAGAACAAGGAGTAGTAGTAGTAGTAGTAGTCGTCGTCGTCGCCGTAGTAGTCGTCACATTGGCAGTAGCAGTAGTATTTGTCGTAGTGGCAGTAGTTGCAGTCGAAGTCGTATTTGTAATATGGGTAGTAGTAGTAGTAGTAGTAGTAGTCGTAGTAGCAGTAGTAGTAGTAGTAGTAGTACTAGTACTAGTAGTAGTAGTAGAAGTAGTAGTAGTCGTAGTAGTAGTAGTAGTAGTAGTAGTAGTAGTAGTAGTAGTAGTAGTAGTAATAGTAGTATTAGTAGTCCTAGTACTAGTCGTAGTCGTAGTAGTCGTAGTAGTAGTAGTAGTAATAGCAGTAGTAGTAGGTGTAGTAGTAGTAGAAGTAGTAGTAGTAGTAGTAGTAGTAGTAGTAGTCGTAGTAGTAGTTGTAGTTGTAGTCGTAGTAGTAGTAGTAGTCGTCGTCGTAGTAGTAGCTATTGTAGTAGTCTTAGTAGTAGTAGTAGTAGTAGTAGAAGTAGTAGTAGCAGTAGTAGTAATAATGGTAGTAGTAGTAGTAGTAGTAGCAGCAGTAGTAGTAGTAGTAGTAGTAGTAGTAGTAGTAGTAGTAGTAGTAGTAGTAGTAGTAGACTAGTCGTAGTACGTGCAGTGGTAGTAGAAGTCGTAGTAGTACTGGTAGTAGTCGTCGTCGTCGTCGTCGTAGACGTCGTAGTAGTAGTAGTAGTAGTAGTAGTAGTCGTAGTAGTAGTAGCAGTAGTAGTAGTAGTAGTAGTGGTAGTAGTAGTAGTAGTAGTAGCCGTCCTAGTAGTCGTAGTAGTAGTAGAGGTGACGTACCAGCGCCCGCAGTCACGAACCATGAGGATAGGGGGAGGAGGATCGCTCTAGTAGTAGTAGTAGTAGTAGTAGTAGTAGTAGTAGTAGTAGTAGTAGTAGAAGTACTAGCACTAGTACTAGTACTAGTACTAGTACTAGTACTAGTACTAGTACTGTACTATACTAGTACTAGTACTAGACTAGTACTAGTAGTAAATATCTGGAGTAGCAGTTAGTAGCAGTAGTAGTAGTATTAGTAGTTAGTAGTGTAGTTAGTAGTAGTAGTAGTAGTAGTAGTGTAGTACGTGGTAGCTAGTAGTAGTAAGTAGTGGTAGGCAGTAGTGTAGTAGTAGTCGACCTAGTAGTAGTAGTAGTTAGTAGTAGTAGTACTAGTAGTAGTAGAGTAGTAGTAGTAGTTAGTAGTAGTAGTAGTAGTAGTAGTAGTGTAGTGTTAGCAGCAGAAGCAGGAAGCAGTAGTAGTTAGTTTCAGTAAATAGTAGTATAGTAGTAGTAGTAGTAGTAGTAGTAGTAGTAGTAGTGTAGTAGTAGTAGTAGCAGTAGTAGTATTAGTAGTAGTAGTAGTAGTAGCCCCCCTAGCAGGTCCAGTAGTCGTTTAGTATAGCAGTAGTAGTAGTAGCAGAAGCAGCAAGGAGCAGCAGTAGTAGTAGTAGTAGTAGTCTAGAGTTAGTAGTAGTAGTAGTTAGTAGTAGTAGATAGTAGTAGTAGTAGTAGTAGTCGAGTATTAGTAGTAGTTAGTAGTAGTAGTAGCAGTAGTAGTTAGTCGTAGTAGTAAGTAGTAGTAGTAGTAGTAGTAGTTAGTAGTAGTAGTAGTAGTAGAGTAGTAGTAGTAGTATGTAGTAGTTTAGTAGTAGTAGTAGTAGTTAGTAGTAGTAGCTGCAGTAGTAGTAGTAGTGTAGCCGTAGTAGTAGTGTAGTAAGTAGTTAGCGTAGCTAGTAGATAGTAGTAGTAGTAGTAGTAGTAGTAGTAGTGAGTAGGTAGTTAGTAGAGTAGTAGTAGCCAGTAGTAGCAGCAGTAGTAGTAGTAGTAGTAGTAGTAGTAGGAGGAGGAGGAGGAGGAGGAGGAGGAGGAGGAGGAGGAGGAGGTGGAAGAGGAGCGGAAGGGCGCGCGAAGGACCACCGCCCACCCGCAGGTCGGCTTTGCGGGGCTGCTGGGCGGCCGCGGGGAGGCCGTGGACCGCTTGCGCCGCTTCCTGCCGCTGGACGCCCAGCCGCAGGTGCGCCGCGGGCGGGTGGTCCCGGGGTTCCTCTTGCTGCCATCGCTGCTGTTATTGCTGCTCCTTTTCCTCCTCCTCGGCGCGCCCCGACGGCGCCAATCAGGCACCGCCCCTCCTCTCCGAGCATCTTGCCCTGCCCGGTGACAACGGTGGTGCGGTTGCGCCACCCAGGCCAGGGCATCGTCCTCGATCCATCAGTCATCGATACTGCGTCCTATCTATGTATATACAATGTGTATCAATATCTGTGTATATGCATATATATATATATATATATATATAAATGCATCGATGCATGCACACATATACAATTATACTCGTCCTCCTCACCCTCCTGCTCCTCCTCCTCCTCCTGCTCCTCCTCGTCCTCCTCCTCCTCCTCCTCCTCCTCCTCCCCGTTTGGGTATGCTCCACATCCTTCTCCTCCCCCTCCTGCTGGTCGCCACGGGTGGTTCAACGCAGCTTTCGAGCCGCCTGCTCATCCTGGACCTGGGGAGGGTGGACCAGACGCGGCATGGAGGGCCGGGGAGCCTTGTTTCCTATGAGGGTCTTGTGCCGATGACAAGTAAGTTTACAAGCGTGGGCAACTCATTGGCCGCGAACGCTGGCGAACAGCTGGAAAACGTTAGCACGGACTTCCCAACATGGGTTGCGGTCGTACTCAGGGCCACGCAGAGGTGGGTGGGCCCAGGATTCCTACCAAAGCCCAGCTTCATTGTCACTAGGCCGTTCAATCTGGGGAAACATGGGGAAGTATGCGACTATGGCTTGCGCAACGACTATCCGTATATTCCACCTCATCCCACACAACCCGGTGAGGTCAATATCCAACCTACCCGCCAACTTTAGTGGAGAGTGGGAGGGGCCCGAATGGCGTCCAGCGAGGCGTAAGCGCTCGGCACGATGATGCTGCGTCTGTCCGTCCCATGGCACTGCCTGCCCAGGTGTTGGAGGTATGCCCGAGAGGGCGGACGAGCACACTCGGCGTGGCCGCGCGAGTCACACGCGCCGAGGCGGCGGCTGATGCGCAGAGCTTTGGCGCGGAGGCCGCCGACCCGAGGCGGCCGCCGCTGCGAGCCTCGCAGGCGCCGCCTCGTGGGGGGGGGAGGACGAGGAGGACGAGGAGGACGAGGAGGAGGAGGAGGAGGAGGAGGAGGAGGAGGAGGACAAGGAGGAGGAGGAGGGGGAGGAGGAGGAGGAGGAGGAGGAGGAGGAGGAGGAGGAGGAGGATGTGCAGGGGCGGCGGGAGCAGGAACGACAGAGGAAGAGGATGTGTTCAAAGCGCAGGTGGCGCACGGCCCACCATGCTCGATGCTTGGTGTCGCCCTAGAAGGAACAGGATGTGTTCAAAGCACAGGTGGGGCGCAGCCCACCATGCTCGACGCTTGGTGTCGCCCTAGAAGGAGCATGATGTGTTCAAAGCGCAGGTGCGCACGGCACACCCTGCTTGGTGTCGCCCTCCTGACGGAGGGGGAGGGGTCGCTGTTCCTCACGGAGTGAGGTCGGCTTCTCATACGTGTTTCTCTCGAGGAGCCTTGCGGACATTCCACTGGCTGCCTAGCGGCACGGTGGCGGATTTGCCCGACAAGTGCGAAGCACGGCGCAGATCTAGGACGGCACATCGCGGAGCGGCTCGACACGAGATGTGGCAGGCCAGGGTGCTCAACAAACGACGTGACCGGAGAGACTTTGCGCCAGTCTGTCCAGGCTGCCGGGCCCCAGACGGCAAGGCGGAGCACAGCTATCGCAACGCAGAGTTGCGTTCCCCTCCGCCTGGAGGGAGGAGGGAGGAGGGAGGGAGGAGGGAGGAGGATGGAGGAGGAGGGAGGAGGAGGACGAGGAGGAGGAGAAAGGAGGAGGGAGGAGGAGGAGGAGGAGGAGGAGGAAGGGGAGAGAGGAGGAGGAGGAGGAGAGGAGGAGGAGGAGGATGGAGGGAGGAGGAGGAGGAGGAGGAGGAGGAGGAGAGGAGGAGGAAGCGAGGAGGAGCGAGGAGGAGCGAGGAGGAGCGAGGAGGAGAGAGGAGGAGCGGCGCGCACCAAGCCCGAGGCGGCCACGCCCGGACCAGCGCCCGGGCGAGCAAGTGGCCTCAGGCGGGGGCCGCGGCCGCCTGGGGTACGGAGCGGCCGGCGGCGTGGGCAGCGTCGGCTCGGGAGCCTCGAGGCGGGGGTCAACGCAAACGGGGGTGGGCCAGGGCACCGGACACGCGGGACGGAGGAGGAGGAGGAGAGAGGGGGGGGAAGGAGAAGGAGCAGGAGGGCGGGAGAAGGAGCAGGAGGGATTACGGTCGGGAGCTCTTGCACAGCGTGTCGCGGTGGCGACCCCGGCGACACGCTGGGCGCGTGGCTCGCCGAGCGCTGCGGGGGAGGAGTGCGGCCAGCCTCGAGCAGCGCGTGTCCACTTGGGGCCGGCGCGCGGACGAGGGCGGGTCGGGAGCCTCGAGACGGGGGTCAACGCAAACGGGGGTCAGCCAGGGCACCAGATCCTGCAGGGTCCTGCGAAGGCCCCCCCTGGCTGACCAGGCCAGGGCACTAGATCCTGCAGGATCCTGCGAAGGCCCCCCCTGGCTGACCCGGGTCAGCGAGCCGCTCGTGGCCGCGAGGCGGCCGCGCATGTTGGCGGACCTGGGTTTGCGAAGACCTGCGCTGCAGTTTTTTTGTTTCTTTGTCTTCCTGCATTGCAGTTTTTGGTTTCCTGCTGACCCAGGTCTGGATTGACCCGGGTCAGAAGATCCCCGAGTCGGCCTGAGCGGCGCGCAGGCTCAGCCCAGCGTAAAGTCGGGCCTGTCCCTCTACAGGGGGAATGTTCAAACACAGGCAACAAATCGTCAGGGGACTATTTTTCGGGATACCTTTGGCCACTTTGGAATATGTTTTGAGTATCTTTTATTTTTCGTCGACAAGCCCCCTGTAGGGGGACACGCCCGACTTCGGCCCAGCGCCCGCGCGTGCCATGGCCGCGGCGGTGGCCGCGCCGCCCGAGCGGAGTCGGCCAGCCGCGTGGCCGAGCTGCGCACTGATGGAGCGGCTGCGCGAGGAGCTGGAACAGAGCGGCATCTGCGTCGTCGACGGTCCCTCGCGCGGGCCCCAAGAATATACACCACCACCACCACCACGTCGATTCCTCCACCTTCCTCCGCCCTCATCTTCCTCTCCTCCTTCCTGGGGGAGGGAGGGGATGAACCCAGACCCCCGACGTCATGATTTTTTCATGACGCGACCCCCAGAGGTCCAGACCCATTCCCCGGGACCGGTTTTTCATCCCGAGTCGTTTTTTGACGGTCCCGAGGCCCGGTAAGGGCCCCCAGAGGCCGAAAAGAGCGAAAAACCTTCCGTCGTGATTTTTTCATGACTCGAGGGGGTCTGGGATGAAGGAGGTGGTGGTGGTGTATACCTTCGGGCCCCGGTCCCTCGCCGTCGCGGGAGGCCGAGGGCGGTTTGCTCGAGGTGCCGCGGGCAGTCCCCGTGCCTCCTGGGGGCCTTCTCGTGCCCGCGGCGGGGTCCGCCTCAAAATTCCCAGGAGGGAAAGAAACACACAGACAGAATGAATCGTCCACTCCCCAGAGAAGATGGGAAAATGTGGGAAGTGGGGGGGAAGACAAAAACCGAGAAAATATGGGAAAATATGGGGCATCTCTTTAATGGTGTGTATTATATATATATATATATATATATATATATATATATATATATATATATGTGTGTGTGTGTGTGTGTGTGTGTGTCCAAGGGCCCCTTCAGATTCTGCCGACAGGTCCTGGTGATCGATTGCCGAGTCTTGAGCAGAGCGGCAGTCATTGACGGTCTGTCGAGAATCGGGAGTCGACAGATTCCAGAGCAGATCCGACGAAGGCATCTATACATCACCACCGTGCCAGACCAGGGCCATCCTGGGCCGTAGGATGGTGTATAGACCCTCCTGGCTCGGCCAGGAGGGCGTATACACCATCCTAGGGCCCAGGATGGCCGTGGCCTGGCACGGTGGTGGTGTATAGATGCTTTCTGCGTGGTAGAGTTTTTTGGAAGCTCTTAGCCTTTTCTCTGCCTCCGCCTCGAGATTCTGGCCAGGACGCACCCCAGGGGTCGACTCTGACGGCCCGAAACCCTTCCCTCCAGGCGTCGCCAAGCAGTCGCAGCGGCAGCTGTACCATCGATGTTCGGATCTCCGGAGGCCTGTTCCGGGCCTTGGCGGATGCCAAAAACGCTCCGACGCGACAAAGATGCGTCGGCCAGGCATTCCCCAGTCGGGTGCAGACCAGGAGGAGAAAGAACACACAGACACAATTATCGTCGATTCCCCAGAAAATATGGGAAAATAGGGGCAGTGGGGGGGGGAAGACAGAAACCCAGAAAAGATGGTAGAATATGGGGAATATCTTTATTTGTGTGTATTTATTTGTTTGTCCCAGGGCCCCTTTAGCAGACCCCGGGCTGGGCTGGTGGACTTGCACCAAGCTTGGAGGCCTGGAGATTGGCACCAACACCAACCAGGAGGGGAAAAAACACAGACACAATTAATCAGGAAAATATGGGAAAATATTGGAAGTGGGGGGGAAGACAGAAACCCAGAAAATATGGGAAAAATATGGGGAATCATTTTATTTGTGTGTATTTATTTGTGTGTCCCAGGGCCGCTTCAACCAACACGGGGGGCTGCCTCCACAGGGGGAAGGTGATCCTGGCCTGCGGTGTTGGTGGTAATATATCGGCCGCCTTGGAAGCCATAGTATTACCACCATCGCCGAGATCGGGATCATCTTTCCTCGGTGGAGGCACATCGCCCAGATTGGTGTTGGTGTCAACCTCTGGGCCTCCGAAGGCCTGGAGATTGGCACCAACACCAACACGGGGGGCTGCCTCCACTGGGGGAAGGTGATCCTGGCCTTCGGCGTTGGCGGTAATATTTCGGCCGCCTTGGAAGCCATAAGTACTGCCACCATCGCCGAGTCCGGGATCGTCCTCCCTCGGCGGAGGCACGCCGCCGATGTCGGTGTTGGTGCCAACCTCGAGCCCTGTCGAGAACGATCAACTGAGAGGAAGCGTGTTCCCAACCAATTTCCAGGTGTCTAAAACATGTTTAGAACATGGTTCCGACATCTGAAACAAATTCTGAACTCAATGATAGCACTGTTACAGTGAGCGGCTTGAATAAGGAACACTTACTTTTCAAAAGGGGCCCGGTCGTTCCTTAGGTTGTACATGCGTTATTTACAGTTCCTCATGCGTTATTTGTTATTGATCGTTCTTGATGCGTTATTCCTTGGGATAAAAAAAAAGGGGCTTCGTTCCTTATGTATCGTCCCTTAGGTCAGGCCGATGACTGTAGGACTGTGAGGGTGTCCATTGCCGTGGCATCCACAGCTCGAGGCCTGCACCGAGCACCACCCCACGTGAACGAAGGATTGAAGGATTGCAAAAAACCTTCGGAAGATTGCAAAAAAACCTTCGTTCAAGGATTGGAGGTTTTTTTTTGCAATCCTTCGTTCAAGGATTGAAGGATTGAAGGATTGAAGGGTTTTTTTGCAATCCTTCGTTGAAGGGTTTTTGCAATCCTTCGGCAGCCACAGCTCGAGGCCTGCACCGAGCACCACCCCACGTCGGTGCAGAGGTCCGCACGCCCGATGTCGGCCGCCGCGGGCGGCAGGCGAGCGGCGCCACCGCCGCCGGCGCCACCCACGGTGCTGCAGGCCCCCGCCCTTCGGCTCCAGGCTCGTTTCCTCCTCCTCCTCC
>CAUYUJ010013153.1:5000-10479 GCA_963575745.1 Prorocentrum cordatum | reverse complement strand
GAGGAGGAGGAGGAGGAGGAGGAGGAGGAGGAGGAGGAGGAGGAGGAGGAGGAGGAGGAGGAGGAGGAGGAGGAGGTGGGGAGGAGGAGGAGGAGGAGGAGGAGGAGGAGGAGGAGGAGGAGGAGGAGGAGGAGGAGGAGGAGGAGGAGGAGGAGGCGGAGGCGGAAAAGGAAGAGAAGGAGGAGGAGGAGGAGGAGGAGGAGGAATAATAATAATAATAATAATACTAATTACTACTACTACTACTGCTACTACTACTACTACTACCACTACTACTACTACTACTACTACTACTAATTATACTAATAATAATACTACTAATAATAATGATACTGATAATAATAAGGCGAAGAAAAAACAATAAGAACCATAATAAGACGACGACTACTAAGAAGAAAACGAATAATAATAGGAACACTAATAAGAATACGACTACGAATAAGAAGAATAATGATAATACTATTACGAATAATAAGAATAATTATAAGACGACGAAAAGGGAATAGTCATAATAATACTAAGATTAATAATATTACAAAGAAAGAATAAAACTAGTATTACATAATAGTATTAATAATAAAATTAATAAGAGTAAGAATAGTTATACTTTTTAGAATATTAAGAAGAAAAATAATACCAATATGAAGAATAATGATAACACGAGGAAGAAGAAGACGCATACTAAGACCAATAAGAACAAATCAGAATAATAAGCATAATAAGACTAATGAGAAGAATAATGCGAATAATACGAAGAACCATACTAAGAATACTAAGAATAATAAGAAGACGACTAATATTAATAATAAGACGAATCATACTAATAATATAATAATAGCAATACTAAGAATAGTAAACATAATAAGAAGAATACGACTAATCATACCAATAAGAATAATACTAATAAGAATAATAAACATAATGATAATAATGATACTAAGGAGAAGGCTACTAATAAAAAGAAGAATAATAAGAACACGATGAGGAGGAGGAGGAGGAAGAGGAGGAGGCGGAGGAAGAGGAGGAGGAGGAGGAGGAGGAGGAGGAGGAGGAGGACTAGGAGGAGGAGGAGGAGGAGGAGGAGGAGGAGGAGGGGGATGAGGAGGGGAGGAGGAGGAGGAGGAGGAGGTGGAGGAGGAAGAGGAGGAGGAGGAGGAGGAGGAGGAGGAGGAGGAGGAGGAGGAGGAGGAGAGGGGGCCAGTGTAAACCCGCGGCTCACATGGGAAGGGGGGGGAGTATTAAGTGTTGGATTGAGCGAGGGGAGGGGGGGATGGGGGGGGAGGAGGAGGAGGAGGACAAGGGGGGGGGAACGTGCGGAGGAGGGGGGAGAGGGGGGAGAGGAGGGGGGTGGAAGGTGTAAGAGCGTTCAGGTTCGGCAGTGCTGTTTTCTAGGTTGTTTCAGGGATATTGTTTTCTATATTTCAGTTCCAGCGTGAATGCGCGCAACCTTGGGCACCTGGCCGCGTTGCCTTTGCGATTGCTCGCTTTGATGACCGAATCCGACTGCCTACCGCTCGTGTTTGCCCAGTGTATTGGGTGCCGGGTTCAGCGATAAGTTGTGCTCTTGCAACTCAGCGTCTCGCAGGCTTCCAGAGAGCAGCGCCACCTCGTCTTGGACGACGGGCTCACGCACCGCATACAGCATTCGCGCCTTAGTGCTGTGATGCCAGAGCACGTGGTTAGAGATGAGTGCGATGGGAACGGATGGGCGAGAGGTCGGGGCGCACAATCGTGCGATAACACCCAGCTCTTCCCCAGCCGCTTTCGGCTATCCTTTAATTCGCCCGTTCCACTTCAGCATCCGCATCCATCCTGCCCGTCCCACGCCCGTGCAGTGGACACATGCGAAGGTATGCGGCTACTATGTCCTGTCCCTCCGTCACCGCCGAGGCGTTATACAACTCTTGCTCTCCTCTCTCCCCTTGATGCCGTCTTCAGCGGGGGCGCCCCTTGCTTCCCCGCACTATATTCAGTTCGAGGTGCCAAGCACTGCTCCCAGCGCTTGTTTGAATCGGACTCTCTTCGTTGCCGCTGCAGTGCTGGTCGCATTTCAGGCTTGGCGCTTGGCCCCCGTGTCGTTCAGGCTTGCGCTCTCGCCGATGCGCGGGCCATTCTTCTGGATCCGTGCCGCTCCTCGTCGTCGCAGTCGCCCTTTTGCGCTCCCTCCGCCTTCCTCTGGTCCTCCTGCTCCTCCTCCTGCTCCTGCTGCTGCTGCTGCTGCTGCTCCTCGTCCCTACCTACCAATCGTGCTCGTCCTTCTGCTCATCCGCCGCCATTTTTTCCTCTCGTCCGATGTATGGCGCATTCCTTCCGATTGCGCATCGGGCGACGAGGTCTTTTCATGATCTAGGTCTGGGACACCCCAGCGGGCGGATATAAACGAACTCGGCGCCATTGGAACGGAAGGGTGGGGAAAGGGTAAGATGCCAGACGTGGCGCGAGCGCACCCAGTCTGACCCGCCCCCTCGCCTCTCCCCTCGCCTCCCCTCTCCCTTCTTCTCCCTCTTTCTCCCTTCTTCCTCCCTTATTCCTCCCCTCCTTCCTTTCGCTATTCCCTTCCCCTTTCGCCTCCTCCCGCCTCCCCTCTCCCTCCTCCCTCCGTCCTCCCACCTCCTCCATACCACTCACCCGTCTCCCCTCGTCACCGCTGACAACAAAGACGATCATCACCACGATACCCTGGGGACACAGTGACGGCACGGTCTTCGGTCCCGAATCAACCTCACACATTCTCACGAGTCACCCTCACGTCCCGCTCTCACTTCCAAGCTCACATTCCGCGCACGTGCCCAAACTTCAACGCCCCGCTTTCGCTGCGCTCCAGAGCATCTGCGCGTTCACGCGCTGCGTTTTGCATGCTAGCGTTGATCCACGACATTAGTGGCAGCGGGGTTCGATTTGTGCGGCCAGCTGTGAGGCGATCCCCTTCTGAGTGCCTGAGCCGTTTCGCTTGCGAGCAGGCCCCCTCGCCTGCCGATTCCCATGAGGAGGCTGCGATGCCGCTCGCCGCGACCCCCCCTCTCGCCTCCCATCGCGCCTCCACCTCTGATGGGCCAATTTCCCGCCACCACTACCATGCGCAGGACAGGGGAGAATGGAGGATGGGGAGGTCCCCCCTCCTCCCTCCCTCCTCCTCCTCCTCCTCCTCCTTCCTCTTCCTTTGCTCCTGCTCCTCCTCCTCCTCCTCCTCCTCCTCCTCCTCCCTCTCTTGCCTACGCTAGTGGTGGTTGAGGCTCGGCCCGTCAGCCGCATGGGCCGCTTCACCCGCAGGTGCGCGACGATGATCGCTCTCCGGGAGCCGCGGCCCGGGCGGGTCGGGCGCCATTCTCCGAGGCGGGCCTCGCGGCGGCGCGAAAACGACAGCGCGCCGCACATCTCGCGGGCCGGACCGCGCGGAGCGGCGCGGCCAAGCCCTCGCGTGGCGGCCCCACGTTGGACCCCTTCGAGCGACGCCAAGAGAGAGCAGCTGGCCTGGTTCTCCTCCCTCCTCCTCGTCCCCCTCCTCCTCCCATCTCCCTCCCCTCCCCCACCCCCCCCCTCCCCCTCCCCTCCCCTCCCCTCCCCGCCCTCCCCTCCCTCCCCCTCTCCCTCCCCCTCCCCCTCCCCATTCCTGAGTGGGAGGTGTCGCTAAAGGAGCCGTGCCCGCGGCCCCATCCAATGCTTACCCAAACCATCACCACCACCTTGCCCCCTCGGATCTCTCCTCCTCCCTCCTCCCCTTCTGTCATCCTCCCTCCCGCCTCCTCGGATATCTCCTCCTCCCCGCTGCCATCTTCCCTCCTGTCCTTCCTCGTGTCTTGGCTCGGCCAGGGCCCCTCCCACCGCGCACGCGCGCGCGCGCGCCCGCGACGGACGCTCTCCCCCTGTGGGCCCGCGAGGTCGGTCGCTCCTGCTGCGTTGTGCGCTTCAGGGGTAAGACGGTCATGTTCGACTGCGGCATCCACCCGGCGCGCCCTGCCACGCTAGGGCACAGCGGCCGGGGCACGATGCCGACGGCAGCGACGGCGACATCGACGGCGGCGATGACTGGCGACGACGACGACGACGATGACGATGACGATGACGATGACCACGACGATGATGATGATGATGATGATGATGATGATGATGATGATGATGATGATGATGATGATGATGATGGCGGGCGACGACCACGACTACGATGGCGATGGCGATCACGATGACGATGACGACGGTGATGACGACGATCATGATGAACTTTATGATGATGTTGATGATGATGACGGTGACGACGACAACGATTACCCTGACGATGACGATGACGATGATGGTGATGCTGACTATGATATGATGATGATGGTGATGATGATGATGATGATGATGATGGTGATGATGATGATGGCGATGCTGGTGATGATCATGATGACGATGATGATGCTGCTGATGATGATGGTGATTCTGATGATGCTGATGGCGATGATGATCTGCGGCGTGGTGATGGTGATGTTGCTGGTATCAGGATGCTGATGATGGCACTTGTGATGATGATGGTGATGCTCATGATGATGATGATGACGATGATGGTTATGATACTGATGGCGAGGATGATGATGGTGATGATCATTGTTGTGGTGATTGCCATGATGAGATTTGTGATGGTGATGGTGATGGTGATGATGATACTGATGACGATGATGATGATAATGATGATGATGAAGATGATGATGATGATGATGGAAATAATTGTGATGATGCTGATGCTGCTGATGATGATGACGATGACTATGATGGTGATCATGATGATGGTGCAAATGATGATCATGATGATGATGATGATGATGATGATGAGGATGATGATAATGACGGTGATGTTGATGCTGTTGATGCTGATGATATGCTAATGATGATGACGATCACGGTGGTGATGTCGATGCTGATGATGATGATGTTGATGATGATATTGATGCTGATGCTAATGACGAGTGTGCTAATGCTGCTCTTGCTGCTGATAATGATGCTGTTGTTGCTGATGATGATGCTGATGATGAAGACGGTGATTATCATGATGATGACGACGACGATGATGATGATGCTGATGACGGTGTTGATGTCGTTGCCGATGATGTTGTTGATGATGATGATTCTGATGATGATACTGATGTTGATGACGATGTTGATGCCGACGATGCCGATACTGATGATGGTGATGATGGTGATGGCGATGGTTATGGTGGTTATTATCGGGATGATGGTGATGATGATTATGTTGATGCTGTTACTGTTCATGATGCCAATGTTGATGATGCTGCTGCTGATGATGATGATGATGATGATGATGAGAGTGATGATGCTGATGGTGGTGATGATGCGAC
This sequence comes from Prorocentrum cordatum, assembly GCA_963575745.1. NCBI lineage: Eukaryota > Dinophyceae > Prorocentrales > Prorocentraceae > Prorocentrum > Prorocentrum cordatum. The sequence goes on along the minus strand of CAUYUJ010013153.1, from coordinate 5,146 downwards.
TGTTCATGATTATGGTATTGATGATGGCGATGGTGATGCTGATGCTGATGCTGGTGCAGATGATGCTGCTGATGATGATGTTCATGAGTATGCTGCTGCTGGTGATGATGATGCTGATGCTAATGATGATGCTGCTGATGATGATA
>CAUYUJ010013152.1:0-10481 GCA_963575745.1 Prorocentrum cordatum | reverse complement strand
ATATACCCAAAACTGCAAAAAAACACTAGCACTGTCCGCGGCGGGGGGTCTCCCGTGGAGAATCTGGCCCCGATTCCCCACCAGAGACCATCCGCCGCGGACGGGGCCCGACACCATGCCAAACGGGACCTCCCGGGACCATTACTACCCAAAACTGCAAAAAAACAGTAGAAATCATTGAAATATTGCCAACATCACAACAAAAAAACACTGAAAATCACCAACATATACCCAAAACTGCAAAAAAACACTAGCACTGTCCGCGGCGGGGGGTCTCCCGTGGAGAATCTGGCCCCGATTCCCCACCAGAGACCATCCGCCGCGGACGGGGCCCGACACCATGCCCCAAAAAACGGGACCTCCCGGGACCATTGCTACCCAAAACTGCAAAAAAAAAACACTAGAAATCATTAAAATATTGCCAAAAAAAAAAAAAAAAAAAAAAAACTGAAAATCACAAAAATATACCCAAAACTGCAAAAAAAACACCATCACTGCCGCGGCGGGGGGTTCTCCCGTGGAGAAATCTGGCCCCGTATTCCCCACAGAGGACCATCGCGCGGAGGGTGCCGACACCATGCCAAACGGGACCTCCCGGGGCGGGTTTTCGAAGGGGCCCGACACCATGTCAAATCCAAGGCCCGACACCATGCCAAACGGGACCTCCCGGGACCATTACTACCCAAAACTGCAAAAAAACAACAGAAATTATTAAAATAAAGCCAATATATATAAAAAAAAAAAAAAAAAAAAAAAAAAAAAAAAAAAAAAAAAAAAAAAAAAAAAAAAAAAAAAAAAAAAAAAAAAAAAAAAAAAAAAAAAAAGAAAAAAAAAAAAAAAAAAAAAAAAAAAAAAAAAAAAAAAAAAAAAAAAAAAAAAAAAATAAAAACAAAAAAAAAAAAAAAAAACACTAGCACTGTCCGCGGCGAGGGGTCTCCCGTGGAGAATCTGGCCCCGATTCCCCACCAGAGACCATCCGCCGAGGACGGGGCCCGACACCATGCCAAACGGGACCTCCCGGGGCGGGTTTTCGAAGGGGCCCGACACCATGTCAAATCCAAGGCCCGACACCATGCCAAACGGGACCTCCCGGGACCATTACTACCCAAAACTGCAAAAAAAACATAAGAAATCATTAAAATAAAGCCAACAATACGTATTATATTTTTTTTGTATTTTTTTTTAAAAAAAAAAAAAATTAAATAAAAACAGAAAAAAAAAAAAAAAAAAAAAAAAAAAAAAAAAAAAAAAAAAAAAAAAAAAAAAAAAAAAAAAAAAATATGACAATTCACAAAAATATCCAAAACATGCAAAAAAACACCATCACTGTCGCGGCCTGGGGTCTCCCGTGGAGAATCTGAGCCCAGATTCCCCACCAGTGACCAATCCCGCGACGGGGCCCGACCCCATGCAAACGGGACCCTCCCGGCGGCGGGTTTTCGAGGGGCCCGACCCCATGTCAATCCAAGGCCCTGACACCATGCCAAACGGGCCTCCGGGACCATTACTACCCAAAACAAAAAAAAAAAAAAAAAAAAAAAAAAAAAAAAAAAAAAACGAAATCATTAAAATATAGCCAAAATCACAAAAACAAAAAACACTGAAAATCACCAAAATATACCCAAAACTGCAAAAAAAAACATCACTGTCCGCGGCCGGGGGTCTCCCGTGGAGAATCTGGCCCCGATTCCCCACCAGAGACCATCCGCCGCGGACGGGGCCCGACACCAAGCCAAACGGAACCTCCCGGGGCGGGTTTTCGAAGGGGCCCGACACCATGTCAAATCCAAGGCCCGACACCATGCCAAACGGGACCTCCCGGGACCATTACTACCCAAAACTGCAAAAAAAAAACACTAGAAATCATTAAAATATTGCCAAAATCAAAAAAAAAAAAACACTGAAAATCACTAAAATATACCCAAAACTGCAAAAAAAACACTAGCCCTGTCCGCGGCGGGGGGTCTCCCGTGGAGAATCTGGCCCCGATTCCCCACCAGAGACCGCCGCGGACAGGGGGCCCGACACCATGCCAAACGGGACCTCGCCGGGGCGGGTTTTATCCGAAGGGGGAGAGCCCGACACAATGACAAATCCAAGGCCCGACACCATGCCAAACGGGACCTCCCGGGACCATTACTACCCAAAACTGCAACAAAAACACTAGAAATCATTAAAATATGGCCAACATCACAAAAAGAAACATTGAAAATCACTAAAATATGCCCAAAACTGCAAAAAAAACACTAGCCCTGTCCGCGGCGGGGGGTCTCCCGTGGAGAATCTGGCCCCGATTCCCCACCAGAGACCATCCGCCGCGGACGGGGCCCGACACCATGCCAAACGGGACCTCCCGGGGCGAATTTTCGAAGGGGCCCGACACCATGTCAAATCCAAGGCCCGACACCATGCCAAACGGGACCTCCCGGGACCATTACTACCCAAAACTGCAACAAAAACACTAGAAATCATTAAAATATGGCCAACATCACAAAAAGAAACATTGAAAATCACTAAAATATGCCCAAAACTGCAAAAAAAACACTAGCCCTGTCCGCGGCGGGGGGTCTCCCGTGGAGAAAAAATCGAAGCCCGATTCCCCAACTCAGAGACATCCCGCCGCGGACGGGCCCGACATACCCATTCCAAACGGGACCTCCGGGGCGGGTTTTCAAGGGGCCACACCATTCAAATCCCAAGGCCCGACACCATGCCAAACGGGACCTCCCGGGACCATTACTACCCAAAACTGCAAAAAAACATTAGAAATCATTGAAATATGGCCAAAATCTCAAAACAAAACACTGAAAATCATTAAAATATACCCAAAACTGCAAAAAAACACTAGCCCTGTCCGCGGCGGGGGGTCTCCCGTGGAGAATCTGGCCCCGATTCCCCACCAGAGACCATCCGCCTGCGGACGGGGCCCTACACCAAGCCAAACGGGACCTCCCGGGGCGGGTTTTCGACGGGGCCCGACACCATTCAAATCCAAGGCCCGACACCATGCCAAACGGGACCTCCCGGGACCATTACTACCCAAAACTGCAAAAAACACTAGAAATCATTAAAATATTGCCAAAATCCCCCCCCAAAAAAAACAAAAAAAAAACTGAAAATCACTAAAATATACCCAAAACTACAAAAAAAAAAACACTAGCCCTGCCCGCGGCGGAGAATCTCCCGTGGAGAATCTGGCCCCGATTCCCCACCAGAGACCATCCGCCGCGGACGGGGCCCGACACCATGCCAAACGGGACCTCCCGGGGCGGGTTTTCGAAGGGGCCCGACACCATGTCAAATCCAAGGCCCGACACCATGCCAAACGGGACCTCCCGGGGCCATTACTACCCAAAACTGCAAAAAAAACACTAGAAATCATTAAAATATGGCCAAAATCACAAAAAAAACATGGAAAATCACCAAAATATGCCCAAAACTACAAAAAAACACTAGCCCTGTCCGCGGCGGGGGGTCTCCCGTGGAGAATCTGGCCCCGATTCCCCACCAGAGACCATCCGCCGCGGACGGGGCCCGACACCATGCCAAACGGGACCGGGGCGGGTTTTCGAAGGGGCCCGACACCATGTCAAATCCAAGGCCCGACACCATGCCAAACGGGACCTCCCGGGACCATTACTACCCAAAACTGCAAAAAAAACGCTAGCCCTGTCCGCGGCGGGGGGTCTCCCGTGGAGAATCTGGCCCCGATTCCCCACCAGAGACCATCCGCCGCGGACAGGGGGCCCGACACCATGCCAAACGGGACCTCCCGGGGCGGGTTTTCGAAGGCCCGACACCATGCCAAACGGGACCTCCCGGGACCATTACTACCCAAAACTCCCAAAAAACACCATGCCAAACGGGGCCACCGGCCAGAAGCGCCCCTGGGCCCGACACCATCCCAAACGGGACCTCCCGAGACCAGGTTTTCGGTGCGTGACACCATGCCAAACGGGACCTCTGGGGAAGGCGCTCGTGGGCACGACACCATGCCAAACGGGACCTCCGGCGAGAAGCGCCCATGGGCCCGACACCATGCCAAACGACCCCCCCGCCGCAGACGGAGCCTTCGGGGCCTTCGGGGAGCCCCCAATGGGCCTGTCCGCGGCAGAAATAGCGTCTGCGCCCGGAATAGCGTCTTCGCCGGGAATAGCGTCTGCGCCGGGAATAGCGTCTTCGCCGGGAATAGCGTCTTCGCCGGGAATAGCGTCTTCGCCGGGAATAGCGTCTTCGCCGGGAATAGCGTCTTCGCCGGGAATAGCGTCTTCGCCGGGAATAGCGTCTTCGCCGGGAATAGCGTCTTCGCCTGGAATAGCGTCTGCGCCGGGAATAGCGTCTTCGCCGGGAATAGCGTCTTCGCCGGGAATAGCGTCTTCGCCGGGAATAGCGTCTGCGCCGGGAATAGCGTCTGCGCCGGGAATAGCGTCTGCGCCGGGAATAGCGTCTGCGCCGGAATAGCGTCATATTCCCCGGGAATGGGGATCCTCGCCGGGAATAGCGTCTTCAAGCACATTTGCGTCTTCAAACGGAATTGCGTCTTCAAGCGCATTTGCGTCTTCACCCTGTGGTTGCGCAATTGCGTCTTCAAAGCGATTAGCGTCCTCACCCGCTCGACCGCCCCTGGCCAATAGCGTCTTCAAATAGCGTCTTCGTCTTCAGGCCTTTTGGGGAACCCCGTGTGCCACCTCAATGTATAACTATATATATATATATATATAAATTTATTATATATAAATAAACCACTTCTGCAAAACTCTAGCGACACGCTGTGAACCATGAGAGCAAAAAGAGCCACTGCCACCAAACCTCCGTAGACCTCCGTTCCCAAAGACCCCCCCCAGGAGCTGGTGGTACTCCGTTCCGGGCACTCTCTGGGGGCGCGCCCGGAACGGGGTGCCACCAGCTGGGGGAGGGGGAGCGGCCAGCCCCCCTAACTGGTGGTGGTGGTTCATTCTTCTCTGGCGAATTAAGGAACAAATGTTACTCGTGTGGGGACCGTCTTCGGCCCCCACGGCGAGAACCCGAGAGGGCGGGCGGCCAGTGCACCGACGGGAGCGCCTTGAATGATACCGAGCCCGTTCACCATGGGCGTGTGGCTGTCGGTGCCGACGCAGCCGTCCGGGTATGCCACGCCGTCCTTGACCATGACGCCCCGGGCCAGGCGCTCGCAGTGGACCTGGTGGACGATGCCGCCGCCGGGGGGCACCAGGTTGAAATTGTGGAAACTCTGCTGGGCCCACTTGAGGAACTCGAAGCGCTCTCGGTTTCGCTCCATCTCTATCTCCATGTTGCGGCTCAGCGCGTCTGGCCGCCGGGTGACGTCGACGCTCACGGAGTGGTCCACGACGAGGTCCACGGGGCTCAGAGGATTCACCTTGCTTGCGTCCCCGCCCGCCGCCACCACCGCATCGCGCATGGCGCACAAGTCGATGAGCGCGGGAACGCCCGACAGGTCCTGTAGGATCACCCTCGGCGGTGTCCAATTGATGTCAGCCCTGCCCGCCTTGTTGTCGAAATCCAAGATCGTGGCCGCGTCCTCCTCCGTGACGGCCACGCCATCACAGGTGCGGAGAGCCGTCTCGAGCAGCGCCCGAATGCAGAAAGGCAGGGCCGCCACGCGCGGATCGTCGAGCCTGTCCAGAGCGTAGTAGGCGTGCCCGGACACGGAGAGGGTCGCCCGACAGTGCTCGAAGCTGGAGCATGCGAGGCTGGGATTTACCATCCATCACCACCGCCTGGGGCATCGAGCTACGGGGACTTCGGGAGGCGGTGGATATCGCCCTGGTTGCTCCCCCCCCCGGGCCTCAGTAGATCCGTACACACCGCCCGACGAGGCTCCGGACCCCCCAAGCTTCGGAATGGTTACAAACATCCCCCTGTAGAGGGACGTGCCCGACTTAACCCCAGGCGGCAGTTACAGTGGAGGCCGGTCCACAAGAAACCTTCCACAAGAGACCCAACCCTGAGACCCCAGGACGTCAATTGATTTTTTGGTGTGGGGACGCCCCGCTGTTTCCCACGGCAAAAACATCGAGACCCAAAAAACCCACGGCACCCTTGAGGCAAGCAGGGTGTCTCTTGGCGTGGGCCGCCACTGTATGGACACGTCCCCGCCTCGCAGACGACGCCCGCGAGTGCCTCCAGCGGGGGACCGAGCGCCAGCGCCGCAGGACGAGCCGCCCCGCGCAGCGCATGATCGCGAGTTCCCGGGCAGGCTCGAGACACAATGGCTACGGACGTGGGGGCGAGAAGGAGAACGACGGGAAGGATGGGAGATAACTAACTAACTAACTGCCCCTGACAATAGCACCCAAGGGATTATAAAACTCGGGCTCCTGGGGGGATACTAAACGGTTTGCCCCGGCAAGTCGACGATGATTGCGGCGACGACGACGACAAGGATGTTTTCCTCAGAAAGGCGCGGCCTAGAGATGCTAAAATCCTACAGCTGGCCCGTGCACTTCAAATCCTTGGTGCTCCTCGCCAGGAACCCTCTCTTGCAAACAAACCCGACGGGCTCGCCCATGCAGCCTCGTTTGATGATGCTGCTACGCAACATCAGAAGATAGCAATTTCGAATCGTCCTCCATAGCCGCTCGACCTCATATATTCTCGAAACAACAGCTGCGCACACATTAACTTTCGAAGCTCCACGCGGTGCGCCAAAGGTTTATGGTTATGCAGCTTTTGTTCGTCGAGGTACGTTCTCCGGAACCGCTGGATCTCAAAGAGTATGGACTGATTCTGGTCCGAATGTATCCTCGTCCTGGCTTCGTCTGAAGAGGAGGAACGCGAAGCGGAGGAGGAGGAGGAGGAAAAAGGAGGAAGGGGAGGAGGAGGGGAAGGAGGGGGGGAATTAAAGGGAAGGGGAGGAAAGAAGAAGGGGATACATGAGGAACTAATGGGAAGAGGAGGAGAAGGGAGAGAGGAGGAGGAGGAGGAGAGGAGGAGAGGAGGATATGGAAAAGAGAAGCAGGGAGGCGGAGGAGGGAGCGGAGGAGGATGAGGAGGGGAGAGGATAGGTAGGAGGAGAGGAAGGAGGTTAGGATCAGGAGGAGGAGGTAGGAGCAGAGGCAACACAGGCGAAGAGGAGGAAGGAGGGGAGGAGGAGGAGGAGGAGGATACAGAGTTGGAGTTGAAATTGGCACCTTCGCGATGCGAGATCTTCTGAATGCTAGGCTCCAGGCCCAGCCTCACTGCTGCGCGCCTGAGCTCTGGTGGGCTTGGGCGGCGTACCGGCCGCGAAATTACCGACATATTTCCTGCGAGAAATACTTATCTCGGAGGTGCACGGTTGGGCGAGCGGCTTTCTAAGCTGCTCCCGACCATCGAAACCACAGGACCCACACATCCAAGCGTCGGAGAGGGAGGAGAAGAGGACGGAATGGGTGGGGTGGATCCAACTTCCCCCCAGGTGAACTCTGAACCCCCATCGGCAGACGAGAAATATGATAATCAACGTGCTCTAAACAAAAACAAGGGGGGGCCCTCCGCTCCTGCAGCCAAGTCCGAAGCCAACGCCGGAGAGCCTCGCGCGGTAGCCGATTGGCTGGGTCGCGCCCATCAGCACGGAGGTCTAGTAAAGTCGCGAGGCACCTCCCGCGTTTAGCCGAAGGCAGCTCATGCCCAAGACGTCTCCTGCACTGCAAACGAAAATTGCCAAACGCGCCCGTGACCTGGCGCCCGAAAGTCCCTGCAACCTGTGAGGCCGCGCGCTCAATAAGCCCCATGATCGCGTACTTCTTGGAGGCCCGTGCAAATCCCTTACCTTGGTGCTCGTGCGCTTCGCCTTGGAGACCCTTTTGACTTTGGTGGCTCTTGCGAGCCGTCCAGCCCCGCGATCGATCCCAAGATGCGCAGTTTGCAGCCGAGTCTGAACCTCGAAGCTCTTCTGCTTGAGGCGTCGTGCGGTATGTCGCCCATCGGCGGCATGCGAGCACAAGATAACACTCTCACTCGCAACTCGAAGACCGCGCTCAGCCAGCGTGCGACACGTGGCGAGGTCCCCTGATACAACCTAGCTCTGACTAAGGCCCTAGTACCAGCAATGTGATCGGTCAAATCGCCGACCCAAATACGAAACGACAGATACCGAGGAGCCTCAGTCAGCTTCCGAAGGACAAAGAACACAAGACATCCCCCAACTCTGGCCCCGCTCAGAAGGCCCTGGACGATGCTCTGCGACGGTTGGAACGCACGCGAACAGGGCCCCATCTGAGACATACTCGAGGACCGCGACACATCTGAAGTTCTAACGCCAACGCTACAGGTGGGAAGCCTAGCTTCAGAGCTGATCTGACGAGGGCGCCCCAGTCCACAGCATCGTAGAACCCTTTGATGTCAAGGAGGCCCTCGCCATGCGCATTGCCAAGCCGTGAAGGCCCGTCGTCTCGAAGAGCGCGCAAAAAAAGCGTCGCGGAGTGCTGAATTACCCGCCACCGCCGCATCCCAGTCGGGCTGGGTGCCCTGCGTCCAGGCACTCGCGACTTCCTCTCGGGCGAGAGACCGGGCCCTAGAAAACGTGAACACGAAGCCAATGGCACGGTCTCCCCCGTCATTCTTTCCCAAGGGGCGCCCCGAACCCAAGAGGATTTGCCTGGGCCGCGTCAAGCAGGCCTCGCAGGCCTGAAACAGAACGGCGGGCTGTTGGAGCCCTTCCCTGCGGGGCCGCTCCATGCCGAGAGGGGCGAGTTCGTCGACCCCGCGTCCTGCGTTGGCCTCCGCGCGGTGCAGGGCGCAGCGCACGGACTCGAGGCTCAGCGGCTCAAGCTCCTCGGTCGCTGCTGCCTGCCGAATTTCTTGCAGCTGATCCTGCGCAGTGGACGAAGAAATCACCGAGGGGCTCCACAACTTGCGCCAGCGCTGAGCCTTGTGGTCAACAATGTCAATGGGGAAGTAGAGGGTCTTCCCTTGGGTGCGAATTTAGTCGGGGACAGGATGCACCGTCTTAAGGGCCTCATGGGGGATACCCGATGCCCCAGGAGCCATCGCCCACTCTCTGAAATGCTTTACGGGCCCCGACGCGGCGCGACGACGAGAGCTGGAAGCTGCCCTTTTGGCAGCAATAGCCATCTTGAAAATAATCTCGTCGGAGAGATCTGCTAGTCTGAGTAGCCTGGCCTGCCGGCCCGTCCATCCCGACTGCTGCCCACTTGCCTGCGACGAGGTGTCGACGAGCGGAACGCGTGCAGCGTCTGGCTGATCACTGGCCAGAGCCGCGGCAGAAGCAACAAGATGGGCCTGTTGAGCGCGTCTCTGCGTTGCCGATGTCTAGATGACTTGAATAAGATAGCATGCAAACGTCCCCACCAAGACGCCGCCCGATCGTGGAGAGGTTGATCTCGAACCTTCTCTGGTGCTTCCGTCTCGGCAACCTGAAAGAATGACCCCTGCCCTCGAGTAGTGAGCCCTCCCTGGGCATTCCCGTGGTGCTTAAGAACTGCCGTCTCAAACGTGGATACCCAAGTAGCATACGCAGCCCCAAGACGTGACGCCTGAGCACCCCCGGCGTGGAAGGCTGCAGACTCACGTATCACAGGCCAGACCTGCTCGGAAGTGCTCTTGTTGGTGAATCCGACGCTGCGCCGACAGGGGTGCCACAGGGCCACAGGTCAGGCGGGAGGTAGAAGGGGGGGGGGGGGGGGGTCGTTGCCTGCGTCTGCCGAGGCCGTCGAGAGGTTCGGAGGTTCGGGGGATCCAGAAGGCCGATGGCCGTCGACATAACTAGCTCGAGGTGCGTAATCCGCCACCAGGGCCTCTTCGGACCGCGGTTGACTAGGGGCGCCGTCGGCGTCGGCCGCCCGTTCATCGAAAGCTTGGAAAAAGGCGCGGGCGTCGGCAAGTTCGCAATCGAACTCTCCGCCCGACTTTTCGTTCCAGAAAGACAGCGGGGCTCTCGTTGGCTCGTCGAGATCCCCGAACATACCCTGAGTGGCTTCAACGATTTATCCTTGGCAAGACCCTGGTTCGCACGACGCTCGGCATTCGCTCTGCTGGGCTTCGAGCCTGGCGTCGGCGCTGCTGTGGCCTTGGTGTCTGCGGCATATCCGCAGGCGCCCTCGGCTCGCAACAACGCAGCTGCGCACCTGAACGGCTCGAACGCAAATGAATGCCGCAATGAGGTTGCCACGGCACGGGCGACGCTGGCTTGACATGAGCCATGTGCGGTACGCAGGAAGGCCCCGCAATCACATAGTCCAACATGCCACGGCCTGACTCACATGTGTGTGCAACTCCATCTGGTGCGAAATAGCGCCACCGATCTTGTCAAGAACTCCTGAAGCAACGAGAGCCCCTGGCCGAGTATTGTGATCGCCAACAATGAACCAAGGTAGCCGTAGCTGAGCGACGAAGGCCCCAAGCTCGGCGAATCTCCGCAAGTTCCTGTCCAACAAACCATCATAACATCATCCATCGAAAGCGGTCGCCATGACTGGGCACCCACGTTGGTGCATAATGGTGGCTAACCACCATCCACC
>CAUYUJ010013151.1:0-10481 GCA_963575745.1 Prorocentrum cordatum | reverse complement strand
CAGAGAGAGAATTGGGCACCGATCCTGGGCGCAGGGGGGGGCCACTGGCCAGAACGGGTGCACGCGCATGCGTGCTTCTCGCCCAGGTCCTGCTCCCGCCAGCTCGACACCTCCAGCTGGGACTCCTCTGTTAGGATGCAACTACTGGGTGGTCTTTGTCGGAAGAATGAAAGACAATAAGGCCTCATTGGCGGGCTGCTACGCCAGATTAGGCCGCGGAGTAAACGGGGTTAAGCCGTATTAAGTGGGATTAAGCCAGACTAGGCGGGATTAAGCAGGATAAAAACCGGAATTCGGACCAGGGTAAAGTCTGAATTTGACCTCCCAGGAGTTGCATCAGAACCTCTGGTTGCGTGATAGCTAACCCCTGACCAAAGCATAGACAGGGATGGCCCACAAAAGACGTACGCGCACAGCGACGCACATGAACACGGGCCCCCAATCCGCGAGACCAGCCTCTTGATGCGATCGTTCGCGCAATGCATCCTTTCGAAAACAACGTGGATTCATGTACGTGTACATCCTTCTTTCGCTCCCGAGTGGAGAAACACGGCATGAGCATGAACTGTTGCCGGCCCGCACGAATTTCTTGGATCGGCGCTGGCCCCCCTCCCTGGCGCGCCTCCGGCGCCAGGGGCGGCGCCAGAGGCGCCGCCAAGAGGGTCCAATGCCGATCCAATAAAATTCGCGCGGAGCTCCGAAAAATCATGTTCATACTGATGTTTCTTCTTCGATAATGGGCCCCAAATTAAAACAAGCGGACTGCTCATGTTCTACATAATGTGACGACTCTAGGTCGCCAAACTGTTACTCATGAGCCACGCCTGCATGCCACTCCTTGACGAAAACCTTGTCCCGATTTGTGGCCGCCACGATCGCCGCGACGACCTCCGAAACCGACCAGGGGTTTGGGGGGGGAACCGACTGGTACCGACACTCCCCGGACCTCTCCCCGCGGTGCGTTCTGACCAGAAGCTCGAGACAAAACCATCCGTGGCGATGAGGGCCCCTCAGGAGGCTGATAAAGTGGAAAGTGGGCGAAGGGCAGCGGCACGGATACTCCGAGTTTCGTCACAAGCGTCGGGGGGGCGTCACCCCGCCGACAGCCCCACATCGACCCCCGCCGCGGGCAGCCACCGCGCGCCGACGGCGCTCCGACCCCCGTCGCGGCGCGACGACGAGGCGAGGTTGACCCCCGTCGGGGGGGTACCCCCCCACGCTTAGTAAGAAACCCAGAGTACCTGTTTCCTCCTCCGAGCGACGACCTCCAAAACCGACCCGGAGGCTTTGTCTCGGGGTCGGGTATCACGCACCGATCCTCGTCGAGGGCGACCGCCCTGGCCGCCTCCCCGGGCAGCCGCAGGCGCACCAGGGGCCCCTCGAAGCGGGCCCCCCACGGCGCGGGGGCGGCGTAGAGCTCCCGCAGCAGCCCGAGCTTCGTGCAGACCTCCACGCCGCAGTGGAGCAGCGTGGAGTTGACGTGCTCCTCTCGGGCGGCCGGTGCGGTCCACACGAAAAAAAAAAGGACGCACAGTCTGAGGAGGCGAGGGGGCCCGGGAGGACCATGTCGGCACTCTGCGAGCGGGGCGCGGCCAGCGAAAGCGGCCCAGCAAGGGCAACCTTGGGCAGTTGTTCGACCTTTGGCAGGCTGCAGCACCGCTCAACGATGTGCTGTTTAACCGAACCTGCAGGGTGGGCCCTTTCCCGAATCCGTGCTTCGGTGCAGATCGTCTGCGCGCCTCGTCTCCGTCGTCGTCGTCGTCGTCGTCGTCGGCGTCGTCGTGATCGTGGTGCGTGTTGCTCTGCTCGGGACCTGTTTCCCTTGTCCACCACCACCACCCCACGGTGCGGGTTGACTGAATGGGGGGGTGACCCACATGGGGGGATGAGGCAAAGGGCCCTCAAGGGGCACTTGAGGGCCCCTTCAAGGCCCCTGCTGGCTCCAAGTGGGGCCTGGAAGAACCCCCATTGAGGGCCCTGTTCTTTTCCCCTCCTGCAGGTCACCCCCACCACCACCCGCCCGATCCTCGGGGGAGACCAAAGAATCCCGGTAGCGAGGCCGGGGAGGAATCCCGCCAGCCCTTTGGGCCAAGGTGGTCCAGCAGCTTCTTGCCTTCCCCGTCCAAGAGCCCTCCCCCTCCCCTACCTGAGGTTTTGTGGGGGGTCCGCGAAGTGTCAAGGAGTCCTCTGCGCCCCAGGAAGCTCCAAGCGGGCATCCGATATGCCACCACAGGCCCCAAAGCGGCGCAGAATAGCCGAAGATGGTTCAAGGTAGCTCCCGACATACCTCCAAGAGGCCCGACGAGGGCCGCACGAGGGCTCCAAATGCTCTCGCCCCCCCCCCCAAGATCCACACACACACACACACACACACATGAGGCCGAAATCCTTCAAACATCGACGGGTCACACATGACTTGTGCCGTCTCGCCCTTTCGCTTCCGATGCCCAGGTGAGGCCTCCAGGCTGCCCCCAGGTGGCCCCAGAGAGCCCTGGGAGGCGCCCACGGGGCCCCCCAAAACGGCCCCACAGGCGCCCAAGTTCGGCCCAAGGGCGTCTCAATAACGCCCCATGAAGTGATCTTGGTGGCCCCAGGGGGGGGGGGGGAGGGGAGGGGGAGGGGGGGGGGAGGGGAAATTGAGTGTGACCCCCCCCCCCTTTTGATCGATGGCCTTACAGGTGGCCCCATACAGCCCTCCAGGGCTCCAGATGGCCCGAGAGAGCCAAGAGGGCCAAAATAGCCCCACGAGACCACAAGGATTCCCCGCAAGAACCCCAAAGAGGGCCTTCTAAGAGGCGATTTCAGGGTCTGTTCTCGTCCTCGTTGTCCTTATCCTCCTCTTCCTCATCCTCCTCTCCTCCTTCCTCCTCCTTACCCTCGTTTACCCTCCCCCCGCCAGCTTATCTCTTCCTCATCCTCCTCATCCTCATCCTTCGTCCTCGTCCTTGCCCTCGTCGTTCCTTTCAATTTCCTCCTCTTCGTCGTTCGTCGTCCGTCTTCGTCGTCGTCGCCGTCTTTTAGTCGTCGTCGTCGTCCTCGTCGTCGTCGTCATCGTCGTCGTCTTCCGTACGGCGTTGTCGTCGGCGTCGGCGTCGGCGCTTCGTCGTCGTCGTCGTCGTGAGCGCTTCGTCGTCGTCGTCGTCTTCGTCGTAGTCTTCCTCCTCCTCCCCCTCCTCCTCCTCCTGCTCATCCTCCTCCTCCGCCTCCTCCTCCTCCTCAACCTCCTCCTCCTCCTCCTCCTTCCCTCACCGACACGTAGGCCCCAAGGATAGCCCGAAGAGGCCCTCCAAGGCCACCCCCTTGCTCCAGAGATCTCTCTGCTCACCCGGGTTGCCCGTTTTTTCACTAGACGTGTCTCTTCGTCCGTTGTCCCGTCAGCTCTCATAGTCAGGGTGTCCGAATGAGCTGGTGGGGACTTGGTCCGCAGGCGCGCGAAACGAGTCGAACGCCGAGCCTGCTCCGGCGGGCCGCGCCGGTAGCCAAGAAACAGTGAAAGCGACGGCGCTGGTGGGGAAACTTTTTTCGGTAGCGTCCACCAGCGAAGGCGCTAGCGGAGTCAGGAGCGATACGGGTCACGAAAGCGGCCTAATTAGCAACTAAACGCGCCACAACTGGTGTGGAAACGCGAAGCGTGAATAATTTGGATGATGATGGTGATGATGATGATGATGCTGATGGTGGTGGTGGGGGTGGTGGTGCTGATGATGATGGAAGTGGTGATGATGGTGGTGATAGTGGAGATGGTGATGATGTTGGTAATGATGCTGATGGTCATGATGATGATGACGATGATGATGATGATGACAATGGTGACGAAGAAAAAAAGTAGTAATAATTATAATAAGAATAATAATAATGATGATGATAATAATAATAATAATACTCATAATAATAATAATAATAATAATAATAATAATAATAATGATGATGATGATGATGATGATAATGACGATGATAGTGGTGATGATGGTGGTGATGATGGTGATGATGGTGAAGGCAACGATGACGGTAATGATCATGATGGCGACGGTCATGGTGATGGTAATGGTGCTGGTGATGGTGATGATGATACGTATAAAGGTCCTGATAATGATGGTGTTGATGAGGATGATGATAATGACGGTGACGACGATGATGATGATGATGATGATGATAGTGATAATAGTGATGATGATGATGATGATGATGGTGATGATAGTGATGATGATGATGATGATGATGGATGACGTTGGGGGTGATGATAATACTGGTGCTGGTTATGATGATGATGATGGTGATGATGATGATGATGATGATAGTGGTGTTGGTGATTATGCTGATGATGGTCATGGTGATGGTGGTGGTGATGAGGATGATGATGATGATGGATGATGAAGATGGTGAGGAGGATGATGATGATGATGATGGTGACGATGATGATGATAGGGCTGATGATGATGATGATGATGATGCTGCTGATGCTGCTGATGATGATGATAATAGTGGTGGTGGTGGTGGTGGTTGTGGTGGTGGTGGTGGTTGTAGTGGTGGTGGTGGTGGTGGTGGGTGGCGGTGATGGGGATGAACATGGTGATAATAACGAGGAGGATGAGAATGGCGAGGAGGAGGAGGAGAACCGAAGAGAAGAAGATGCCGAAAGATCGAAGTTGCTCTACTCTGCCAGCCTTCCCCACAGGCTGCAGTTGCCAGCTGCAGGGCAGGGAGCGGGGGAGACCGCAGGCAAGGCTTCGGGCTCCGCGAAGACAGCCCCCCAAGGCAGTCCCAGCTGGCCTTCGGCAGGCCCCTCCTCCTCCTCCTTCTCCTCCTCCTCCGCCGCGGGAATAGCCCGAAGCGGTGTCAACACCCTGGCGCCGCCTCAGGCGGCGCCCCTGGAGCGCTCCGCGCCCCAAGGTTGGGGTCTTAATGCGAGGCGGTGATTTCTCCATATCCACCGCCTGGGAACCGACGTCCTGGTGCCCCAGCGGGCGGTGGATATGGACACATGGTCCAGGGTCTGCCCTCCCCCCCCCCACCAGATGGCATGGTGTCCATCCCCACCCGACCCCATGATGGGTGCCCCCGCCGCCCCTGTGGTGTGCTGTGATGTGGTGTGGTGGTTTGCGCACGTGCGTGCGTGCGTACGTGCGCGTCCCCCCGCCCCACCCCCCTGTGGGTGTGCCCTAGTGTGGTGGTGTGGTGGTTTGCGTGCGTGCGTGCGTGCGTACGTGCGTGTCCCCCTGCCCCCCCGTGGGTGTGGCGTGGTGTGGTGGTGTGCTGTGGTGTGGTGGTTTGCGCACGTGCGTGCGTGTCCCCCCCCCCCTTGGCGTGTGGTATGGTGTGCTGCGTGGTGGTTGAGTGTGTGTGTGTGTGTGCGTGTGTGTGTGTGTGTGCATTCGTGCGTGCGTGCGCGTGCGCGCATGCGTGCGTGTCTCCGGCGTAGTCGTCAGCAAAGGCAGCGCCGTCATCGTCGTCTTCGCTGTCGTCGTCGCCGCCGTCGTCGTCGTCGTCTTCGCAGTCGTCGTCGTCGTCGTCGTCTTCACCGTCGTCTTCGCCGTCGTCGTCGTCGTCGTCTTCACCGTCGTCTTCGCCGCCGTCGTCGCCGTCGTCGTCGCCGTCGTCGCCTCTGTCGTCGTCGCCGTCGTCGTTGCCGTCGTCGTCGCCGCCGCCCCCCCCCCAGTAGGATCTTGGGGGGGGGACGTGGGACCCCTGGGACTCATCCCATCTGGGGGGGGGGACGTGGGCACCCGACACCCTGGATCGTATATTTAGGCCCTCGGGGGCCCGAATCTGTCCATATCCGCCGCCGGCCGAGGACCCCGGAAATTGATCATCCAGGCGGTGGTCATGTATAAATTCCCGCCTCGGACTGAAGGCCCGACTGGACTACTCGGGGGGACTGCTGTGGCCAGCTGGGACTACCTTGGTTTGGACGCCCGAAATGGGTACGGAAAGAATGGGCACAGTGCCCAACAACAAATGTTGTCCCAAACCAGCAGCGGCCGCTGTTGGGCAGGCGGCCTTCTGTCTCGAATGAACACAGGCCGCGGCGGCGTGGACAGCGCGTCCTGTTCAAAATGAACCAGATCCGCTGTTGGGCATTGTACCCATTCTTTCCGTGCCCATTTCGTTCGTGCAGACTTGGGGGGCCTGTTGAGGCCAGCTGGGACTACCCGAGAGGGGTACTGTCTGCTCGCAGCTCGAGGCCGTACCAGTACCGCTCCTCCCCGGATCTCCCCCGGGGGCGTCCTGGCCAGAGGCGCATCCGGCCGCGGCGACGAGGCCTCCCACGAGGCCCCAAACGGCGAAGACGACGGCAGGGGGACGGCATCGGTGCCCTTTTCCTCCTCCGGGCTCCACCACGGCGCTCAGGCCCAGGATCTGCTGGCCGCAGCACTCGAAGGCGGACGACAGCAGCCCCAGCTGAGCCACCTCGGAAGAGGAGGCACTGCACCGAGCACCGGGGCCGAGCCCAAAAGCGGTGTGCTTCGCCTTCGGTCCGTTGCTCCGCTCCTCCTCGCGTTGCCTTCGCTCCGCCCTGGCTGCAGAACTCGGGGAACAAAAAGTGACGCAAACATCAAAACTCGGAGGTCCGCGCGGATTTCTCGGATCGGCGCTGGGGCCCCCTCCCTGGCGCGCGGAGCGCCGCAGGGGCGGCGCCAGAGGCGCCGCCGGGGGGCCCCAGCGCCGATCCGAGAAATTCGCGCGGACCTCCGAGTTGTTATGGTTATGCCACTTTTCGTTCCCCTGGCAGAATCAAAACGGAAAACGAAACGGCCCACGGGATGGCCAGAGCCCTGCGGCACAGACGCGCCCTCTCGATGGCCCGCGCGGCTCTCTCCTGGGCCTCTGCGCGCGCCGGGCGCCGCGCCGCCGGGGCGGCCGGGGCGCAGCTCCCGGGGGACTCCGCGCGGGCCTCCGCGGCGCGGACCCGCCGGCGAGCAGAGGCGTGGAGCAGGAAGACTTAAGTCGGGCCTGTCCCCCTACAGGGGGATTTTCGACGAGAATTTTGTTTAAAAAAAAGTCCAAACATAGTCTGGGGACTATTTTGGGGGTATTGACCATTTGGGAACATTTGGGGGGTATTTTTATTTTTTCGTCGAAAATCCACCTGTAGGGGGACACGCCCGACATAAAGGAAGACGCCGGGAGCAGAGTTGGTGTCCGCCGGCCCCCTGAGGGCGAGGGAAGAGGGACAGCCGCTCGCCTCCGGAAGCAGGGGAGCGCCTCAAGCAGATCGGAGGCTGGGAACCCAGAAGTGCCTACAGCCACCCCGCACCAGAAGGCTGCGCGGTAAGGATGCAAGGGGCCTTGGGGGCCCATGTCAGGCTTTCTCGAACGAGGCCGGCCAGCGAAAGTCGCGGAGGATGGGCCCGAAGGGGCAACGATGCAAGGGTACCCTTGGGAAGGTTGCCCATCCTTACAGTGAGGCCTGACTTAGAAGAAGAAAAAAAAAACATAAACATAAACATAAGCTGTTGGCGCTCCACGCGGAATTGTCGGATTCGCACTGGACCCTCCTCCCTGGCACGCGAAGCGCGCCAGGGGCGGCGGCGCCGGAGGCGCCGCCGGGGGGCCCAGGCGCGGATCCAAGAAATCCGCGCTGAGCGCCAAAAGTTTACGTTTATAGCCTTACAGTGCGGCCTGACTGTACTTCAACGAGCGGCGGGTATATGCTCGTGCCCTCGGCACCTGGGGCAGCCGCCCGAAGTCGACGACCCCGCCGGGTGCGGCGAAGCCCCAGACCAGGGCCTGGAGCGACGCGACACCCTCGTCGGTGCCCTGCTCGGCGCGGCAGAGGGGGCAGGCAGTGCCGCAGCGGACCTTCCGCGGAGGGAGGCCCCCCTCCTCCTCCTCCTCCTCCTCCTCCTCCGCCCCCGCCTCCTCCTCCGCCTCCCTCCTCCTCCTCCTCGCCTCCGCCTCCGCCTCCTCTCCCCCTCCTCCTCCTTCTCCCACCCTCCTCCTCCTCCTCCCTCCCTCCTCCTCCTCCTCCACCCCCCTCCCTCCTCCTCCTCCCGCCCCGCCTCCTCCTCCGCCTCCGCCTCCGCCTCCGCCTGGGGTGGGGGGGGGGGGGGGGCAATCGTCTACCAGACCAGAGATCCATCTTCAGGCCCCCCTGCTCAACCCCCAAAACTGCAGATCGGTCGCCATGTCTGAACGTCGGGGGGGAGTAGTGGCCAGCGCAGTCGGACCAAGGCCAGAAGAACATCCCTCAAGAGCATGAGACCCTCCGTCGGCCCACGCACACAAAGAACATCTGAGGGTACCCTCCCAGGATGCACAGGAACATCCAACAAACATGAACACCTTACGGTTGGGTAGGGCATGTCCTCCTACAGGCGGGTTGCTGACGAAAAATGAAAAATACTCCACAAATACTCCGAAATAGTCAAGACACCGTCCCCAGACTAATGTTTGACGATGTTTGAATATTCCTCCTATAGGGGGACAGGCCCGACCGAAACCTCACAGCACTCTCCCCGAACCGACCTCGATCTTGGACCTCGGTCCGACCGCATTGGCCGACACACGAAGGTTGGCGGCGCGCGCGAGGGGGGGGGGGGGGGGGGGGGGCCGCCCCCTCGTGGACGACGGCGGTCTGAGGACTGTGCGGGAGCCTTCTCGCGGAAAGCCCCGGAGGCCCTCGATCGGCGGCGACGACAGGGGCGAATAGCCCAGGGGCGGGCATAACACGCATTCGCTGTCGAAGACCTAGATCATCGGCGCACCTGAATATAGGTTTTGCTCCACCCTCGGCTATTCGACCCTATCGTCGCCTCCGACGCGAGCAGGTTCCTCGGAGGCCCCCGAGGGCCCTGCGGAGGCCCTCGCTGAAGCTCCCCGCGCTCTCAGACGGCCACCCCCCGTGCCCGCCACCCCCCCCCCGCGTGCGCGCGCCGACGAGCCCAAGCCTCCGATGCCAGGAGTTCTGTTGCTCACCACGTGGGACCCCCAGGGGCCCCGCGAAGGCCCCCCCTGGAGGCCCAAAATCCAGGGGAGGGAGACGTTTCGTCGTGATCTTGTCGCGGCGGGAGGAGGCCCAGGCGTGCGTGCTGATCTTGTCGCGGAGGGACCGGACAATGGCAACAACACCAAGGCAAATGGTTGCCTCCGCTGTGGAAGAGGATCCTGGATTTTGGTGTTGGTTGTAATCTCTCGGCCACCTCAGAAGCCCGAACATTACCACCATCACAGAGATCGGGCTCATGTTCCCTCGGCGGAGGCAACCGCCGATGATGGTGTTGGTGCCAACCTCTAGGCCTCCAAAGGAGGAGATAAGAGGAGGAGGACCTTCAGCACCCCCCTGTCCTGGGACGGGTTCTTCTGCACCCCGAGTCGCTACGGTCCCAGGGCCTGGCGAGGACCCCCTGAGGCCGAAAAAAAAATTACCCTGGCGACGTACCCAACCCCTGCGCAATGCGGGGCATGAGTAGCTTGGGAGACGTTATACGGAGGTGATGACGTGACATGGGCGCATATACTTCTGCGAGCGGCATTCGTGAGGCTCGCAGCCCCCCAGGCACGGCGAGGTCTTGCTCAGATCTGCGCAGTGCCTCACTCCGCTGGACCCGCCAGCAGCCCTCGAAAGTGGCGACAGTTCCGCAGATCGCAGCCCCCCAGGCACGGCGAGGTCTTGCTCACATCTGCGCGGTGCCTCACTCCGCTGGACCCACCAGCAGCCCTCGAAATGGGGGACAATCTCGCTGATCGCAGCCCCCCCAGGCACGGCGAGGTCCCGCACAAATCTGCGCGGTGCCTCACTCCGCTGGACCCGCCAGCAGCCCTCGAAAGTGGCGACAGTTCCGCAGATCGCAGCACCCCCAGGGACGGCAAGGTCCCGCACAAATCTGCGCGGTGCCTCACTCCGCTGGACCCGCCAGCAGCCCTCGAAAGTGGCGACAGTTCCGCAGATCGCAGCACCCCCAGGGACGGCGAGGTCCCGCTCAGATCTGCGCAGTCGCAGTGCCTCACTCCGCTGGACCCGCCAGCAGCCCTCGAAAGGTGCGACAGTTCCGCAGATCGCAGCCCCCCAAGCACGGCGAGGTCACGCTCACATCTGCGCGGTGCCTCACTCCGCTGGACCCACCAGCAGCCCTCGAAAGTGGCGACAATTTCGCAGATCGCAGCCCCCCAGGCACGGCGAGGTCTTGCTCAGATCCGCGCAGCTCCGCTGGACCCACCAGCAGCCCTCGAAAATGGCGACAGTTTCGCAGATCGCAGCCCCCCCCAAGCACGGCGAAGTCTTGCTCAGATCCGCGCGGTTCCGCTGGGCCCACCAGCAGCCCTCGAAAGTGGCGACAGTGTCGCAGATCGCAGCCCCCCAGGCACGGCGAGGTCTTGCTCAGATCCGCGCGGTGCCTCACTCCGCTGGACCCACCAGCAGCCCGCGAAAGTGGCGACAGTGTCGCAGATCGCAGCCCCCCAGGCACGGCGAGGTCTTGCTCACATCTGCGCGGTGCCTCACTCCGCTGGAACAACAGCAGCCCTCGAATTGGGGACAATCT
>CAUYUJ010013150.1:0-10492 GCA_963575745.1 Prorocentrum cordatum | reverse complement strand
ATCCTGCTCCTCCTTTCCCCATCCTTCGGCGGATTTTGATATATTTGGCGACGCGCTCCAACGCGTAGCAACTGAACTAAAAACATGCCACCACTTGTATACACATATCTGTATACATTTCCGCCACCGTGCCGCGAGGCGCGAAGTGGAGTTTTCTCCATGTCCTCATGTGTCCCCTGTTCCCTGTGTCCAGGACTCTGGAATTATAGTACTCTACGGGCTGGGGCCCCCAATTCTCTAATTTCTTCGGCGTTCCCGCGCGTTCTTGGGCTGCCTCGCGTGGCTTGTCCAGAAGCCAGACGGCCCAGACGCCAACAGGGCCCCAGAAAGCGCCCAAGATGGTCCAAGAGGCCTCCGGGACAGCCCAAGAGCGCTCCAAGACGCCCGAGCCCCAACGGCTCAAGAGGCCACACATAGGCGCAACTCATTGATTTTCTATGATTTTTGTATGTTTTTCGCGTTCTCGCGTTTTCGAGGTTCCGACGCTCCAAGGTGGCGCTAAAAGCTCCCAAAACCGCCCCAAGACGGCCCAAGAGGCCCCCGAGACGGTCCAGAGGGGCCCCAAACCGGCCCAATAGGCACCCAAGATCGCTCAGTACGGCGCCAAGACGGCCCCAAGAGGGGCCCAAGAGGGGGAACACTAACCGACGATTCGAGCATTCCGCCCCAATAGGCCCCCAGGAGGCACCAAGAGGCCCCCAAGAGAGCCCAAGAGCCCCTCCAAGAGGCCCCACAAGGCCCCCGAGGGGCCCCGAAAAGGGCCCCAAGAAGCTCTCCAACGGTCCCCAAGAGGCTTCAAAACTGCCTCCAAGAGGCCCACGAGAGGCCTCCCACGATATCCAAACGAACATCCAAGAGGCATCTAACCCGCAACCCAGGCACGGTGGCGGGATGGGCCGAAGGCCACTCCCTCTCCCTCTCTCGAGCAATTTATGTATGTATGTTTGTATGTATGTATGTATGCATGCATGCATGTATGTATGTGTGTATGCATATATGTATGCATGCATGCATATATGTATGTATGCATGCATGCATGCATGCATGTATGTATGTATGTATGTATGTATGTATGTATGTATGTATGTATATATGTATGTATTTATATACATATGTTTATGTACATGCATGTACACATGCAGACACATGTAATCATACATGTATATATACGCATCTGTGTACATATATATATATATATATAGTTACAACGGGTATTATGGATTTCCAGGATAACCCAATCGGCAAGCGAAGAACGGTCATGCGGTCAAATGGGCAGAACTCAGCGGGAACCGGTGTGGCCGAGCCAGTTCAGAAGCCAGTCGGTCGCTCACTTCGCGCGTGCTCTGCAGTGCCACCTTCCGTATTGATGCCTGGCGTTTTTACTACCCGAGATACCCAGAATGCACCCGTACAGCTTAAGAAGGCCGCGCCCAAGATGAACGTCACTTGCCCCTGCTCCTCTCCTACTCTTCCGCCTCCTCCTCCTCCTCCACACGCACCCAACCCTCCACACCGTCTCCTCGGCACCCCTCTCTCACTCCAACTCATCCTTCAATACTAACACTCCTCCTCCGTTTTGCCCAGCGCGGTCTTGAAGCAGAGCCCGTGGATTCTGACTTCCGCCGCCTCCTCCTCCGCCTCCTCCTCCTCCTCACTTCTCCTCTTCCTCTCCCCTCTCCTGGTTGAAGCGTGTCCTGCAGCCTGCCCCGAGCGCTGCACACCCCTGGCAATGGCTCCTGCGCTGAGGTCTTCCCAAGGGGCCCCCGAGCTGCGAGCTCTAGCATGAGGGACACGAACCCCCAAGGACGCGGGACCTGGGCCACGGGGCTTTACTTAGGACTGGCCCTGCATTCGAAATATCGCCTACACGCAAGAGCGACCCCAAGCTGGGCAGGAGTGACCTCCTGTTCGCGGCTTTCGGGACTTGCAAGGGGTCAAATCCAAGCGCGCGGGCCATTGCAGGGGGGACCCCTGTGGGCCCGCACGAAAGGTCTCTGGCGAAGGGTCACTCTAACGTGCAGCCGAGATCAGCTTTTCATGGCCCCGTGGCGTGGGACGTGCCCCGAGAGCTGGAAAACGGCGAAACACATGATGGCGAGAAACCTCAGGACCAATTTGCTCCAGGAGAGGGAGGGGGAGAAGGAGGGAGGGAGGAGGGGAAGGAGGAGGAGGAGAAGGGAGGGAAGAGTAGGAGGGGAGGAGGAGCGATGATGAGATGATGATGACGATGACGATGACGATGACGATGACGATGATGATGATGATGATGATGATGATGATGATGATGATGATGATGATGATGATGATGATGATGATGATGATGATGATTCTGATGATGATGATGAGGAGGAGAAAGCACGGTTGAGGAGGGAGAGCTCCTTCATGGCGAGAGCTCCTGATCAATGCTGCGTGGGGCGCAGTGGTGGCCAAGAGCCCGACACAGCAGGAAAAGAAGGTGCCGACGGCGCGGTGTGAGGTACCTCAAGGCGCCTTGGAGCCAGGCTAGTTGGTTTAACGTATTTTTGCGTTTGGTTTCCAACTAATATTGTTGGTTCTTGGTTTTTTGCTGATCCAGATGTGTTTGCTGTTGTTCCCGTCGTTACATGTATACACATATCTACATGGGCACACACGTGTTCTTCTCATGCTTCAAGACTGGCTTGTAGGTTTACTGTGCTTGCGTGCTGACATATAATGTGTACATGATTCCACACTCTTCCAAGCCAGTGGTAAGGCTATTCTGATTATTTCTGTTGTTGCTGTTGCTTTCTGGCTCACCACAGCGCTATGCCACTGCCTGTGTGTGTGTGTGTGCCTGGCCCCTGGCGCCGTTTTCTTAACTTCACGTCGCTGTGGGACCACGTTCTGTTCGGGCCATCCGCCGTGTCGAGGCCAATGTGAGTCCATCTTTTGGCTCATGGCCTCTTGGCAGATACCTGACGCCCAGAGCGAAAGTCAGGCTCTGGATGGAGTCACACACTCGAGCAGTGAGCGGCGGCGGATGTAGTAAAGCGCCGGCTCCAAAACCCGCCCACAAGAGACCCTGGGCGCAAAGCTCGGGAACCCTGGGGGAGACTGGAGGCTGCGCCCGTGTCGTCCTGGGAGGCGGCCCCACGCGGGGCTAGGCGCTGGGGGCGCCGGCGCTAATCGAGAAACGGAAAACCTACGCTGGCCGACGCGATCGATCCTCCGTGGTTGTGCCACTGTCTGTCGTCCTGTGCAGGACACGTGCGGGTGTTCCACCATTGTCCACGCTTGCCCTATCGGAGCCCTGGGGGTCCCACTGCAGGCCCCTCCGAACCCAAGAACGCCAGGGCATCCTGGCAGAATGCGGGCGCTTTCTTGATGCGTGCGCAGCAACGCAACTGCATTGGCGCCCCTCTACAACTCTGCCCCGCAATCCGACCGGGGCCGGAGGCAGCAGCCGGCTGCAGGCGTCCGCGTGCCTCTGGAAGAAACCTCCTGGACGGAGCGGTAGCGGGGCAAGGAGGAAGGATCGGGTCGGATCGGCTGTCCACGAAGGAAGGGTCAAGCCCTTGCCCATTTGGGCCCGACGGTCGACAAGGAGGAGGGAAGGAGTGGAGGAGCCAGCCTCCTTCATCCCTGCTCCATATGAAAAACTCCTTACCGTCGTACCCCCAGAAGTGTCCGCAAGGCGGGCTGCTTGTTTGGCCTGAAACTTTCTCATCGCTTGTGACCCTGAAGCTTGATATTCGCAACAGCTGCAAGGATAGACGGGGGTGTGGCTTTCGAAATGGGGCTCTCGCCATAGCACCACGCACACTCGTCTTAACTATTTGCAGCAGCTTCAGTGATGGAGGGGAAGTGAGTTTCAAAATGGGGCTGTCGCCTTAGCGCCGCGCACACTCGTCTAAAAGATGTACCTAGCGGTTTCAAAGATGGGGGGGGTCAAGCTGGAGCTCTCGCCATGGCGCCGCGCATACTCGTCTTAAACATTTGCAGCAGCTTCAAGGATAAAGGGGAGGGGGGTTTCAATAGGGCTGTCGCGTTAGCGCCGCATGTATTCGTCTGAAAACATGTAGCGGTTTCAAACATGGAGGGTCAAAATGGTGCTCTCGCCATTGCGCCGCGCTCATCCATTATTCAGCAGTTGAAGACCTTCAAAGTTGAAAGCAGCAAAACTGGTGTGCGAGGCGGTGGAAGAGTCCATGGCGAGGTATTCACGCCCGCATGCAAGCTGACTCGACGCCTTCCCTCTCCGCCTTCCGCCCTCCTTGCGTTGTGACCTGGTACTGTGACGATGCTGCAAGCTAAACGTGAACGCTGGGTCAGAGGACTGGTAGCAGCGCGGCGGAGTCAGGCAAGCTGCGGAGGGTGGAGACGGGCGCGCGCGGAGGGCCCAACTCAGCGGCAGCAAGGCGTGCAAAATCCACCCAAAAGGGAATCGCGATGCACGACTCACGGGGGGGCAACCGTGAAAAGGGGACGAAAGTTGGCCGACCCGGGCACTGGGGGGGAACGAGAGTGGACCAGGACCAGAGCGGACGTGTGCAGGCGGTGCTCGAGTATACCCAGTAGACAACGGCGGACCCGCATGGGTCGACAAGTGTGAAAACTGGCAAACGCATGCGTACAAACGGATGGATGCATGAGCGGGACATGCGGGAACCACTGGTTGGATACAAGTGCGGAAGGTCGGCATGCTTGGCCACTCCAGGGCCGAATGCCGAAGCCTCATGCGGCCGCTTGTGCATCTGGCCTCGCCAAGGCCGGCCGCGTCGTGTGCATCCAGCCTCCCTGCAGAAGGCCAGCCTTCTCACCCGGGGCCGCGCCGGGCTACGCAGCGGCGCCATGCAAGCACCGGGCCGCACCAGATCGTCAGAGCACCGGGCAGGATCGGATCGCATCGAGCTAGTCGAACTCGACGTCCGACCGGATCGATCGACTTGAGCTGGGACCTGGATGGGTGGCGTCAGCAGGGCCTGGCTCGGCGGACGGGCGCCCAGTAGGGCCGCGCCTGCCAGTCCTCCCCCGGCCCCGCGCCAAGGGACGCGGCGGCGCCCCCCGGCGCGCGGGCGGCCAGCCTCAGATAACCGACGCCGTGCTTTTGCTCGCAGCGCGGTCCCCGGGCCCCTTCCTGGGGGTCGGCCCTCCATCCCGAGCCGCTCCCCGACGGACCCAGGGGACCAGCGAGGGCACCCAGACGCCGAGAACGGTTCAAAACCTCCCGTCGCGATTTCTACACGACGCGAGCATGTCTGGGTCGGAGGTCTGGGCATCGTTCAACCGACCCCTCTCCTCATCGGCGTGGCCTGGGCCCCACTGGCCGACTTCCCCCCTAGATGGAGGTATCGGCTGCCCCCATCGGGTTTCGAGGGGCACATCCCCAACTGGGGCGGTAAATGGTGGGGCTCGGTCTGGGGATGGGGACTGCGGCACGCGGCGGCGCGCTGGCCCTCCGATCCCTTCTGCCAGTGGCGCGGGCGGCTCCGCTGCGGGCGGCCGCCGACGCAGCGCGGCCCATCGCCATCATGCCAGAAGCGCGCCTCGGGCCAGCAGTGAAGGGCTTCACGACTTCTGCGGTCGCTCCACTCGCGTGGGAGCGTCCACGACTTGCTCCATGTTGGGGTGGTGGGATGGTGGGATGGTGGGATGGTGGGGATCGGGAGGGTGTCGGGATGGTGGGGGTCGGGATGGGGGATGGGCATGGGAATCGGTGAAACGATACTGAAGGTCGAGGGGTCTGGGGGCCCACGCACCGAAAATATCGAAGCGCCGGATGCCAGGGGAGGAACACCCCAGCCCGGACGAAGATGCAGAAGCCACGCCCGGAGGAGCAGACTGCTGGAGGTCTTGTCCCCGGGAAGTTTTTTGTTCATTTGTATATAGGTATATGTATATGTATATCAATCGATCTCTCTGCCTCTCTCTCTATATATAATTTTTAGAACTGGCTGCGCCACCAACTGGCTGCGCAGTCCAACTCAATGAAACGGAGATGGTCTGGTGTGGCTAAAGGGGACGGCCTCGGGCACCCCTGCGAAGACTGGCCGTGCCACCACCTCACTCAAGCACGCGGTGGCACATGCTGACCGGAACTGGGCTCGGGCTTCGCTCGGGGGGCCGAAGTCAAATTACCAGGATGTTACGCGGCAACTGGAGCTGGTTCGGACACTCACTGGAGGCCGCTCGGCGATGATGGCGAAGCATCTGCAAGGGACCGTGCTCCGTCCGAAATTCCTTCTTCTTCCTTTCCCTCTCTTCTTCTTTTGCTCTCCCGATCTGGCTCTGGAACTCGCTCTGGCTCTCCTCCTGGCTCTCTCTAACTCTATTTATCTCTTCCTCCCTACCTACCCTCGCTCGTCTCGTCGGAAGCCCCATCAGCGCATCGACCACGCGTCGACTGGAACGCGAGGAAGTGGGCTGAGTCCAGTGGGAGGCCCACCAGGTGCAGTTCCTTGGCTCCAACTCGACTTCGCCAGGGACCCCGAAACGGACGTGCGGCACCCAGCCAAGTGATTGCATGAACCTGCCCCCCCCAACTCGCGAGGCCACCCTTGTGGCTCCTCCCGCAACCCGTTCCCTCAACGCGGACGTGAGTTCGCGCGCGCGCGCGCGCCCCTGCTGCGCTGCTGATTCGGCTGCACGCGCGAGTGACCCCAGGCAAGAGTGGCCCTCGGTGTGCGGCTCCAGGGGGCCGCGGGGGGGCCAGAGCTGAGAGCGCAGGCCAGTGCCTTGGGGGGGGGGGGGGGGGGGCGCACCAAAGGTCACTTCGGCGAAGGGTGCCTTTTGCCGGTGGGAGGAAGTAGGAGGTGGGGTTGGGGCAGGCGGAAGGGCAGGAGAAAACACGCTCCAAAAACGGCCCCCAGAAGAAAGAAAGGAAGAGTGAGCATCCACAACTGGGCTCGTTCCCGGACCCCACCGTGGGACAACACCCCCTCTACGCATCCCCGATCGTAAGCTCGGGGGCGCGAACACATGGACCAGCGACCCATGGACTTTGGCGCGCGGTCGCCACGTCCACGCATCGGGGGGAGGTGCCCTCCCCCGAATGCGGCCGGTGCAGCCCCGCTCCGCGGCGGAAGCGCGCGAGTTCGCAGGGGAGCGGGGCCCGTCGCTATAGCCACTCCCCCCTTAAAAAATCCATGCTTGCGATCGCCTGGCAGGTGCTGAGTCCAGAGGGAGGCCCACCAGGTGCAGTTCCTTGGCTCCAACTCGACTTCGCCAGGGACCCACCCGTCGCTATA
The DNA here is from genome assembly GCA_963575745.1 of Prorocentrum cordatum. Lineage (NCBI taxonomy): Eukaryota > Dinophyceae > Prorocentrales > Prorocentraceae > Prorocentrum > Prorocentrum cordatum. The sequence goes on along the minus strand of CAUYUJ010013150.1, from coordinate 3,284 downwards.
GCCACTCCCCCCCTTAAAAAATCCATGCTTGCGATCGCCTGGCAGGTGTCTAATCCAGTGGAGGCCCACCAGGTGCAGTTTCCTTGCTCTTGGCTCCAAACTCGACTTCGCCAGGGGCCCACCCGTCGCTATAGCCACTCCCCCCCTTTAAGAAATCCTATGCTTGCGATGCCTGGCAGGTTGCTGAGTTCCAGTGGGAGGCCACCAGGGCAGTTCCTTGGCCTCCAACTCGACTTCCCAAGGGACCCACCCGTCGCTTTATTAGCCACTCCCCCCCTTAAAAAAATCCATGCTTGCGATCGCCTGGCAGGTTGCTGAGTCCAGTGCGGAGGCCCACCAGGTTGCAGTTCCTTTCGGATCCAACTCGACTTTCGCCAGGGGCCCACCCGTCGCTATAGCCACTCCCCCCCCTTAACAAATCCATGCTTGCGATCGCCTGGCAGGTGCTGAGTCCAGAGGGAGGCCCACCAAGTGCAGTTCCCTGGCTCCAACCCGACTTCGCCAGGGACCCACCCGTCGCTATAGCCACTCCCCCCCTTAAAAAATCCATGCTTGCGATCGCCTGGCAGGTGCTGAGTGCAGAGGGAGGCCCACCAGGTGCAGTGCAGTTCCTTGGATCCAACTCGACTTCGCCAGGGGCCCACCCGTCGCTATAGCCACTCCCCCCCTTAAACAATCCATGCTTGCGATCGCCTGGCAGGTGCTGAGTCCAGAGGGAGGCCTACCAGGTGCAATTCCTTGGATCCAACTCGATTTTGCCAGCCCTTAAGAAATCCATGCTTGCGATCGCCTGGCAGGTGCTGAGTCCAGTGGGAGGCCCACCAGGTGCAGTTCCTTGGCTCCAGCTCGACTTCGCCAGGGGCCCACCCGTCGCTATAGCCACTCCCTCCCTTAAAGAAAACATGCTTGCGATCGCCTGGCAGGTGCTGAGTCCAGTGGGAGGCCCACCAGGTGCAGTTCCTCGGCTCCAACTCGACTTCGCCAGGGACTCACCCGTCGCTATAGCCACTCCCCCCCTTAACAAATCCATGCTTGCGATCGCCTGGCAGGTGCTGAGTCAGAGGGAGGCCCACCAGGTGCAGTTTCCTTGGCTCCAGCTCGACTTCGCCAGGGACCCACCGTCGCTATAGCCACTCCCCCCCTAAAAAAAATCCATGTTGCGATCGCCTGGCAGTGCTGAGTCCAGAGAGGGAGGGCCCACCAGGTGCAGTTCCTGCGCCAGCTTCGACTTCGCAAGGGACACACCCCGTCGCTATAGCCACTCCCCCCCGTAAGAAATCCATTGCTTGCGATCGCCTGGCAGGTGCTGAGGCCAGTGGGAGGCCCACCAGTGGGAATATTTGGCTCCAACATCGACTTCGCCAGGGCCCACCACGCGCGTATAGCCACTCCCCCTACCCCCCCTTACCAATTCCATGCTACTTGCGAATCGCCTTGGAAGGGCCTGAGTCCAAGAGGTAGGCCCACCAGGTGCAGTTCCTTGGCTCCAACTCGACTTCGCCAGGGGCCCACCCGTCGCTATAGCCACTCCCCCCCTTAAGAAATCCATGCTTGCGATCGCCTGGCAGGTGCTGAGTCCAGTGGGAGGCCCACCAGGTGCAGTTCCTTGGCTCCAACTCGACTTCGCCAGGGGCCCACCCGTCGCTATAGCCACTCCCCCCCTTACCAAATCCATGCTTGCGATCGCCTGGCAGGTGCTGAGTCCAGAGGGAGGCCCACCAGGTGCAGTTCCTTGGCTCCAGCTCGACTTCGCCAGGGGCCCACCCGTCGCTATAGCCACTCCCCCCCTTAAGAAATCCATGCTTGCGATCGCCTGGCAGGTGCTGAGTCCAGTGGGAGGCCCACCAGGTGCAGTTCCTTGGCTCCAACTCGACTTCGCCAGGGACCCACCCGTCGCTATAGCCACCCCCCCTTAAACAACCCATGCTTGCGATCGCCTGGCAGGTGCTGAGTCCAGAGGAGGGGGAGGACCACCAGTGCCAGTCCCTTGGCTCCAACTCGACTTCGCCCAGGGACCCACCGTCGGCTATAGCCACTCCCCCCGTAAGAACATCCATGCTTGCGATCGCCTGGCAGGTTTGCTGAGTCCAGAGGGAGGCCCACCAGGTGCAGTTCCTTGGCTCCAACCGACTTCGCCAGGGACCCACCCGTCGCTATAGCCCCCCCCCCCCCCCTTAAAGGAAACATGCTTGCGATCGCCTGGCAGGTGCTGAGTCCAGTGGGAGGCCCACCAGGTGCAGTTCCTTGGCGCCAGCTCGACTTCGCCAGGGACCCACCCGTCGCTATAGCCACTCCCCCCTTAAAAAATCCGCTTACGATCGCCTGGCAGGTGCTGGGTCCAGTGGGGGGCCCGCCAGGTGCAGTTCCTTGGCTCCAACTCGACTTCGCCAGGGACCCACCCGTCGCTGTAGCCACTCCCCCATGAACAAATCCATGCTTGCGATCGCCTGGCAGGTGCTGAATCCAGTGGGAGGCCCACCAGGTGCAGTTCCTTGGCTCCAACTCGACTTCGCCAGGGACCCACCCGTCGCTATAGCCACTCCCCCCTTAAAAATCCATGCTTGCGATCGCCTGGCAGGTGCTGGGTCCAGAGGGAGGCCCACCAAGTGCAGCTCCTTGGCTCCAACTCGACTTCGCCAGGGACACACCCGTCGCCATAGCCACTCCCCCCTTACCAAATCCATGCTTGCGATCGCCTGGCAGGTGCTGAGTCCAGAGGGAGGCCCACCAGGTGCAGTGCAGTTCCTTGGCTCCAACTCGACTTCGCCAGGGGCCCACCCGTCGCTATAGCCACCCCCCCTTACACAATCCATGATTGCGATCGCCTGGCAGGTGCTGAGTCCAGTGGGGGTCCCACCAGGTGCAGTTCCTTGGCTCCAAATCGACTTCGCCAGGGACCCACCCGTCGCTATAGCCACTCCCCCCCCTTAAAAAATCCATGCTCGCGATCGCGTGGCAGGCGCTGAGTCCAGTGGGGGGCCCACCAGGTGCAATTCCTTGGCTCCAAGTCGACTTCGCCAGGGACCCACCCGTCGCTATAGCCACTCCCCCCCTTAAAAAATCCATGCTTGCGATCGCCTGGCAGGTGCTGAGTCCAGAGGGAGGCCCACCAGGTGCAGTTCCTTGGCTCCAGCCCGACTTCGCCAAGGACCCACCCGTCGCTATAGCCACCCCCCCTTAAACAATCCATGCTTGCGATCGCCTGGCAGGTGCTGAGTCCAGTGGGGGGGCCCACAGGGTGCAATTCCCTGGCTCCAACTCGACTTCGCCAGGGACCCACCCGT
>CAUYUJ010013149.1:0-10499 GCA_963575745.1 Prorocentrum cordatum | reverse complement strand
GACTCCTATGAATTTCTCGGTTATGTTTGAGCATGTTTTGAATCTTTTACTATTTGTAATTCCTCGTTTTTTAAGACTATCTTTTTTGTTTAAGGTATTTTTGTAAGTTTCTCGTCCAACACTCCCCCTGTAGGGGGGACAGGCCCGACCTGACGGCAGGGTGCACGGGCGCCGTTCTCGTGGGCACGGGGCGACACGGGAGCGCTCCAGGCGTCGAGCCCGCTCGCGGGGGCTGCTCCCTCTCTGGGCTTCGGTCTAGGTCGGGCCTGTCCCCCTACAGAGGGGTTTTCGACGAAAAATAAAAGGATACCCCAAAAATGCCCCCCAAAGGTCAAACCATACTCAAAAGATAGTCCCCAGCAACCTCTTTTCATTCAACTCATTTTCTCGTTGTCTGTAATGCATTATTCATACGCTTGTGCCGACCCCGCTCCGCCCCTTGGCCATTGCAAACGAGGGCTGCCAACAACAGTCGGCCTTGATTAGTAGGTCGACCCTGCCAAATCAAGGGTACCCTTATGTCCTGTGTCTCGCGACCCATGCCTCCTACATTCCTATGGCAACGTGGCCTTCGGAAGGGTCTTGTGCCCTCTCGCGTGTCATGTCCAATTTAGTTCGACTGAACTTGCTGACCCAGAAGCCTCCGAAGTCGACGTAGAATTACTCGCCATCGCTGAGGACGTTACGCCAGCCTTAGCAGCGCTGCCTGTATGGTCGGGCAGGGGTATACGTTCGAGGTCGATTCGCGGAGGGTACCCTAACATTCTTCGTGCTTGTTGGATGCGCTTGTGCATCCTGGGGGAGGGCACCCTCGAACGTTTTTCAGTTTGGCCGGCGGAGGGCATGTTCTTGAAGGATGTCTTTCTGTCGTAGGTCCCGCCGTAGAATTGCTCGCCGTTGCTGAAGACCTTACGCCAGCCGCAGCAGCGCTGCCCGTATCTCTCCCACGGCTGCCAGCCAACGCCGCACCGGCACGCGCAGGAGAGCACAATGCAGCACCTTGGAGACAGCCATGCCACCAGGGAGGACCGCAGCTGCACCTCCCCCACGGCTGCCAGCAGCCGCGCCGGCACGCGCAGGAGGGCTCCTCCTCCTCCTCCTCCTCCTCCTCCTGCTCCTCCTCCTCCCAACCTCCTCCTCCTCCTCCTCTCCTCCTCCCCTCCCTCCGTCCTCCTCCTTCCCCCTCCATCTTCTCAATTCTCCTTCTTCGTTCCTCCTCCTCTTCTCCCTCTCCATCCTCCTCCTCGTCCTCCTCCTCCTCCTCTCCTCTCCCTCCTCCTCCTCCTCCATCTCCTCCTCCTCCTCCTCCTCCTCCCTCTTCCTCCATCTCCTCCTCGTCCTCCTCCTCCTCCTCCTCCTCGTCCTCCTCCTCGTCCTCCTCCTCCTCCTTCCCCTCGGAGCCTGCCGCACCACCGACAACGCCCATCCCGCCGGTGACACCTGCCAGGGCGAGCGAGGCCGTGCCCTGCCCCGCGCCGGCGGATCCGCGCGAGCGCGGCGGGAGCGGCCTCTGCCCTGCCAGCGCCGACCTCGCTCGGGGGACCGCCTCGCTGCCGCATCCGACGCCGCCGTAGTAACCGGCGGGCCGTGGACTCTGCCTGCTGCGGTCTGCCGGCTGAGGGCCCTCCTCCCCTCCGCCTAATTTCGGGGGTGGACAGAACCCCCAACAGTGACACGTCGATTAGTGAGTTGTCCGTTTTCGGTTCTCGAGAGGGCGCCGTGGCCGTTGTTTTCCAGGCTTGCGCCCGTCAGGTTTGGGCCTCAGGTCGTTTTCACTAAACCACGTTTTACTAAAGGGGGGTCTGTCCATCCCCGATAATTCAAGCTTCGCGCGGCCCGCTTAGCTTCGACCGGAAGAGGTGCGCTCTCGACCCGCGGATCAAACAAAAAAAAACCTGCTGCGGTCTGCCTCCCGAGGAGGCCTCTGCGGGACCCGCGGTTGCTGCCTCGGGGCGCCGCCCCGCCTCCCTCCGTGGCGGGGCCCGCGCACGGGGCTGCCCGCCTGCGGGCGAGCGCGGGCCCCGCGAGCAGCTGCAGCCGACGAGGAGCTCGTCGACCGCGTTGACCCCCCAAAGCTTGCGCCTCGGCCTCCGCGCCATCGCAGACCGAGCCTCGTGGCGCAAGAGTTGGGTCAGAGGCAGCCTCGTGCCGGGGCCTCACGTCTGCGCCATGAGGCAGGTCGTCATTGAACCCAGCGGATTCGCACATAGACGAAACCGTTGGGTGGCTCGGTTGCAGACCGCCAGTTCAAACCTGCGGAGGAACGGCCTCGCCTGCTCTGCAACACGAAGAGCATGTGTGGCAGCGGCCGACGGCTGCCCCTGAGGCGTGCTGCCAGGCGAGGGGTGCCCCGGCCAGCATACCTGGACCTTACAGGCACGCTTCTCAGCCCCCCCCAGAGAGACTCCAGCATCAACCCCCTTCTGACGCTTGAACTGAGCCCTCAGCTGCACCCCGTCCTCGTCCTCGGGAATGGCTCAAAGTTCTTGGTATACCAGCAGTATACCAAGAATCGGGTATACAGTGGACACCCCGCGGAACATATTCCTATTCATCGTCGATTGCCAGCCGCTGCAACCGATCGTGTGCGGCCACGTGGATTTCGTGAACAATCGTTCCAAGCCGCTCATGCACCGCATCGTGGGCAACATCTGCGAAGTGGTCTCTTCAGGCAAACTGCCGCCGGAAAGCGCGGGTGATCCCGTGTGATAGGTCAGCCGAGATAGGAACCCAGCGGAAGACCATCTTTGCAATTACATCATGGACGTCGTCAAAGGCGCCTGGAGGGACTTACGTTATACGGATATCCCACCAGGCAGCAACCTTGTGGTTTTCTCAGATGGACGAACGAGGACGACCTTTTCAGCAAGCGCGTGGTTGATTGCGGCGATATCGGACACCGGTGGCGCGAAGAAGTATGTCCCCGCAGTCGCAGCCGGAGCCTATCGCGAGGACCCGATCCGTTTTTCTTTGCTGAAGCAACCGCCCTAGAACGTTCCAGCCTCGAAGGGTTACGGTGGTGCAAGTGTGTGCGAGTCCCCACAATGATGTACACTCTGCTTTCTTGTGCAATGGTGCTCTAGGGTAGCCTCGTGGAGCTTTGCCCCTCTCGAAAGAAAGAGCGCCTTGAGCTCCTCCACGTCCAGGCCGTCGTCGTCCATGAGGTCGCCAGCTGAGAACAGGTTCCCACCATGACCATCAACTCCAGCAAGCCCTGCGGTAGAGCCAGGCGGGGCAGAGGCCGCAGGAGTAGCTGGAGCGGCAGATCCCACTCGAGCAGACGCGTTCCCCGCCCCCTCAGCAGCCGGCACGGCGGCCGTAGCTGCTCGCAACCTCTCCGCCTTGGCGGCGCGATCCTGATCGCGCTCGGCCGCAGCCGGAGCCCTGAGCTGACTGATCGCCGGCTCGAGGTGTCCGTCGTCTCTCCCGGATCCTCCAGCAGGACTCCCAGCTGGTCCGCCGTGATCCCGAGCCCAGGCAGAATTCAGGAGGGAAAGAAACACACAGACACAACGAATCGTCGACTCCCAGGAAAATATGCAAAGATATGGGAAGTGGGGAGGAAGACAAAAACCAAACAGATATGGGAAAATATGGGGAATCTGTTTATTTGTGTGTATTTATTTGTGTGTCCCAGGGCCCCTTCAGAATGGCCTCCCTCGTCCTCCTCCTCCTCCTCCTGCCTCTTCTCCTCCTCCTCCTCCTCCTCCTCCTCCTGCCTCCTGCCTCCTGCCTCCTGCCTCCTGCCTCCTGCCTCCTGCCTCCTCCTCCTCCTCCTCCTCCTCCTCTTCCTCCTCCTCCGCGCCCTCGTCGCCCTCCTGTTCCTCCTCGCCCTCCTCCCCACTCTTCTCGTCGCCCTCCTGTGTCGGGAGGGGGCAGAGGCACCTCCACCGCGAGGCGTGTGCCTGCACCCGCTGCGGCTCTGCAGCTCCGTCTCTGGCTGGGACGCCTTTGCCTGCGCGGCCCGCTTGGCGCCCCGCCCAGCCAGTGGCTTGTCCAGCTCTCTCATAATCCTCCTACTCCTCACTAACTCCTACTCCTCCCTCATCCCTCCTCCCTCCTCCCTCCTCCCTCCTCCCTCCTCCCTCCTCCCTCCTCCCTCCTCCCTCCTCCCTCCTTCCTCCTCCCTCCTCCCTCCTCCCTCCTTCGCCTGGAAGGGCGGCGAATGGGCTCGCGAATGGGCTCGCGGAAGATCGTGGCTTGTCCAGCTGGCCCAAACCTCAGCGAGCGAAGAATGGTATAACATAAATTTGTTCGCTGTCGTGGGCGCCTGTCCCTGGGCGGCTGGAAAGTTTATACCCCTACGGTGCCACCGTAGGGGTATAAACTTTCCAGCCGCCCAGGGACAGGCGCCCCCAACAGCGAAAAAGTTTATTTTATACCATTCTTCGCTCGTTAAATAGACCTTCCGTTCAGCACCTTGAAGGTGGTTCTCGCAGGGTGGCCACCCAGTCTTGCAGTCACGAACGTGGGCGCGACTGGCCCGCGCTTCCCGCAGGCACTCCTCGCGACGCAATCTGCGCTCCTCCCCCATCCGCCGGCGGCCCGCGACGATGGTGGGCTCTGCGATCCTTGCAGCCGCGAGTGCTTTTCTCCAGACTTCGGGGGCACCAATATACAGACCAACGACCGATCACGCGGCCCAGGATTCACCTGGGCCCAGATCCGGTGTATTATGCCTTCTTGCGCAAGGCAGGATTGGGACGTGATGACACTAGATCCTGGGCCCAGGGTGATCCTGGCCAGTATCGGTGTTGGTGTATAGTTGGTGCCTTCCTAAGACTGTCTAAACGCATTTGCCTCTGCAGCGACGCGGCTTCCAGCGCGACCTCCGCCAGCGACTCCACACCCGTCTCCGTGCTGCCCCTGGCAGGCGATTCCGCGCTGACCGCACGCTCGCGCAGGGCCGCGGGCTCCGCTCCCATTCTGGCGACCTTCGTCCATCAGAGCGTGAGTTGCCTGCCCCGCTTTCGCTTCCAGGCAAAACCAAGCCACACCACGCGCCTCCTCGTCAGGCGGCCTGACCAGTACAGGCCGCAGCTTGGCATCGCTTGGTGTCTCTTGGAAGCGAGGGTGGTCAAAAGCGAGGCAGGTTCGTTTGCCCCCCAGTCCAGCCTTGCTGCAGGAGGCCCTGGAGCACGCGCAGGCGGAGCTCCAGGGGCAGGCCGGGGTCCTGCGTGTGCAGATCTTGTGGCCACGCTCGGGGGTGGACAGAACCCCCAACAGTGACACGTCGATTAGTGAATTGTCCGTTTTCGGTTCTCGAGAGGGCGCCGTGGCCGTTATTTTCCAGGCTTGCGCCCGCCAGGTTTGGGCCTCAGGTCATTTTCATTAAACCACGTTTTGCTAAAGGGTGGTCTGTCCATCCCCGACACGCTGCACTTGCTGCATCTGCCTTGGTCCCCATGATTCCACCGCGACACTCCGCTGACAGGGTGCTCGCACCACTTGCAACACCAGGCAGTCGCCACTTGCGTCCGCTGCCTGGCCCTCCTTGGATCTATTTGCTCTATCGTCTTGTGGGCGCCATCCTGACCGTGCGGGGCTGCTCGCAGTCACAAGGAACGACACCAACTACACTGGAGCCAGTAAGAAGAGCCTGCTCACCCGCGATGGCATGCGGATGGCAGGCGGTGAGACTGGGGCGGACCAGCCACACCCACAAACAGAAAGCTGCCGCGGAATGGCGGCATCCGGGCGTTCATGCTGGCATCTTGCTCCCAAATGGCTACGCAGCGTGCTGCTGGGAGCAGGAGGAGGAGGAGGAGGAGGAGGAGGAGGAGGAGGAGGAGGAGGAGGAGGAGGAGGAGGAGGAGAAGAAGAAGAATAAAGAAAGTGGTAAGTTTTGCTCCCGCCCCGGGATCTGACCCCCCAGATCCTGACCCTGGGAGGTCCCTGGAGGTTCCCAGAGGCCCGACGAAAACCGTCGAAAACGGTGAATAATCGTCCGACATTTCCGAAACCTCCCCTCGTCTCTCGAGGAGGGGCCGGCCAGAGGCAAAACTTAGCATAGAGGAGGAGGAGAAGGATAGGGGAGGAGGACGACGAGAGGAGGAGGAGGAGAGGAGGAGGAGGAGGAGGAGGAGGAGGAGGAGTTGGATGCTGATTTGCCGCAGCCGTGCCCGGCGTGGGCTCAGTTTTTTTCTTGTTTGCCTCAAAGGCGAAAACAGGCCTCCGAGGCAAAGAAGAAAGAAGGCCTCCAGATGCCCCAAAAACGTCCAGCCCGTCTGGCGCAGGAGGAGGAGGAGGCGGAGGAGGAGCAGGAGGAGGAGGAGGAGGAGGAGGAGGAGGAGGAGGTGGAGGAGGAGTCGGACTCGGCCCGCCCGGCGCAGGTACCAGGGCTACGTCGGCTGCGCCTTGGTCCTGGGAGGCGTGGACGTGACCGGCCCGAGCCTGTGCGCCCCCCCGCGCGCCGCCATGTGGCTCGGGCCTGCGGGCGGCGGGCTCCTGGGAGCCCGTGTTTCGGGGGTGGACAGACCTCCTACCCTACAGTGGGGGCGCCCATCAAGAAACCATCTGAGTTTCGTCAGGGTACCCTGGGTTTCTTCTCTCCTCGCGCTGCGCGGTGACTTCCGCAGCCGTCGAAGGAGCTGCTGCGTTCAGGGTGCTCCAGGTTTCCCCTCAGGTGCACCTCGCGCACCGTTTCTCAGGGTTGGGTTTCTTGCGAGGGTTTCTTGCGGCCGCGCCCACACTGTACCTAAAGAGGAAGGACGAGGGCGGCGGATCCGCCCGTGGGAGCTCGGCGGGCGCTCGGCGGAAGGCGGCGACCGGAACCGTGATGCGTCAAGTGTCTCCGACCCAGGGTTTCTCTTCGGAGGTGGATAGACCTCCTACCCTGACACGTCGATTGAGGAATTGGCCGTTTTCGGTTCGCGAGGGGGCGTCGCGGCCGTCACTTTTGCGGGTCCCGGTCCGTCGGTTGCGGTCCCAGGCCGTTTTCACTACGGGGAGGTCTACTAAAGGGAGGTTTGTCCACCGCCGAGTGCTGGTCATCACCCACTCCTCGGAGCCCGATGCGGAGCCCGACTTCCTCCACGACGGCGTCGCCGATGCGTCGCGGACGTCGCCCATCGGCGGTGCATCGGCGAGGCGGCGGCGATCCTCCGACCCCATCTATCGCCACCCACCAAAGCACCCCAACCCAGGCCGAACCAGGCCGAAAACCTCAATTTGCCCTCCATTTCCAGTGGGGGGGGGTCGGGGAACAGTGAAAACAGGTCTTCGGGTCGGGTTGGGGTGGTCTGGTGGGTGGTCGGTTGGGGGATCGCGCCATGGGGGGAACGGGTCCTGAGGGAAACCGGTCTCAGGCGATCGCAAACATGGATCAAGGAGGCGTGGATTAGCGACGGGTCCCGTTCCCACGGGAAATCGCGGATTGCCGCCGCCGAGCGAGGCGGCCCCGGCCGCATTTCAGGGGAGAGCACGTCCCCCGATGCATGAATTTGGCGACCGCGCGCCAAATCCATGGATCGCTAATCCATGCCTGCGCGCCCCCGACTGATGGAAACCGGTCCTGAGGTTTTTTGACGTTCTCGGCAAAAGTTCTGGTCCTCGGGTGTGCCAACAATTTGTTCCTGGCCTCCTAGTAGGCCGTCGCCTCCCGCCTTTGGTCCGAGAGGGCCGACCTGGGTTTTCGTCGCAAGGAGGTGGCGAGAAATCTTGGCACCGATGCTGCAACGGGTCCTAATGAAGCGAAGCGGGCCCTGAGGTTTTTCGCCGTCTTCGGGCCCTCGGGGCCCTCTGGGCTCCAGGGCCCCCAGGACCGTCAGAGAACGACTCTGGATTCTCGTCCTGTGGGAAGGCCCCAGGGTCCAGGGTCCGTTTTTCTCAGCGAGGGAGGCCTGCCTTGACGGCGTGTTGGGGCCGTCTCCGGACCCGCGTGGGGGGTCGAGGAGGAGGAGGAGGAGGAGGAGGAGGAGGAGGAGGAGGAGGAGGAGGAGGAGGAGGAGGAGGAGACTTGCATCCCAGGTTTGGGCCCCGAATTCTTGTTCCGTTCGAAAATCCCACGAGGCCCGGGGTAGGGGTCGACACATCCTTTTGTTATCCACCACAAAATATGGACATAGACACTCTTCAATGGATTGTTCTGGGGCCTGAAGAGAGGGTGGCGGTGTAGAAATCAGTGCTGGTCAGCCAGCGACTTTATCAACCGCCGCCCCCCCTGAAGGTACATGCAAACTTCGTCGGAGGGTGTCTGTGCATGTATTTTCGTGGCGTCTGTTACCGGCCGCCCCCATACTGCATATTCTCAGGTACGCGTAAGAGTGACCCTTCCCTGGAGTGATCTGTGGTTCGGGCCCACAGGCGCCTCTCCCGGCACTGGCTGGCGCGCTTGGACCTGGCACGCCCGCGGCCCCCTGAGGCCGCGCACCACGGGTCACTCGCGCCTACTCCGAGTTCCTTAGTACGCGTCGGGGGGGCGTCGCCCCCGCCGACAGCCCCACATCGACCCACGTCGCGGGCAGCCACAGCGCGCCGACGGCGCTCCGACCCCCGTCGCGGCACGACGACGAGGCGAGGTTGACCCCCGTCGGGGGGAGGGGAGGGTACCCCCCCCCCCACGCTGGTCAAAAAACCCAGAGAAGGGTCACTCTTGCGTGCAGCCGATGCTCACCAGACAGCCTCCCCCTTTCGACCCCCTCCATCCCCACCCCCGTCGGCCTCGCGCGGGCGACCTTCCTCCAGATCCGCTGTGGCGCCCTGCCGGCACCCTGCGAGTTGTCGATCTAGGCCCGCAAGTTGCGCACACTCTTGCGTTGTGACAAAGGTCACTCCTGCCCCGGGTTGTGCACAGGCTCGGCGGCGAGCGAGGGGGGGAAGTGAGGCGAAGGCCCTCTCAGAAGGCGGCGGGACTTCTCAGAAGCCCCCGCGCCTTCTCAGAAGCTTTCTGTCTTTGGGGAAGGCCCAGAACTTCTGAGAAGGCCAGGGGGGACTTCGAGCATTCTGAGAAGGCCTTCTCCGTCTCAGTTCCCCCCCTCGCTCGCCGTCCACAGACAGCCCTCCCCCCGGCTGGCCTCAACAGGCGCCCCAGGTATTCCCGGCTGCCGCCTCCGGCGGCGTCCCTGGGGGCGCTCCGCGCCCCACAGTTGGGTGGTTCACACCGCCCCAGACCACGCGGGGGGCCTCTTGAGGCCAGCTGGGACTGTTTGGGGGCCTGCTGAGGCCAGCTGGGACTATTTGGGGGCCTGCTGAGGTCAGCTGGGACGGGCCCCAGGACTGGCAAGAAAACAACTCAGGGTAAACAGAGGTGGTCCAAGGGAAGCCCCCCTGGGGTCCAGGACGCGCTTTCCTCGGGACCTGTGTCCTTCATGTCAGCAAGCGGTGTGCTGACCACACTGTGTGGTGAGTCAGTGGGGATTCGGGGTGACCGCACGCTTTTGTGACTTGAGTCGTTCTCCGAGGACGTCTCGGGCAACTAGTGCCTTCGAGGTCCCCAAACCGTGCCGTGACGGTCCGTGCGGTGAGGTCGTTGGGTGTTCCGAGGTCACCGCACGGTCTGTCACCGCACCAGCTTGGATCCCACACAAACGTACGACTCGAGTTTGCGGGAACTCAGGTTTGTTGCCGCAATTCGGCGGCCCCAGCGTGAGTTTTGACGGTTCAGTTTATGTGAGTTGTCTTTAATTATGTTGTGGTGTTGGGCCTTCATTTTAACAGAGAGTGCCCCGCATCTTTCCTGCTCCTCTCGCTGTCCCCTTTTTCCCCCCTCCTCCCATTCCAACCCTGCCTTTCCCTCCGCATGCCACTGTTTCGGCACACCCATCACGCTCCGTTGTCCCATAGGGATCTCCACCAAAGGCTCCAGTGGCAGCGCCCGCATGTGGTCCCACCCGCCATTTCGGCAAACCTCTCACACGTTTCGTGGCCCCATAGGGAGCTCCACCGAAGGCCCCAGTGGCCACAGGGGCCCCAGCGGCCCCCCTCCTTCATTTCATTTTCCTCGCGATGCTCGAAGGTCCCAGCGGCAGCGCCCGCATGTTGGCCCGCCACATTTTGGTAAACTCTTCACGCGCTTCGTGGTCCCCTAAGGAGATCCACCGAAGGCGATAGTCACAACGACGGTGCTGACAACTGCATATGGTTGGGTCCTTCGCCGGGCTAATTTTTGCAGCGGGAGCTCGCCTCAGATTCCAGACAAGGCCCCGGTTCTTTCAGACGTGCCCTGCTCGTCTGCCGAGAAGTTCTGCCGTGCCGTTCTGCCCGCCCCTTCTCCTCCTCCTCCTCCTCCTCCTCCTCCTCCTCCTCCTCGTCCTCCCCCTCCTGAGGGCTGAACGGGACCAGATCTATCCCCTCGGCTCCTCCTTCCTCTTTCCTTCTCATTTCTCGTTATGTCCTCTTTCTCCCTTACCCCTCCTCCCTCCTCCTTCCTCCTCCCTCCTCCTCCTCCTCCTCCTCCTCCTCCTCCTCCTCCTCTGTTTTTCTTGCGCCTGGTCCTCTCCTCCTCCTGGGGACTGAAACGTACCAGATCTACCCCCACGGCTCCTCTCGCCTCCTCATTT
>CAUYUJ010013148.1:0-10507 GCA_963575745.1 Prorocentrum cordatum | reverse complement strand
GCCGCCGCCGCCGCCACCGCCGCCGCCACCGCCGCAGCCGCCGCAGCCGCTGCCCCCGCCGCAGCCGCCGCAGCCGCCGCCGCCGCCGCCAAGTGTAATGTATTGTTTTTTAACAGGGATGGTGGGGGGAGGCCGCATCGGGTTCGCTGCGCATGCTCCGAATTTGGAGGCAGAGTGTGTTGTGTATTTTCTAAACAAGGGATGGTGGGGGCAACGTGTGTTTTGTATTGGTTTTTTGCATAGTATGGTGTGGGGGGGCCCTCATGGACCTGGGTTGACCCCCAGTCGCCTGGGGGAGGGGGTGTAAATTAATAGGGAACAGTGATGGGGGTAGAGGGGTATGGGGTTAGGGCTAGGGTAGGAGTTACGGTTGGGATTAGGGGTAAGGGTACGGGTTTAGGTTTAAGATTAAGGGTTCGGGTTAGGGTGAAAGGTCAAGTTAGCCAGCTCGAGCGAGCCAGACGGCTCCGTCCACTCCCGCCCGCCTTCCCGCAACATAAAAAGCAAGTGCGTCGCTCCGACGCCTGTCGCTCATCTGATACCGCGGGCGGCTCGACGTTCAACGCGCCACGTGCGCTGCGTCCGAATCCTGCCGCGTATTCAGCATCGTCGACGAGAAACAAGACCTCGCGCGATGCACGCCCGCCCAGCTCTTCAAACCGACGAGCCGCAGCGTCGACGACAAGAGAATCCCTGTTGACGAACAGGCTGCCCCGCGCGATGTGCGCCGCGCCCCGTTCCCGCTGCGCGATTCGCAGCGCCGGCGAGGAGAACGCACATGTTGGCAAGGAAGACGTCGACGTCGCGGCGTTTTTTTTGCAGGTCGGACGGGGGGTCCCGCGTAGGGTTGGCCAGGCGTCCGCGCGCGATGCGCGCCGCGTCCCAGTCTTGATGCATTTCTCGCAGCTCCGACGACATGACAGTCCAGCTTGACGGGGAAGCTACAAACGGTGCGCTGTTTTTTGATGGATAGGACGCGACCACCCGCTTAGGATTACCCAGGACGATGTTCATTCCGTCCAATTCCTGCTACACTTTTGCAGCAACGACGACCAGAAATCCCATGCTGTCGAGAATGTGTTGCTTCCTTTTTTTAGGTAGGTAGGACGCGGCCACCCGCTAAGGGTTACCCGAGCGATGTTCGTCCCGTCTTTTTGTTTTACTTTTCGGAGCTCCACGACATGTTGGCGAGCAAACAATGATTGTGTATGGTTCTTTACAGCTGGGACGGCGGAGTTGCTATCGGCCGGCTCGGTGGGCGTTTGGGGGTGTTTACTCATAGGGAAATATGATTAGGTTGAGGATAAAAAGGGGCTACTTCGGGTAAAGGGTTGGGGTTTAGGGTGAGGGTCTACTAGGCGTGGCCACGAGTACACCGTGACCGCGAACCCACATGCGGTGGCCGTCACTCCCACCCGCACGCCTGCCCACCATAAAGATCATCTGTCCCCCCGTGAGAACCACATCGAGTACAGTGTCGACGACGCCGACGACGACGACGACGACGACGGCGACGACTGATGTGCGATGCAGTTGGCACGCGAGTGCGCTAACGGGCGGGAAGAGTCGGGTCGGGCGGAAGAGGTTCTGCACGCATGCGCAGCAAAAGGCTATTTTGTGGAATGGGTGGAACGGGTCGCAACGGAAGGCGCTTTGTATTGTAAACTATAGAGATCCTGCGCGCATGCGCAGGAAATGATATTTTTGCAGTAGATGGAGCGGGTTTACATAACAGGGGCACACTTTGTGCTGTAAAAATATGAGATTCTGTACGCATGCGCAGGAAATGCTTTTTCTTGCAGTAGATGGAGCGGGGTTGAAACGGGGGCTGGGCACTTTGTGCTGTGAACAAATAGGAGTTTCTGCACGCATGCTCAGATTTTTTTTTTTTTTTTTTTTTTTTTTTTTTTTTTTTTTTTTTTTTTTTTTTTTTTTTTTTTTTTTATAAAAAAAAAGAGATGGAGCCGGATTGCATAACGGCCGCTTTTGAGTAACTCAGGGCTTAATAGTTACAGGATTAAGAATTAAGGGTTAGAGCGGGGTTAAGGGTTAGGGTTAGGGGTTAGGGTTAGGGTCAGGGATTAGGGTTCGGGTTAGGGACCAGGGTTAAGGGGTAAGGGGTAGGGTACGGGTTAGGGGCAGGGATTCGGGTTCGGGTTGGGTTAGGGTCAGGGTTAGAAACAAGGGTTCGGGTAGGGGTTAGGGTTCGGGTCAAGCTAGCCAGCTCGAGCGAGTCAAGCATGGCATGCCCATTCCCACCCGCCCTCCCACAACATAAGAAACAGTGATGGCACAACTGGGGGCTGCGCGGGCATTTCTGCGTCGCAGGTCCCAGGGCGCTGACTTCCAGGTCCCAGAGCGCCCCAGGAACGCCCCAAGAGAGCCGAGACGCCCCCGAGACGATCCGAAGGGCCTTGAAGTCTCCGAAAGATCGTTCCAAGACGCCCAAGATGGCCTCCAGACGGCCGCAGGCGCCGCCAAGAAACCGCGGGGAGCCTCAGGAGGCCTTCCAAGAGCCTGGACGAGCAAAAACCTTTCAGGCATTCGTCACCCCAGGGCCTCCTGGAACACCCCGGCGCCCAATGAATTGGCGAGCTAAAAACGTGCGCCGAGCCAAAGCGGGAGCGCAACTTTGAGAAAATTTCGCTCGGCGCCCAAGCGGGAAGGTCATTTCACTCACTTCGAGCGGGGGGGGGTGCCGCGCCCAATTCTTGCCATGCACTTCTGCTGGGTGGGCGACAAGAACAGCTATGTGGGCAGGGAAAATCAGCATGGCATTGTCTCTGACAAGTAAGGTGGCCCCTCCCGCCTTGGGGTTGCCCCAAAAGTCCGCGCGCGATGCGCGCCGCGCCCCATTCCTGCCACGCATTTCGCATCGTCGACGACAAGACAGGCCATGATGAAACGAAAAACGGCAGTTCGGCATCGTTTTTACAGTCAGTTTTTTTACAAAAGGTGGTCAACATTTGAATATTTTTCAATGATTTGTGAATTCTCGCCGAGGCCGTTTTGGACATCTAACCCGTTGCGAAACCCTTCGTCCAAGTCCAGAGGGGAGGGGGCAAGGGAAGGGGTAAACCTTTGCCCGAATGGGAAGAATGGGGGTTGGACGAGGAAGCAGTCCACACCACTCGCACCATAAGGGCTGGTGTGGGATTAAGGCAAGTGGGACCGCTTGGTCAAACATCTCAGTAACAGCACCTCTCATTGACAGGCCATTCCATGGGATCCTGTTGCTATTCGTATTCCAGCGCGTATGTTACATGTTTCGGGGGCCGCTTGTGGGAAACGTCTTGGTTCCTCCTCCCGTCATCCATCATCTTTTCTCTCCTCCTCGTCGTCCTCCGGAGTCCATGTCTCACCCCTCCCACGCTCAGGGCCGCCAGTCTTCAAGGCAGCATGTGCTGGGAGGCATAGGCCCCCAGCTTCGAGCGTTCTTAAGCCTTTGGAGGTCCTCTGGAGGCCATCCTCCTCGCGCGCGCGCGGGCACGCGGACACGCGCACCTGCGCGCACGCGCCCGCCCGCCGGCGCTCGCGCCCGCGCACGCGCCTTGCGTGCACCCGCTCGCCAGCATCCACCCACACGCGCGGCGCAGTGACACGTGTGGCCCGACCATGGTGGGCCTTGCCATCCATGGCGTTCCTTCTTCTTCGAAACTCGCTGCGCGTGCTCCACTGCTGCGTTGCCGCCGCGCGCGCGCGAGCGCGCCCGCAGCCGACGGCGTGCCCTGCAGCACTGTTTTGTGTCGTTCTGCCGAGCGCCCGCGCGCGGCGAGCAGCCCAGCAGCAGGCGTGCGCCAGCAATGATGCGCAATTTTCGGGGTCGAGCGCGGGCGCGAGCGCGAGCGCTCCAGCAGCCCGCGGCGCGCTACAGCATTTGCGTTTGAGACCTCGAAGACGAAAGAACGCCATAAACTAAGTCGGGTCTGTTCGTCCATTGGAGGAATATTTCCGAAACAGTGCAACAAATAGTCAGGGGACGATTTTTTGATTACTTTCAGGCATTATTGTTGGACTATTTCTAACCTTTCGCGCTAAATCCGCCTGTAGGAGGACACGCCCGACCTAACTAGAAGACGACAAAACATAAACTTATGAGCTTTTGACGCGCCGCGCGGATTTCTGGGATCGACGCTGGATCCCCCCTCCCTGGCGCGCGGAGCACGCCAGGGGCGGCGCCGGAGGCGGGTGCAGCGCCGTTCCAAGACATCCGCGCGGAGCGCCAACAGTGTATGTTTATGGTGTCTTTTCTTCTTCTAATGCCGGGCGCGGGCTTTCGATCCTTGGTCACACTTGATGCAAACGAGCCCCCAAAATCAAACCACACTCAAGATGCTGAAACAGGGGCCGCTTCGCTTTCTGAAGGGGCTCCCCCAGTCCGCCTCGTGCACTCAGGCGCTTTCCTTGTTCAGCGCTCCTTCTTGCAGCGACCCGATTGTCTACCGCTCGCAAGACGTACCACTCGCAAGTGATGGGGGGACGGCTTTCTCAGAATGTGGCGGGGCTGCTCAGAAGCCCTCGCGCCTTCTTGCCAGATGTTCGGCATCTTCTGGGCAGGCGTGTGACATTTTTCAGAAGGCCTGGGGCATTTCCGAGCCTTCTGGGAAGGTTTGCCCATTTTCACTTCCCCCCCTCGCTCGCCGCCGATGTTGAACGATCCGACATTTCGGAAACGACGAGGAGGAGGAGGAGGACGAGGAGGAGGAGGAGGAGGAGGAGGAGGAGGAGGGGGAGAAGGGGGACGATGAGGAGGAGGGGGACGACGACGACGACGACGAGGATGACGGTGACGACGATGGGGACGACGAGGCTGAGGAGGAGGAGGAGGAGGAGGAGAAGGAGAAGGACGAGAGTGAGGAGGAGGACGACGACGAGAAGGACGACGTTGACGACCACGAGGGCGACGAGTCCGAGGCTGGGAAGGGGGGGGGGGGCGAGGCTGCTTGGCAGGGGAGGCATATAGAGCCTGGCGGTGGCTGCCGCTTCCATCCAGTCCGTGGTGGCGTGGCCCGGGCTTCGTGCGGGGCGCGGGTGCGGAGACCGCAGCGACGCAATGTGGCGGAGGGGAGGGCGCGGCCTGGCGCCAAGAGCTCCGATGCCTCACGCCGGCCCGTCGAGGACAGACCAGGGACCAGGACATAACAGAGCCTGACACGACAGAGCGTGACTACACGGAACACGGTGGAACCGTTTTTGAATCCAGGAGCGGCAGTCGTCGACCAATTAGGCGACCGCGCGCCGTCGGGAACAAACGCTTGATTAATTTTTCGGTGGGGATCGTTCGAAGCGAACAAGAAGTTCAGCACGGCCCCCCCTAGAAATCCAGACCCTTGCCCAGGGCCAGCTTTTCGTCCTGGGCTGTTTTGCTGCTGGTCCCCAGACTCAGCAAGACCCCCCCCCCCTGGCCGAGGCCGATCAGCTCGTCGAAAGCCTCCCCCCCAAGCGGAGGCCGAGCAGAGGTTGAAGACCCTGGATGTCTAGGGAGAGACGAGGGGAAAGCCCTGCGGTCCTGGGAGTTTGGTTCTCTAGGCTGCGGATTTGCATGAGCTCTGGTCTGGTCCCCCCCTGCACCCTCTGGCGGCTCCCAAGAGGAGGTGGTCGCACGGGCCCGAGACGAGGATCAATTCGTTCTAGAGCGTTCGGGAACGCTCTCAGAGCGTTCTAGAACGCTCCGAGAAGGCCGCGGCGCCCGATGCATCCTCACTCGATTGGCCCGGCGCCGCCGGCTCTCGGAGGTTCTCGATTGGTCCTCGCCCGATGTTGCCCCCGTCCTGGCCTCGGCTTGGGTGGGCGGAGGGCCTTCCAGGAAGGTGCCTGCCTTCTGAGGCACCCCGTCCGCTTTGTCGTCGTTGCCTTGTTCATTGTTTTGCCGATCGGCGCGGGCCTTCGCGCCCCCTCCCCCCCCCCCCCCCCCCCCCCCCCCCCCCCCCCCCCCCCCCCCCCCCCCCCCCCCCCCCCACCCTGCCGGGGGGCCCGGGGGCGCTGAAGCGGGGATGGGCGAGAGGGGCGAAGGACGAACGGGCGGCGAAAAAAAAAAAAAAAAAGGGGAAAGGAAGGGGGGGGGGATGGGGATGGGGATGGGGGGGGCGGGATGGGAAAGGGGGGGTGGGGTTTACTAAATTGCTGCATGCAGCTGGTTTCGGCCTCACCGAGGGGCCCCCCCCCCACCCCCTCCCCCTCCCCCATACTAGTACTACATGGCCGCCTTGGAGGCGGGAGGTAGAGGCGCCAGGAAGGCGAAGACGACTGGCTCCGCCGGAAGAGGCAGCAGATACGTGAGCGATTCTCAAAACCCCCCCTTTGCCTGCTTAAAAAACCCTCCCCACCTTTCGTTTTTTTTTTCTTTTCGCCCGACACGCCCTGGAGTCTGGATCTTGGCGTTTTATTCAGCGGCCCTGAATCCAGACGGTGGAGCTCCCCCGCAGGGGCGCACCAACACACTGACTGCTGCATGCGGCCCGCACGAAGCGGCGGTCCAGGGCCAGACCCCCCCCCCCCCCCCCTCCCCCTCTCTCCTCATGCTCCTCCTGCTCCTGCTCCTCCTGCTCCTCCCTCTCTCCCCCTAACTCCCCTCCGCCTCCTCCCCCTTACTCACCCTTCCACCCTCCTCCTCCTCCTCCCTCCTCCTACCCCCTTCCCCTCCTCTCTCCTCCCCCCCTCTCCTCCTCCTCCTCCTCCTCCTCCTCCTCCTCCTCCTCCTCCTCCTCCTCCTCCTCCTCCCCCTCCTCCTCGTCCCTCCCCCCCTTGCGCCCAATGTCGACGCGCCGAGGCAGGACAGCGCTCCCTTCCCTCGCGTGGGCCGCCGCCCTCGCGCCGCCCCCGCCGTGGGCCCCGCCGAGGCCCCCGCTCTCGCGCCGCCCACGCCGCGGGCGCCGCCAGAGCTCCCGCGTCGCGGCCGCCGCGGGCGCAGCCCCCAGTCGGGCGTGCCGCCCTTCTGCAGGAGGACTCGGACTTGGCATCGCTCGGACGTGTGCATTTTTCCTTCGGCGAGGACCATCGAGGAGCATCCTTGATCATTTGGCGAAATAACCGCTCACGAAACCGAACAAAAACACAGGGAATGGACGTCCGAGCGATGGCCAGCCGAGGTGGACAGACCTCCTACCTCGACACGCCGATCCAGGAATTGGCCGCTCTCGGCTCGCGGGAGGGCGTCGCGGCCGCTGTCTTTGCGGGTCTGGGTCCGTCGGTGTCGGTCCCAGGCCGTTTTCACTGAGGGGAGGTTTCCTAAAGGTGAGGTCTGTCCACCGCCGAAGGCATGCTCGAGAGTAGCCAAAAAAAGTGGTATGGGGGACGACACGTCGATGTTGGTGGGAGTATGCTTTGGCATAAGATGTTTGAGTTTTCTGTTTGACTTGTTCTTTATTGTTTTGCTCTTCGTGCTTTGCGAGTGCTCTGTTATGTCTTTTGGTGCGGCAGTCTTTGGTCCCGCCCCACGCCACGTGGCGCAGGGGCCCAGTGGAACGAAGCGCCCAACCACGTCCGCCGTGGGCGGGCGGTGTCTGACCCTGCAGCAGTTGTGCCCTGCGTGCAGTCACTTGGTATCGCTCGGACGTTGCAATGTTCCTTCGGCGAGGACCATCGAGGAGCGAAGACCTAAGCGAAGACCCGGAGGAGGAGGAGGAGGAGGAGGAGGAGGAGGAAGGAGGAGGAGGAGGAGGAGGGAGGGGAGGAGGAGGCGGAGAGGAGGAGGCGGAGGCCAGGGGGGGGAGGGAGTGAGGAGGAGGAGGGGGAGGAGGGTGAGGAAGGAGGAGGCGGAAGGAGGAGGAGGAGGAGGAGGAGGAGGAGGAGGAGGAGGAGGAGGAGCATCCTTGAGCACCACAAGACCTAAGCGACGAGCCCGGCGCGGCCGCACGCCGCGGCCCCGGGAGGAAGATCCTGCTGGGCACCGCGGCCAACAGCAGGCCGCCACCGCCCGAGCGCGCCGCCGCCGCCGCCGCCGCCGCCGCCGCCGCCGTCGTCGTCGTCGTCGTCGTCGTCGTCGTCGTCGTCGTCGTCGGCGTCGGCGTCGTCGTCGTCGTCGTCGTCGTCGTCGTCGTCGTCGTCGTCGGCGGCGGCGTCGGCGTCGGCGTCGTCGTGGTCGGCGTCGGCGTCGGCGTCGGCGACGGCGTCGTCGGCGTCGTCGTCGGCGTCGTCGTTGTCGTCGTCGTCGTCGTCTGAGGTGGAGGAGGGGGAGGGGGAGGAGGACGCGGAGAAGAAGAAAAACAGGTCGGTGGAGGAAGCGGAGGCGAACAAGGGGGAGCATGCTGGGGGAGCAGCACAGGGGGAGGGGGGATGGGGGGATGAGGATGTGAAGGGTGGGGGAGCAGAAGGAGGATCATGGAGGAGGAGGAGGATGGGTGGACAGGATGGGCAGAGGATGAGGAGGATAATGGCAGGTGAGGAGGAGGCGGAGGAGGAGGAAGAGGAGGCGGAGGAAGAGGAGGAGGAGGAGGAGGATGATGATGAGGAGGAGGAGGAGGAGGAGGGGGAGCAGGAGGAGGAGGAGCAGGAGGAGAAGGAGGAGGAGCAGGAGGAGGAGGAGGAGGCGGAGGAGGAGGCGGAGGAGGAGGCGGAGGAGGAGGAGGAGGAGGAGGAGGAGTCGCAGGAGGAGGAGGAGGTTGGCAGCGTCACTTGAGATACCGATGCCGACAGCGACAGCGACAGGAGGAGGACGAAGACACGAGTAGACCCAGGATGCGCCAGCGACGCCGCAATGCAAACTTGGGCCCCAATGCTTATCCTAAGAAGTCCCTGCAGGTATTTCGCTCGATCCGGTTTCCAGTGCGGGAGGCCCCTCCCCCCCCATTTGGAAGGCGAGCGCCCGTTGGGCCTGCCGGGGAGGCGAGACCCCGCCTTGCAATGGAATCTCCCTCCATACTTCTCCAGCTATATCTCAACGAGGCCATTCAGATCTCGCCATGGAAATTCAATCAGATATCGCCACGCAAGGTATCCAGCGATGGAATGGTTCTTCATCGGACCTTCGCAAGATCCGTATGAGACCTACACACTTTCGAAGTTCTCGTCGCGAACTTGTCGGACGTCTCAGGCGATATACCCATTTTGACAAGGAGCCGCCCCTCATCCGTGTAACTTCTGGGCACTTGGGGAGTCCGAATCGTCTCAAGCGAGAGCCCCATTTCGAAAGAGGGCACCATTTGGAAGTTCGGGGCATCGAACTCGAGGAAGCCCATCTCGAGGGGTCGCATTCGGAAAAAGGAAAAAGGAGCCTCCCTCCTCGCTGCGAGGGTTGTCCACCGCCGATCCGAGAAGTCCGCCAGGACCTCCAAACGTGTATGCATGTGCAGTTCTCTTTCTCGGGGCAGTTTCAGGGAGGGGAGCACCGACACCCCGAATAGCCCATGAATCGCCGATGGTGGCCTGAGAGCCCCCCCGACGATCCGTGCGGTTCTGGCATCGGGAGGCCCATCGCCGATCCATCGGCGATGTGCACCACCGCTTCCAGGTCGACGCTCTCC
Source organism: Prorocentrum cordatum (assembly GCA_963575745.1). Classification (NCBI taxonomy): domain Eukaryota; class Dinophyceae; order Prorocentrales; family Prorocentraceae; genus Prorocentrum; species Prorocentrum cordatum. The sequence continues at coordinate 1,046 of CAUYUJ010013148.1, read as the reverse complement.
CCTTTCCCCGGCCCAGTCCCCCTCATCCTCGTCCTCCTCATCCTGGCTCGCAGTCCTCATCACCCCCCCCATCCGCCTCCTCCTCATCCCCCTCATCCCCCTCATCCCCATCCTCATCCTCCACATCTTTCTCCACCCTCAGCGTATCGCCACCCCTCTTTGACGGCTGCCCCCCTCTTCACTCCGGCGCCGACACGATGCTGTTGTGTCACCTACGGCACGGATGTCGCCCTGGAGTGCCTGTCGGACCTGCTTGTTTTCGTCGGGCCCTATGCCGACTCACAACGGATGATCAACCTCTGCGTGTTCATGGTCGGGCCGCCGCGCCATTTTGGCTGCGCCTACTTGATGATCGCCACCGGGATTTCCACGCCACCGGGTTGGGAGTGCCGCTCCTGGTGCATTTCTGAGCGGCTGCGCGCGCGCTCGCTTCGCTTGCCCCTCTCTTTCTTGCTGCCTAGTCGCGGCCCGGCTAGTGCTCGGACGGCTTTCGACTTGCCTCGCGAGCCCGCGGACCAAAAAGTATCGCCACCCCTCCAAAAAGTATCGCCACCCCTCGCCGGCGGCCGCGAGAGGTCCAGCGACATCGTGGCGACGTCGACGGGGTTGCTGGGCGCGCTGCTGGGCGAGGGCGAGCCGTCGCTGCTCGGAGAGCGCGCGCCCCCCGCCCCCCGTGGTCCCCCCCCCGTCGCCTGTCGTCGTCGTCGTCGTCGTCGTCGTCGTCGTCGTAGTTGTCGTCGTCGTCCGTCCTCCGCCGTCCGCCTTCCGCCGTCCGCAGTCCGCCGTCCGTAGCCCGCCCGTCGCCGTCAGTGGTCCGTCGACCGCCCCCCTGGTGCCCCCCCGGGCCCGGGATTCCTGGGGGAGCCGAGCGCCCGCCCGCCCGGCTGGGCGGCGCCCGCCCGGCGGGCCTGGGCCCTGGGCCGGGGCCCAGCAAAGGGGGTTCTCGGCGGCGGTGGTCCATGTTTCTCTACCTGGTTCTCGAGAGTGAGTGCAGTGGAGACACATGCCAAGAAACACCCTGCTTGCCTTCAGGGTGCCCCTGGGTT
>CAUYUJ010013147.1:444693-447203 GCA_963575745.1 Prorocentrum cordatum | reverse complement strand
TACTACTACTACTACTACTACTACTACTACTACTATACTGCTACTGCTACTACTACTACTACTACTACTACTACTACCACTACTACTACTACTACTACTACTACTACTACTACTACTACTACTACTACTACTACTACTACTACTATTAATACCACCACCATTACTACTACGACTACGACTACGCCTACGACTACGACTACGACTACGACTACGACTACGACTACGACTACGACTACGACTGCGACTGCGCCTACGACTACGACTACGACTACGCCTACGACTACGACTACGACTACTACTGCAGCTACGACTACTACTACTACTACTACTACTACTACTACTACTTGCTACTACTACTACTACTAAACTACTACTACTACTACGACTACGACTACTACTACTACTTTACTTATACTACTACTACTACTACTTACTACGACTACTACTACTACTTTACTACTACTACGACGACGACTACTACGACGACGAATACTACTACTACGACTACTGCTACTACTACTACTACTACCTACTACTATACTACTACTACTACTACTCTACTACTACTACTACCTACTTCTACGACTACTTCTACTACTACTACTACTATACTACTACTACTACTACTACTACTAGTACTACTACGGCTACTACTACTACTACTGCTACTACTACTACTACTACTACTGCTACTACTACTACTACTACTACTACTATTACGACAACTACTACTACTACTACTACTACTACTACTACTGCTACTGCTACTGCTGCTACTACTACTACTACTACTACTACTACTACTACTACTACTACTACTACTAGTGCTGCTGCTACTACTACTACTACCACTACTACCACTATTGCTACTGCTATTGCTACCGCCACGACCAAGATCGTAGCCGATGGCAATCGGTGCGATGCGCGTGTTCACGTATGAGCCATCATCCGTTGTAGACCTGCTTGTCGGCCACGCGGTCGATGCCGACCGCCAGCCAGCAGCGCTCGCGCCATGATGCAGAGCGCCTCCTGGAAATATGACAACGCAACGAGGGCGACAGACTGGTTTGCAATCGTTGACGTTGCGGTCTCCACTCCCATGCTGAGGGATGGTGCGGGGAAGGAAAAGGAGGAGGAGAGAGGAGGATGAGGGGGAATGAGCAGGAGGAGGGAGTACTAGAGGAGCAAGAGGAGGAGGAGGAGGAGGAGAAGGAGGGAGGGGGAGGGGGAGGAGAAGGGGGAGGAGGAGGAGGAGGAGGAGGAGGAGGAGGAGGTCTGAGGAGGAGGAGGAGGAGGACGAGGAGGAGGAGGAGGAGAAGGAGGAGTGGAGGAGCAGGAGGAGGAGGAGTGAGGAGGAGCAGGGAGGACCATAAGGAGGAAGAGGAGGAGGAGGATTTCTGAGGAGTGCCACAGAAACCTAAAAAAATGTCGGGTGAACTTCTGAGAGAGGGGCGGCCAAGGTTCTCCAGAAATCATATGTTGTTTTGTTGGTGGGGTTTTGGGTTGTTGTTTTTGGTTTTTTGGTGTTTCTGAGTTTTCTGATGATCTGCTTTGGTTTTCGCGGCATCGCTGGTTCCGGGGAGGAGGAGGTGAAGGGAGAGAGGGAGGAGGAGGGAACGGACAGTGGAGATATCGGTCGGCGGCCGCAGTGGAGAAGAACAGGTATGATCATGTGAATGGGAGCTGTCCATACGTACATCCATACATACGTACATACACACAGACATACATGCATACATGTACATTGGCACATACATATGTGCACATATACATATGTCTATATATGTATATATTTATATATATATATATATATATATATATATATATATATATATCCGTATACCTACACAGATGCACCTACATACGCATATGCATGTCCCATGTATAAACGAAGCGGGCCGCAGTTGCAGATAAGAATAAGGGGCCGTCTGCGAGGCTCAGAAAAAGCCCGCCGCAGGCGCCGAAATCCTACAACTTACGCAACCAGCCCACCGCAGGCGCCGATTTTTCGATAAAGCCATGTTGGTGCGTCGCGGGCTGGGTCGCGGGTGGGTCGCGGGTGGGTCGCGGGCGGGCTGCGGGCGGGTCGCGGGCGGGTCGCGGGGTGGGGCGGGCTGCGGGGCGTGGGTCGCGAGCGGGTTGCGGGTGGGTCGCGGGGCCGGGTCGCGGGCGGGTCGCGGGTGGGTCGCGGGTGGGTCACGGGCGGGTCGCGGGTGGGTCGCGGGTGGAGTCGCGGGCGGGTCTCGGTCTCGGGTGGGTCGGGGGTGGGTCGCGGGTGGGTCACGGGGTGGGTCGCGGGCGGGTCGTTGGTAGGTCTGGGCGGGTCGCGGGCGGGTCGGCTGGGTCGCGGGGGGGGCGACGACAACACCAACAACAACAACAACAACAACAACAACCATTATTAGAAGACTGTTCGCTCTTACCTGCCCGTGTGGCATTCAAAACGACTTCCCCACACCCTCGATACCCGCCCTGTTTGTCTTCGGTCACACCCCCTTTGGGGGGATTCT
>CAUYUJ010013147.1:379693-439693 GCA_963575745.1 Prorocentrum cordatum | reverse complement strand
ATGACCGTTCGGCCCCCTCACTATGAATTTCTACAATCTGGGACCCTGCGATCCCCCGCCCCTAACAGGCCCCCCCGGATCCGAGGCCCCGGGGCCCCCCTGGACGGCCCTGCAAAAGGTCCCCCGAGCTCTTGGAAGCTCCTGGAAGCCCCTACTGGGCCCAAACGGCGAGCCAAAATCGGTCAGGAGGGCGGCCTAACGGAACCCCGAGGGTCACAATAGCCCCCAAACACCCACCAAACGCCCGAAGACGACTCAAAGAACACCCGCAAAAAGGCTTCCGAAATGCATGACATAAAAATTGAATCCCAATGGCCTCGTATGATTTTGGGAATGCTCTGTCCTTCGGTCTTCCACGCGTCCGAGACCACCCAAGGGGCCAAAAATCATGCCAATACTATCCAAAAGGGTTTCCAGGTTGTCCAAGAGATCCCCCCAAACGACCCAACAGGGCCCCATGATGGCCCGATGAGAACCCCATGACGGCCCAAGATGGCCCCAAGACGCCGCCCGAAGCATTCCAGAGGAGGCGCCCAGGCCGAAGCCTCACAATCAGGGTGGCCCGAGGAAGCCCCCAGAGGCCCCAAAAAGGCGCCCAGGAAGCCTCCAGGAGGCCCCGAGGAGCCCTGCTAAACTTGCGTGAGGCCCCCAAGTCTCCAAGGAGGAGCCTCCGCAACAAGAGCGGGAGGATGGGGAAGAATTCGCAGGGGAGGGCGAGAATGGGTAAAAAGGAAACGAAAACATGAGGGAAGGATGACGACTGGCATGATTATGGCGACGACGCCGTACAAAACAACGAGAAATTATGCGAACGGAGTTCCCCACCCAAAGATATTAACGGTCTCGTGGGGCCCATGGGGTACGACAACATCAACACGAAGGAAAAGCTCATCGAACGAGTAAGTACGCACAAAAGGGCAGACGAAAGAAAGGACACGGGAGGACAGGTGTTCAGGAAACGAAGCCTTGTAAATAGTACGGTTTCTTGATACCCTCCTCGCTCTGGCGGGGCCCCGCCGGAAGGGGGGAGGGCCACGAAACCTGGCAAAGAGTAATGTTTTCCGCGACCCTCCTCGTTCAAGCGCGGCCTCTCTGGAAAAGTGGAAGGGGGGACACGAAACCGCGTAAACAGCACTGTTTTCCGATACCCTCCTGGAGGAGGAGGAGGAGGAGGAGAAGGAGGAGGAGGATAGGATGGATGATGATGAAGAGCAACAGCAGGAACCGCAGCAGGAGCAGCAGCGGGAGGATGGCCAGGAGTATGAACATGAGAAGGAGGAGGGTCGGGCGGGCGGGTGAGTCGCCCAGGCGTCCAAGGTCCGATTCATGAGGTTGGTCTGGGTGGTATATTTTTCCTCGTCCTTCATCCTCCTCTTCCTCCTCCTCCCCCTCCTCCTCCTCCTCCTCCTCCTCCTCTGTCTTCGTCCTCGTCGGTGTCACAGTCGTCGTCGGCAGCGTCGGCGTCGCCGTCTTTCTCAGGCGGGCCCTAAAAGGCGGGCCCTGAAGTATGGATTACCATCGATTCGGCACGCATGTACCCCTCCTCCTCCTCCTCATCCACCTCCCCCTTCTCTTCCTCTGCTTGTTCATCCTCTACCTCTCCTTTCTCCTCCCCTCCTCCTCCCGCGAAATCCTGAAAAGGAGTGACCGGGGCAGGATTGTGCCAGATGGCGTCGGCAACAAGTCACCACCAGCACGTCCTGCTACCCTTGCTGCAGCACGTGCGAACGCCCCCGTACGGCCCAAAGCGCAACAGGGAGATGGCAAATCACAGCTCCGGAACTAGTCGGGGTTGTGCAAGTCGGCGAACGACACGAATTAACGACCTCCTCGCTCAGACGGGGCCTCCCTGGAGGGGTGGGACGGGCACGAAACCATGTAAATAGCATGGGTTTCCGATACCCTCCTCGCTCAGGCGGGGCCTCCCTGGAGGGGTGGGCCACTCAAAATGTGGGGAAACACGAAACCATGTAAATAGTATGGGTTTCCGATACCCTCCTCGCTCAGGCGGGGCCTCCCTGGAGAGGTGGGACGAGCACGAAACCATGTAAATAGTATTGTTTTCCAGTGCCCTCCTCGCTCAGGCGAGGCCTCCCTGGTGGGGTGGGAGGGGCACGAAACCATAAATAGTATGGGTTTCCGATACCCTCCTCGCTCAGGCGGGGCCTCCCTGGAGAGGTGGGAAGGGCACGAAACCATGTAAATAGCATGGGTTTCCGATACCCTCCTCGCTCAGGCGGGGCCTCCCTGGAGAGGTGGGACGAGCACGAAACCATATACATAGTATTGCTTTCCAGTGCCCTCCTCGCTCAGGCGGGGCCTCCCTGGAGGGGTGTGAAGGGCACGAAACCATGTCAATAATATGGTTTCCCGATACCCTCCTCGCTCAGGCGGGGCCTCCCTGGAGAGGTGGGAAGGGCACGAAACCATGTAAATAGCATAGGTCCGATACCCTCCTCGCTCAGGCGGGGCCTCCCTGGAGCGGTGGAAATGGTATTGATATGGGAGGCGGGAGGCGGGAGGGAGAAGGAGAGGATGTTCAGGGAAAACAAAAACCCCACTCAGGATGTGGAAAATTGTTGTTCATACGGTATGCTTCCGCGACTTCCACCTGCATGCCAAACTTCAAGGACCAAGATGCATGGCGCGAAGCGCCAAGGCAGTCTTGCACACACAAACATACACATACATACACACATACATACATACATACATGCATGCATGCATGCATGCATGCATACATACATACATACATACATGCATAAATACATGCATGCATGCATACAAACATACCTAAATGCATGCATGTATGTATGTACGAATACGTACATACATGCATGCATGCATGCATGCACACAAACACAAACAGACAGACAAATGTGACAGACAGACAGGCAGGCAGACAAACGGAAAAGCATACACATACACATACATACATACATACATACATACATACATACACACATACATACATACATACATACATACATGCATGCATGCATGCATGCATGCATACACATACATATACATACATGCATACATACATACAGACAGACAGACAGACAGACAAGCAGGCAGACAGGCAGACAAACAGCCATCTGTTTTACGTCTTTATGTATATGTATGTAGATGTGGAAATATAGATATACATCTACATGTATGCGTATATGAAAAATGAGCTTAGGCTGCTACCCGTGCCAAGATCAATTTTCCTTCGGCATGCTCCGCTGCTTCGAAGCAATTCAAGAGAACGAGCGGCAGGCGGTGACAGGGCAGCACGAGGGCGCTGACCTGAACAGACTGAGCGAGCGGCACTCAAGACTCTGAGCCCCCTGGGTTGGCGAAGTGACGCCCAGGAAGGTGGAAGATGGGGACGGCAGGCGGGTCGTGGAAAAAACTTGAGCATAAGTAGCGACATACGGCACTGAACGCAGCAAGAGATCATAAATGTGCAAGCACAACGCATGAGCTTAGGCTGCTACCCGTGCCAAGATCCATTTTCCTTCGGCATGCTCCGCTGCTTCGAAGCAATTCAAGAGAACGAGCGGCAGGCGGTGACAGGGCAGCACGAGGGCGCTGACCTGAACAGACTGAGCGAGCGGCATTCAAGACTCTGAGCCCCTACCCACTGCCATCCAGTGTCTTGGCCTTGGCCACCACCAGCGCTGCGAGATCTTTGCAGAGCGCCGCAGGGTAAGGACAAGCTCTCGAAGTCCAGAACACACCGAGCGGGTCCTTGCCCTTCAGTGTTATGTGCGCCTTACCCGTGGCACTACACCTTTTTTGACAGCCTGTACACAGGCGGAGGGGCGGTTGCGCTGGCAGCCAATTGAAAAGAAAAAAGGTTGTCGACTTTTTCCAGGGGACCTGATACTGGCAGTAATCAACAGAAGCCCACTCGGCGTGAGCTTCGCGGGCCCTGCCCAGAAGCTCCGGGACCAGCCAGAGTCGAGACGAGCGAGGGCTCTCGAGAGAGAAAGGGACTCCCGCCTCGACGGCAGCAGCCAGCAGCCGCAGAACATTAGCGAGCAGACGATTGGCGATCCTAACCTTCTCAGCGTCCGCCGCCGCCAGCCGAGGGAGGCCGCACACGTTCGCGTCGTCCCTGAGTGGCGGCGGACCCCGTCCATCATTCTTCCTGGCACGGCTCCACGTTTTGCAGTCCAGGCCAACATGCACCCCCGCGACCTCCTTCCGCGAGATCCTCAATACCAGACTGTCGATGAGGGATTCATCAAGAAGGTCGGCTCGCGGGTCATCAGCGTAGTCCCAGCCCTCCGAAGCCCAGCCGGCGGCGTGGACGGCCTTGGCAAAGGCGGCGGAGCCGCACATGAGCTCGACGAAAGGCCTGGCACGGGCGCGGGCTGCGGCACCCTGGCAGAAGGTGCGGGGCGGCGCATGCTGGGCGCGGGCGCCGCCTGCAGCCGCGCCGACGGCGTGGCCGTCCGCGGCCTCTGGGGCCGCGCCAGGAGCCTCTCGAGCTCGGCGTGCAGCTTCGCGGGCGCCGCCTCGGCCCTGCGGCGGACGTCGTCCGGGAGCGCTGCGAGCTCCTGCTGCGCCAGCGCATGGGCCTCGCAGCGCATCATCGAGTAGTCGCTGGCCCACCGCCCGCGCCTTTTGATCTCGGCCATGGATCGATACCTCTTGAGGCGATCGTGCGACGGGCCCCCGTGGCGGAGCTGGTAGTGCACGCACCTGGTGGGCACCTCGGCCCGCTCCAGCGCCTCGCGCCACAGGACGCTGAGCTGCGCGGCGGTGAGACGGAACAGCGGCGCCTGCGGGTCTCCCGACCTCGCGCGCGCCAGCAGCGGGCCCAGCCAGGGCACCTCGACCGAGTCGAGGAGCAAGCTCTCGTCCGACAAGCTGGTCTTGCTGCACTCGCCCCTCGCGCTGGGGTGCAGGTTGAAGCCGTAGTCCGTGCGCGAGCCCGAGGGGGGGAAGAGGTCCTGCTCGCGCAGGCCGACGGCCTCGGAGGGCCTGAGGTACACCCAGAACATCGTCACCACCATGAGCGCCGCGTGCGGGGACCCCAGCTGCGTGGCCATCACCAGTGCGACCAGCGCGACCACCTGCCAAGGCATTGGCGGGCGCGTCTGTCCTGGGTCCAGGCGCTTCCAGCCCTGGAGGGCCCGACAGAAACGCGGCAGGCGGAGCGACCCCCTTCGGGAAAAGTCGGGGTGCGCCGAGATGTACGCGGCATATGTTTTCAGGACGGCGGCTCTCTCGAGCCCGATGCTCCAGGCGTAGTCGGCGTAGTTCATCAGCGCCAGGTCGACCTGAGCAGCGGTGTGCAGCGGCAGCTCGAAGAGGTCCACGAACGTCTGGAAGTCGTCGAGGGCGTCCCTGTAGTATGCCTGGGTCTCGGGCGCCACCGCGTTCCACTCCAGGAAGCTCCTCTCGTCCCCCCCCGCCATCGCGAACGGCCCTGAGGCCCGCAGACGGTGGGCGATCCTCTCCTCCTTCGTCGCCCCAACGAACGGCCTGCCCTTCAGGAAGCTCTTCTGTGCCATCTTGGGGCTGGCAGCTGGGCGCTTGACGGCCACCGCGCGGGGCAAGCGAGATACCTCCCGAATTGGCATCCCAGCGCCTCGACCCTTCATCGGAGGGGTTAAGCTCCGAAGGTATCCACCGATGCTCGAACCGCGACGCAGTGGCGACGGAGTAGGCAGCCTCTCTGCGGCAGCACAGCAGAAGGGGATAGGAGGAGCATCGCCCACGTCCGAGCGCGAGCACGGTGCCGAGGTTGTCCCCGAAACGCAGATGACGGCGACCAAAGGAGGCCTGTGCCCTTGTGATGTGACGTGATGTCATGTTTGAAGCCCTCCCCTCGATAATCGCGATGGGCTCCTTGACGTGAACCCTGGCCGAGACCACCTGCTTCCACTGGGGGCCCTGCAGAGCCTGGACGGGCACCTCTGTGAACTGCGGGTTGAGCTCCCAGGGGCCCTTGACAAGGTCCATGCTGGTGCTCCCGGGGGCCTTGACGGTCTCGATGTCGCTGAAGACGTCGAACGGCCCCTCCGAGGCCTCGTAGCACCCAGAACGGCCTCCCAGAGCTGAGCGGCGTGCCGAGATAGCCGAAGGCATGCGATATCTCCATCTCTCACTGACTGGCCCGATGCGCTTTACAAGATCCGATGACAGTGTTGTCTGGCACGTCGCCATACCCGTCAGGCAAGCGTCGTAGGCGAAGACCGTCGGCGACCACTGAAGCCGAAGGTTAGCCGACATCAGCGGCAGCAGGCGACGGCACTGCTCGACTTCGCGGGCAGCCGAGGGCCAGAGACGGGCTCGCACGTGGTAGCAATCTCTGACGAAATCATACAAACTCCTGAGGATCGAGAGCAGCTCCCTCTTCAGCATCAAATGATCAATGAGATGACCCACATACCTCTCCACCTCCCTCCCCGTGACTCTAGGGCGCTGCTCTAGCCACAGTGAGGCCTGGCGGAGGCGCTCGGAGCGCTCGGGCCGTGAGAAAACTCGCCCAGACGCGCCGTCGATCAGGCGGCCGAGGCTGGTGAAGACGTCGGTGGCCTCCACCACCTCGTGGATCTGCACGCCATGCTTCCTCCAGGCGTCGCAGATCTGGCGCATCAGGACATTGCATCTGACAGGGTCGGTGCCGATCACGTTGATGTTATCGCAATAGGGTAGGAGGCAAGGGACCCCCCCGTCGAGCGGGGGCACCGGACCGCGATCGGTCAGCACCGGCGGGAACCCGAGCCCCGAGGCAGAGCAGCAGACGCGCGCATTCGCACGCTGCCCAAGCCAGAAAGCCCAAGACCAGCCCATCGGCACGACCCGCAGGAACGGCCAGACCCAGCCCCCTGAGGGGCCCTCGGGAGTGTCCACTGCCTCAACCCCCCATTGCGACAACGAAGCCTGCGACACCGGCGGCAGCGAGAAGAACAGTCCCAGCTCCTCCCTCAGGCCGAGAGCGTAGAAGTAGTTGCGTACATCAGCCTGGGCACAGAAGAGCTTGGTGCTGAAGCTGCCGTCCTCCTCACGATCATCAGGTAGCTGGAGGCGACCGTACGCAGCCGATGTCCCCATGGCCAGCGGCGGCGGGTCGCGAAAACGTCGATTTGGCACTCTAGCGCCCCAGACGAGACGCTGTGCTCCACTCTTCTTGGCCACGAAGAAAGGGGTGACCAGGTCCTTCGGGCGGTACGTGAACCCCAGCATGTTAGCCTTCACCAGGTCGCCGATGAAGGTGTTGTAGGCCACCGGGTCACGCTTCAAAACTTCGCCCATGTAGGGAGTGACGGGCGGCTCGCTATCCAAGACGCGGGACCACTCGTCACAAGTCTTCATCATCGCTTGCTCGTAGTCCAGCACGTAGCTCCCCCCGATCCCGTCGAGCACCGACTCGACAGGAGGTATGACCGCACCCACTTCTGGGATGTCGACTCGGGATCTGACGTACCTTACCACGGGACTCGGTGCCTCGTCCGCGGTGTAGGACAGGCTGGAGGCCAGGAGCTCCTTCGCGGCTCCACGGCGAGAAAAGTGAGTGTCAGACTTCGGGGCCATCCTGACCTCGTTCAAAATGGTGGCGGTGGCGAGTCGCTGAGCCGCCGTGATGGGCCCACGCTGCTCGCAAGGAGGATGGAGAGCGTTGAGGCCCGCAATGGCATCATTGGCACACTGCTCCGTCTGCCGCCTGTGAGCCAGCCTTCGCCTCGTCGACGTAGACGCTGGCGCAGAGGTAGGCGGAGTCGGCTGAATGGAGGGCAGCGGGAAGAGATCACGCTGGCGATCTTCAGCTGCTCTCAGCCCAGGAGGGCGTCCCATGTCACACGATCCCCTGACGGTCGGCACCTCCCGATCCCCGAAGGCTGCCCTGGCTGGAGGACGTGAGGTGCGTGCCGCTGGGCCCCCACGGCCGCAGTCGGTCGGTGCCCCACGACCCTCAGCGCCAGGAACAGCGCGAGGACGGAAGGTGCGCGCCGCCGAGGCGCCACAGGCCTTATGTCCGTCGCGGGCCGGCCAGCCCCCGCGACTGGGAGCCGTCATGCTCCCTGCCCGCCAGTGCCGCTGGCGTCGGTCCTGCCGCCCCCCTTGCCGCGGCGCAGCTTCTGCTCCTCCTTCGCCTTGCGAGCCTCCTTGAGGATCGCGGCCCGGTCGCGCATGCCCGCGGCCACGCGGCGCTGCAGGTCGGGCGCGACTGCGGCGCCCTGTCGATGAGTGGCCCAGCCCATGAACTCGTCGGCCGCGGAGTAGTCCGGGTTCGAGGGCGAGGCCGAGTGAGCGTCCTCTATGACCTGAATCCTGCGCACGACGAGCTCAGCGCTCTGGAGCGCTGGGGCATTGAGCTGATCCACGGTCACGATCGCCTCCAGCACGTGGCACAGAACCTCGTGTTCGTGAACCGAACGATCTCCATCAGGGATGCGCGCCGACCTCAGCCAGTTCGAATGATGAGTGACTGGCGTGAGCCCGGCATCTCGATACGACCTCAGCACCCAATCCGTAGTGCGCGGCCCCTGCAGCATGATACCGCCCTCGGGCTCGTCCACGATCTGCATGTCCACGGCCTCGCTGTAGGGGCGGCGGCACGCCCCCTGCTGGTTGAACCGCACGGGCAGCACGCGCAGGTCGTCCACGACGAAGGCGTCCACGTCGGCCATGGCCACCTGGCGCGCCCCGACGAAACGCCCTGCATGAGGCACCAGCGCCAGATCCCCGTGAACGACGGCGCCCTGCGGGAGTGGGTCAGGCATCTGCTCGCCGCGCCGAATCCCCTGGTAGTCCTCGATCGCCAGCCACACTGTGCCCGCCACGGCGGGAGCGGCCGCGGCTCCAGCGCGCGGGACTCCTCCCACCACGCCAGCGCCGCGAGGCACGATGGCCCCCTGGGGTGCGGCCGCCGCGGGAGGACCCGCCGCGGGCGCCTCTGCGGCGGCGGGGGCAGCGGCGGCAAGCGGCGCCACGCCCCCGACGAGGAGCGAGCCCTCGCGGATCAGCTGCTGGACCTCCGCCGCCGTCGGCACCTGGCGGAAGCGGTAGACGTGGGCTGGGTTGACACCGGGCGGGGTCGCGCCCTGAGCCCCCGCCCACCGCACATTTCTGAGGTCGTCCGACGTCGTATATTCTGCGTAGTGGTCTCCATCTGGCGAGTACGTGCTGACGAGACCTGGATCCCCTATCGAGACCCCCGTCGCGAGTCTCTCATGATACACCGGCGGTCCAGGCAAGTCGTACTGGAAGAGCACATAGTCACCTACTCTCGCCATTGCGTCTCCTGATCAGCTGCAGCTGCTCCCGCGCTCGATCTCCCACTCCCGCCGACTCGGTGTCGGCGCGGCCGCCCCGCCGCCAGACGGCACCGCCCAGCCCGAGCCCCGCGGAGACTCCCGCCACGTAGCCCCAGCAGGCCGAGGGCACGTCAAGCCCGTCAGGCCCGAGCGCCACTCCTGCAGGCGGGCAGGAGAGGTTCACCAGCGGCACGGGGCACGCCGGCGTGGGGCAGGCCAGCGCTGGGCAGACCTGGACGGGGCACGTGACGTTCGCGGGCGGGCACGCCAGCGAGACAGCGGGGCACTGGGGCACCGCCGAGAGCAGAGACTGGCGCAGCGCCAGCAGCTCGAGAGCGCGGATCCCTGCGGACTGGAAAGTCTCGATGAGGGCGGACTGAGCCCCCATCCGGGAAATCCTCTCCTGGAAAAAACTTGAGCATAAGTAACGACATACGGCACTGAACGCAGCAAGAGATCATTAATGTGCAAGCACAACGCATATGTGTATCCGCCACCGTGCCTCCATGCACCCTTGCAAGTATTCTAGTTCAGGGGGCAGGGAACCTATATTCCCAAATCTTCTTGGCGTTCTCGCACGATCCTGGGCTTCCCCGCGTGAGTTTTCCAGAGGCCCGAGGGCCCCCTTATGACGGGCCGAGAGGGCCCAGGAGGCCCCCGAGACGGTCCAAAATGTCCCGAATCGCCCGCATACCCAAGACGCTTGAGATGGCCCACAGACGGCCCAAACGGCATCCCAGGGCCCGAAAACGGCCCCTGGATACCAAAAACAACGAAAAATCGAAGGCGATAAGAACAAAGAACTCTACAATTTCAGTTGCATTACTTCTGGCGGCGCGCACAACGACGACGACGACGACGACGACGACGACGACGACGACGACGACGACGACGACGACGACGACGACGACGTGTTCGCCCAGTTTCGACAGCGCGCGCCTGGCGCTGAATACTCAGGCGAGCCTGCTGCGCCTCCTCCAGGTCGTCCTCGGGCGCGGGTGTGGGGAGCGGGACTCGAGCTCTGATGCGGGCCCTCCTTCCCTGAGATCCGGGCGCTGCAATTGTTTCAAACCGGGCGCTCTCGCCCGGTTTCGGGCCCGGGGGCGCCCTCCTAGCTCGGCCGGGCCCGAAAAAAGAAAACGCTGGTCGTGAGAGTTCGCAATGTCGAATGTTTATTCGCAACGTCAGCTTCCCGGGACTGGTGCAACGTCTTACAAATTGGCCAAATTGGCAACAGCTTCGCAGATGGAGGGCGGGTGGTTTTGAAAATGTGGCTGTCGCCTCCGCGCCGCGCACATTAGTTCTGACAAATTACAAGAACTTCACGGATTGAGGGCGGGTCGTTCTCAAATTATGGTTCTCGCCTTGGCGCCGCGCACATCCGTCTTAAACGTCTGCAAGAGTTTCACAGATTGAGGGCAGGTCGGTTTCAAAATGTGACTCTCGCCTTAGCGCCGCGCACATCCGTCTTAGAATTTGCAAGAGCTTCACGGATTGAGGGCGGCTCCTTGTCATAATGTGGCTCTCGCGTTAGCGCCGCGCACATTGTTCGTAAAAAGTTAACAGGGTTTCACAAATTCCCATGATCAGCGTACCAGAAATTAAGTTTTGGAAAGACTCAAGATTATGAGGGTGCAACAATTACGCTGGCTCGCGGGATCGAAGTCCCAGGAATGGCTCTCTGGCACGATTCAGGATCGTCAAGACGCAACAATCAGGTTGATCCGTAACGTTAAAGTCCCGAGAACAAGGCGTTGGCATGCTTCAGGGTCTTCCGACGGTTGTCTGCCAACGTGGCAGTTCCCTCAGTGGAAATGAAGCGTTGCAGGGGCCTATGAGGAGGGAGCTTGGGGGGACGATTCATTCTAACGTCGTTGATGACTCTTGGGTTTCCACTGGTCCTCCTCCTCCTCCTCTTCCTCCTCCTCCTCTTCCTCCTCCTCCTTGCTAGGAAGGCCGCAAAAACCTCCCTGGAAATCCGTGGGGCACCCTGGGCAGGGGGCACTTCGAGCAACACCCGACGCGGGCTCCCCCGGTGATCCGCGCCCTGCCCCGTGCGCCGCTGCTTGGCGCCCGGCCAGGCCAGGCCAGGCAGAGCCCGGCTAAGCAGGGCGAGGACGAGTCTGACCGCACGAGGTGAAGACTAACAGGGGGCCACATGCGAACCCTACCCCTACCCCCCACGATTTCTGGGGGGGAGGGTGGGGTTCACTTCGCTCGGGAGCTCCCGAGCGAAGTGAACCCCACCCTCCCCCCCAGAAAACGTGGGGGGCAGGGGCAGGGTTCGCATGTGGCCCCCTATCTAACCCCAGGACACCCGACGTCTCGATCTTGTTCGAGACTCGGGCCTCCGACCTCCCGACCACTTCCTCTCCTCCCTGGTCGTCTGGTTGGCGGTCCCGAGGCCCGGCGAGGGCCCCGAGAGGCCGACAACGACGAAAGACCCTGGTCTCGATTCTTGTCGAGGCGCCCCTCCTGGGGGCACGCCGCGCGGCGCTGGGCTTCGAGCGCGCGGCCGCGGGGCGCCGCGGTGGCCAGCGCACCGCCGCGGGAGCCTGTGCTGGCCTGCGGAGGCTGGCTCGAGCGCGCGGGGATGCGAGGGACCTGCGCAGAGCAAACGCAGGGCCTCCGCCGATCGCCCGCACGCGGCCCAGGCACGCCGCCCGGGCGCGCGCGATTCTCTGGAGGAGGAGGAGGTGGAGGAGAAGGAGGAGGAGGAGGAGGAGGAGGAGGCGCGCGACTTTGGAACGCCACAACCTGAGTATCGTTTAACCGATCCCCATCCCCAGCGGCGCGGCTTGGGCCCCACTGGCCAATTTACCCCCCAGATGGGGATATAGGGCGTTCCCTTCAGGGGTGTATCCCCAACAGGGGGGTAATCTGGTGGGGGTCTCGGAGGGGATGGGGATGGGGACTGGGGTTGGTGAAACGATACCGAACTTTGGAACGCCACAACCGCAGCCCCCTGTCACATCGCAAGCGGACGCAGGGCGTTGCGCAGGCAAGAGAGCGAAGAACCGAATTGACAAGTCGGATCGGCGATCGAAACGAACCGGATCGGCGGAAATCGGCAGCCACGTCGGGAGAAGTCGAACCGGCAGGCATCGGCAGGCTAGCAAGCCTCCACTGAAGCATCGGAATCCGGATCGGAATCCGAGGTCGCATCGAACCGAATCGGAGGCCATCGGAATCGAATCGAGTCGAATCGGAGGAATCGAAACGAGCCCTGTGCATGGGGGGCATCCTAAAACAGGGCTAGGATCGGGATACATCCCTCCAGAGCGTCCCGGAGCGCTCTCAGAGCGTTCCGGAACGCTCTGGAGCGGCCGCGGCGCCCAATACATCCTCCAAACCCGCCGACTCTCAGAGATTTCGAGTTATCCCGATCCGACTTTGTCCCGATCTTCGCGTCGCTTGACGTCCAGGAGTGGCCCGAGCTCGGGGGCCGGGCGCGGCCAGGCCAGGTCGGGCAAGGCCATGGGCGCGGAGGCCCGGGCCGAGCGCCGGGGCAGAGGGCGGGCCCCGCGGCGGCAGGCCAGGCGAGGCCGGGCCAAAAACCAGGTGGGGAGAGCACAACAGCTGCGAGCCCGGACATGATCGCGTGGTTTTGCTTATAGATAGACCTATATGTATGTATGTATATATATATATATTATGTATAAATAATGTACATGTTGTGCTCTATTGTTTACGTGTACGTGTGTGCTGTACGATGTACGTGCAATGTATGCATGCGTACTAGAACCACGCGCGCGCGCTGTGCGCGCGCTTAGGTTCTGGCCGACTCCGCAGGCATTGTCCATGGGCTTTGCGCGAATCCTCACGCCCGAATTTACCAAATCAGAAGTGCCCCGAGCGTACGGCAGGTCCGTGTCGTGCCGACCCCGGCGTTGGTTCCTGACACCGCGGGGATCGTTCAACCTTGAACGATCGGCCGTCGCCGCAACGTCCGATCGTTCCACATCGATCGATTCTGGGTCGCCGGCGGCGTTCAACCTTGAACGCCCGCGCTGGGGTCGCCGCTGGTCGACACGACGCAAACCTACCGTGGGCCACCCGTAGCGCGTGGTGCCAGGCCTTCTGAGAGATAGCAACGGGCTGGTGGGGCAGTGGCGGGGTCCGTCAGCCCCTTGGGGGTCATCAAGGCGAGTGAGACTCTCGAGCCCCCACGATCCCCCCCCCCAAGACAGGGTGCGTGCGTGTGTGCTTGTGTGTGTCTGTGTGTTGTGTTTGTTGTGCTTGTGTGTGTGTGTGTTTGTGTTTGTGATTGTGTTTGTGTGTAAGTGTGTGTTTGTGCTTGTGTTTGTGTTTGTGTTTGTGCTTGTGCTCGTGTGTTTGTGTTTGTGTTTGTGTTTGTGTGTGTGTTTGGGGAGGGAACGGAAAAGGGGAGGGGGAGGGGAGGAGGAGGGGGAGGGGGAGCAAAGTTGCAGCGGACAGTACTGGGCGAATTTTCCCCGTTTGGCCATGGGATCCCCACTGTCAAACGGGCAATGGGCCACACTTCCCTTCAGATTGGCTGTTTGGCCATGGGGATCCCATCATAAAATGGGCAATCAGGTACCCCGATGACCCATTTGACAACGGGATTCCCTTTGCCAAGGGGGCGATCGGAGCTCAATTCACCCGCCTCGGCCTCGCCCCCCCGATTGTTCATCATTTGTGGCCCCCCACGGTCAAACGGGCATTCGGAGCACAATTCCTGCGACTCGCCCCCCCCCCTCCCATTGACAGTGGGCCCCCACTGACACATGGGCAATCTGAGCTCAACTCCCGCGCCTCGGCCTGCCTCCCCGATGGCCCATGTGACAGTGCGCCCCCGCTGTCAAATCGATAATCGGACTAACTTGGCCGCCCAGACCTGGCCCCCAAACAAACTACGTATTTGACAGTGGGGCCCCACTACCAAATGCGCTAGCCACCCCCTCCCCCCCGCCTTGGCTGGGCCTGCACGTTTGCCAGTGGAGCCTCTCTGTCAAATGGCCACCCCCCTGAATGGCTGCCCATTTGGCAATTTGGCCCCGGGAGCTACATCCATGCTGCAAAGGCCTCATGGAAGATCACCGAAGAGCCGCGCAAGAGCATTCTGAGGACTCCTTCACGAGCCTCGTAACAACAGGGGCCTCAGAAGGGGGCACCTTACTAACAGCCCATGGAACATCGAATTTAACAGCTTACTGGTTCGGCCTCCGAATGCTCGCGCCATCCAGAGCGCGGCCATCCCATCTGCATCGATCGCAAAATCATCGCGGCCCAGCACCGAAACCCAAAATTCGAAGCAACTGGATGTAAACGATGGGCTGTGAACCTGGTCACCGCCGGAAGCATCGTAGAGTTCCTCGCGCGCGTTGTATTTCTGGTGGCCACAAATATTCGCTCCACCGAATGTCTCACTGGCAAGGTGCCGGATAGCGCCCCTCCGCCCATTTGGAGACACTCCTCGCCTCAAACATTCCGTGGCCCCACGGGTGGCTGGCTGGTCTGATTGGCGTCAGCAACGGAAGTTCTTGTCACTCGAAACATAGTAAGGCGCTGGGGCATAAGAACTTTTCGCTTCACGCGGCTAAGAAGACAGCGTTTGCACATGTTGTGCGACTTCAAGGACTAACGACGAGCTCAATTGGAGTCGCGGAAGAGTCCTCCAAGAGCCCTCTTGGGGCAGTCTTGAGACCCTCTTGGGGCGTCTTGGAGCCTTCTCGGCCCGCCTTTGGCCCCTGCGAAAGCTTCCTTGAGCCTGGTCCGTTGTGGAGCTGTTTTGGGACCATATTGGGGTCCTTTCGGGCGCCTCTGAGTCCCTCTCAGCCCTCTCGGATTCATCCTGAACGGAAAGAAATAGCACAACGCCTATACATAAGACTGCCGCATAGTTTGACTGATGTTGGTCGCCTGGATATCATCGTGGGACCCCTAGTACCATCTTGGAAGCATCCTGGGCCCTCTCGGGCTGCCCTGAGGCCCTCTTAGGCAACGTTAGCGACGTTTTGGGTTTTATTACGTCAGACCTTTTTTCCCAACCATCCTGTGGTGTTGGGTCCTCGTTTTGAAGAGACGTCGCCCCGCGTTCCTTCCTCCTCCTCCTCATTCCTCCTCCTCCCCTTCCTCCCCCCTCCTCCCCCTCCCACACCCATTCTGGCACACCCCTCATACGCTTCGTGGCCCCATAGGGAGCTCCACCGAAGGCCCCAGTGGCTGCGCCCGCATGCGGTTCCACCCCCCGTTCTGGTACACCCCTCACACGTTTCGTGGCCCCATAGGGAGCTCCACCGAAGGCCCCAGTGGCTGCGCCCGCACGCGGTTCACACCCCCCATTCTGGCACACCCCTCACACGTTTCGTGGCCCCATAGGGAGCTCCACCGAAGGCCCCAGTGGCTGCGCCCGCATGCGGTTCCACCCCCCATTCTGGCACACCCCTCACACGTTTCGTGGCCCCATAGGGAGCTCCACCGAAGGCCCCAGTGGCTGCGCCCGCATGCGGTTCCACCCCCCATTCTGGCACACCCCTCACACGTTTCGTGGCCCCATAGGGAGCTCCACCGAAGGCCCCAGTGGCTGCGCCCGCATGCGGTTCCACCCCCCATTCTGGCACACCCCTCACACGTTTCGTGGCCCCATAGGGAGCTCCACCGAAGGCCCCAGTGGCTGCGCCCGCATGCGGTTCCACCCCCCATTCTGGCACACCCCTCACACGTTTCGTGGCCCCATAGGGAGCTCCACCGAAGGCCCCAGTGGCTGCGCCCGCATGCGGTTCCACCCCCCATTCTGGCACACCCCTCACACGTTTCGTGGCCCCATAGGGAGCTCCACCGAAGGCCCCAGTGGCTGCGCCCGCATGCGGTTCCACCCCCCATTCTGGCACACCCCTCACACGTTTCGTGGCCCCATAGGGAGCTCCACCGAAGGCCCCAGTGGCTGCGCCCGCATGCGGTTCCACCCCCCATTCTGGCACACCCCTCACACGTTTCGTGGCCCCATAGGGAGCTCCACCGAAGGCCCCAGTGGCTGCGCCCGCATGCGGTTCCACCCCCCATTCTGGCACACCCCTCACACGTTTCGTGGCCCCATAGGGAGCTCCACCGAAGGCCCCAGTGGCTGCGCCCGCATGCGGTTCCACCCCCCATTTCGGCACACCCCTCACACGCTTCGTGGGTGGCTCCATGGGGAGCTCCACCGAACGCCCCAGTGGCTGCGCTCGCATGTGGTTCCCCCCCCATTTCGGCACACCCCTCACACGGTTCGTGGCCCCATAGAGAGCTCCACCGAAGGCCCCAGTGGCTGCGCTCGCATGCGGTTCCACCCCCTTTTTCGGCACGCCCTTCACACGTCTCGTGGCCCCATAGGGAGCTCCACCGAACGCCGCAGTGGCTGCGCTCGCATGCGGTTCCACCCCCCATTTCGGCACACCCCTCACACGTTTCGTGGCTCCATAGGGAGCTCCACCGAAGGCCCCAGTGGCTGCGCTGGCATGCGGTTCCACACCCCATTCTGGCACACCCCTCGCACGTTTCGTGGCCCCATAGGGGGCTCCACCAAAGGTCCCAGTGGCACTGCCCGCTTGCGTCCGCCACCACCCAGCACAGCCCTTGTTCCCTGCGCTTCACCCACCCAGAACAGCGCTTCGTAGCCCTATAGGGAGCTCCACCAAAGGTCCCAGCGGCACCGCCCGCATGCGTCCGCCACCACCCTGCGCAGCCCTTGCTCCCTGCCTGCGTTTCACCCACCCAGTACAGCGTTTCGTGGCCCCATAGGGAGCTCCACCGAAGGTCCCAGTGGCACCGCTCGCATGCGTCCGCCACCACGCAGCACAGCCCTTGCTGACCGCGTCTCGCCCACCCAGTACAGCGTTTCGTGGCCCATAGGGAGCTCCACCGAAGGTCCCAGTGGCACCGCCCGCATGCGTCCGCCACCACCCAGCACAATTGCGGCATTCACAACTGCATATGGTTGGGTCCTTCGCCAGGCTAATTTGAGTTGGAGCAACATGCAGCAGGCAATGCCCCCCCTGCTATTTGCGAGTGTAGCCCACTGTCACCTCACACTTCTGCAAAGCTACGCGCCTCGCAGCATGGAGACACAACGTGCAGCACGCAATGTCTAAAATGCGGGCGGGATTGGTGCCCCCTGCTATTTGCGGGTGCATGCCGCTCTGCCCTCACAGCCCGTGCAGCAAGGCTACGCACCAACTCGTTACAGCAAATGGAGATGATTAGAAGGCAGCGGAGGCGCAATCCCGCGAGAAGAGAGGAAAGAATTCGCAGAATTGTGGAGATTATTGGGGTACATCTATGGCCGTATTGGTGCTATCTATGGGTGGCGCTTGGGCCGTCAAGGGCCCTTCCGGGGCCGTCTTGGGGGCCTTTTAGGGAGCAGCTGGACCCCCTAGAGGCCTCTTGGAAGCTTCTTGGGCCTTGGCTGGCGGGGACGGCGTCTGTGCTGCCGTTCCTGGGGCTCGCCTGGGGGCGTCTTGGGCCCTTTCGAGGGGCCTCTTGGGCAGTGGAGGGGTCCTCTGGGGCCGTCTTGGGGCTCCCTTCGGGGTCACTGGGGACGTTTGGGAGCCGTCTGTGGGCATCTTGAGCCGTCGGGAGCTCAGAAAAACGAGAACGCCGAACTCTTGTAATCTTTCAGAGTCCTTCGTCAGCGCCTCCTGGGGGCTCGCCGGAAGCTCTTGGAAGCCTTTTTGGTGCATCGAGAGTGCCTCTTCGAGCGTCATGGAAGCTTCTTGTGATCTCTTGGGGCTGCTTGGGGCGCCTTTGGAGGGCATCTTGGCGTTCTCGTGGGGGTCATGCGTCAGCCCCTGAAGGGTACCAGAGGCAAAAAGCGGAATGGCAAAAGTCATATACATATATATATATATATATATATACATATATATATGTGTGTATGTGTATATATATATATATATATATATATATATATATGTATGTGTATCCTTCTTAGGTGTTTGGAAATCCTTGGCGCTCTCGTCGGCGTTCTTGGGGACCTCTGGGAGGTCTCTTGGCGCTCTCTTGGGGGCTGGTGCGGGCCGTCTGGAGACTCGTGGGCTGTCTTGGAGCTCTTTTGCCTGTGTCGGAAGCGTCCCGAGGCATCTCGAAGCCCTTCTAGGGCGCTCTTGAAGCCCAGGAGGGAAGCACCGGAGGTCTGACGCAGATGCCTGGGTGCGATTGGAGGTTCTCTTGGGCGGCCTTGATGGATGTCCGGCACCTCTCGGGAGCGGTTTCGGGTCCCCGTTGAGGGCGTGTTGGAGCTTCACGTGGCCTCTTGCGCGCTTTGTGCGGGCGTCGGGGGGCCGCTTTGGGGCGATCTGGGGGCCTCAGCAGACCATCGGAGGCGAGAAGGCAACAATGTAAAAATCACTGGGTCCCTGTGGGCGTGAGAATATTTTTGGTTTGTCGGTGATCTCCTGGAGAGCTTCCTGGGGCCCCTGGGGGCTGTCTTGAACGTGGCATCCTGGGGCTTCTTGGGGCCTTTTGGGCGAATTTGGGGAGCCCTGGGCCGCCTCGAGACCCCCTCTTTGAACGTCTTGAGGCTATATGACGCTGTCTTAGGTTCTAGCGACGTGTCACCTGACGTGCTTGGCACGAACGTAAAGAACCAGACGTATGGCAACGTCCACGGTTTGGACCGAAGCATCCGGGCCAAAATGGTTATGAAGGGGTTTTCTTGGGGGGTCTTGGGGGGCTCACGGCTCTTCTTGAGGCATCGCAAGGGCTTCTTGGGGACCGTTGTTGGGCCTCTTGGGGGCTGTTTGGGGGCCTTCTGGGGCGTCGTGGGGGCCTTCCGGGAGCCTCTGAAGGCCTCGTGGGAGCCTCTCGGGGCCGTTGGCCTCCTGGAGGCCTTTTGGGTCGAAAACTTTGATTTTCGGTTCATGTTCCCCCTCTTGGGCCCTTCTTGGAGCCGTCTTTGGGCCCTCTTGGGCCGTCGTGAGCGCCCCTGGGCCCTGTTGGGCCGTCCTGGGGCTCTCTTGGGGGCCTCTTGGCCCGTCAGGGGGCGGTCTTGTGCCGTCTGCGATTATCTGAAACTCCAAAAAAAAACCATTTTAAAACTCGAAGGACGTCAACGATTTGCGGTTCTCGGGGCACTCGTCTGGGGCTCCGGGCGCCCAGTGAAGCGCGCCGGAGGCCTTTTCGGCGCAGCCTGAAGCCTTCGGGGGCCGTTGCCGTTCACAAGGCGTCTTCGGCGCTCTCAGGGTGTGATGGACCGGTTCGGTAGACTATTGTACAATTTGTGTTGGTGATCTGTGCGCCCACGGGGCCACTAGGAAAGCCACGATGGGTGCTCGTGGGGCCCCTGGACCTCACATGCCACGCCGGGGCCGTGGTTCCTGGCCCGCCTTTGGCCTACTCCGAGATCGATATGGCTGGAAAGACGCCGCGGAAAGATGTGTCGGGCTCCGGTCGTGATTTTGTGCGTTGTCGGAACTTGTTCGCAACGTCGTATACCATGCCATGGTACTTGGGTCATCGCGGGGTTCGCGAAGTGGATACAGGGGCCACAAATGGATGCGACGGTTGGGTACGTCTGGCCTGACAGAGTGGGTTGGGGAGGTGTAGAGCGAGGGTGGCGTCCGGTTGCGATTGGCTCAGGATGGTCGCTAAGGATGTGTTTGCACATCTGCTCGGTCTCCCCATGCCCGATCACGCAGACATCCGCAGGCTCCTGACGTTGGGGTTGGCTCGGGGCCTCGCTGCGCGCGCGGGAGCGCGTTGCTTTTGTCTCCTCTTCCTTGTGCTCCAGGCTTCTCGTTTCAGCGGTCATTCGGCTGTCGGGCATCTGCAGAGGGCCCATGCAAGTTTCACGGTCATCAGTGCCTTTCCCTGCAATCAGTTGTTGTCGAGTCCGTCCACGGGATTGGGGAAGCTTCTTTGTGCTGGAGGCCAAACCTCATGCCTGCAATCATCTCGCCGGTAGGATCGGAAGGCTTGGGCTCACGGGGGATGCTCAATGATTTGCCTGGCAAGTCCCATGTACGGGGCTGCCTGGAGCTCTGACGGGACCTCTGGCGGAACCTTCTTGGCGCTCTGGCGAAGCCTTTCAAAATGTGAGGAAGGGGCACGAAGACCGACAAATGGCCACTGGTTTGTCGCGGCCACCCACCAAGCAAAAACAGCGCCGACATCCTCCCTCACCGCCCATGCAACCGCCAGC
Organism: Prorocentrum cordatum; assembly: GCA_963575745.1. NCBI lineage: Eukaryota > Dinophyceae > Prorocentrales > Prorocentraceae > Prorocentrum > Prorocentrum cordatum. The sequence goes on along the minus strand of CAUYUJ010013147.1, from coordinate 419,293 downwards.
CCACTGGAGCCTCTGGGCACACACTCTCAGGGGCCAACCGCCCAGCAAAAACCGCGCCGGCACCGCCCCACCACCCCTGACACCGCCAGCCTCCTGGAGCCTCTGGGCAAAGGTTCTTCGGGGCCACCCACCCGGCAAAAACAGCGGTGGCACCCCGCCGACCGCCGGCCTCCTGGAGCCTCTGGCCCCAATGTTTGAAGGACCACCCACCCAGCACAAACCGCGCCGGCCCCCCACCACCACCCCTGACACCGCCAGCCTCCTGGAGCCTTTGGGTACAAGTTCTTCGGGGCCACCCACCCAGAGAAACCGCGCTGGCACCCCAGAGGGAATCAAGGCATGACGCGCGCCGCGTGACCTCGCGGCTGGCGTCGCCCTGGGCGCCCTCCACTGGGCGAAAGGCCAGTGCCTGCGGACGCGCTAGAAACGAACGGAAGGCTGGAAGAGCACAGTCGGCATCGCGCTGGCGGACGGCCGAACGGTCGCGAGCGGAGCGGTTGCGCAGCAGGATGCTTGCACTTCGGCAAACGCATCCGGCCTGCCGCGCGCCGTCGGGATGCTCGCACTCCGAGAAACCGACTCGGGCCCGCCGGTTGGCAGTGGGCTGCGCGCACCCCGGGGAAACGTATCTGGTCCACCACATAGCAACACGCTGCCAGCCCCAGTCGCGGACCATGCCAAGGATGCCGTCGGCGGACATGCCGAAGGCGTTGGAATACGGAGGGGGGGGGGAAAGGAAAGAGAAGAGCGCGGGGCGGGGTCGAAAGCTCGCGGAGGGGTGGGGGTGCGCCCATCCGAGGGAACGGTGCCCCCCCCCCCCGCTGGCGACGAGGCACAAACTGTTTAGGGAAAAGAATACCCTAACCCTCCCCGGTCCCCCCCCCGCGACGTGCGTGGACCACCCAGGCCAGCGGAGGACGTCATAGGAGGTCGGGGGAGCTACGTCGATGAGAAAAGGAAGGAAAAGAAAATGAAGGGAGGATAAGTCAAACGGAAGCCCTTTTAGGCTTTCCCCAGCGCGTGGAATTGCCATTTGGGCATAACGTTGCGGGGGCGAACCCGTGTGTCGCTCGAAAGCGACTGCGAGCCCTGGCTCTCTCGCGCGCGTGCTCCACAAAGTAAGGCCATGCTAGACCGCCGCGAAAAGTTGAACCGGGTGAACGCGCGGGGCCGCCAGGAACGACTTACTTTGTGGGAATAGGTAGATGCTGGGCGAAATCTTATCCATTCTGAGAAGTAGCGTGGACACGTGGCCCACACGTCTGAGTCCGACCACAACTGTCCAAACTATGCGGCGCGTCAGTTTCCCAAGGTGGATGCGTCGGCGCTGCTGGCACCCAAACACCGAAAGCATGGTGAACACCACGCAGACAGATGCCATGGCGCCGTTGCAAGTTGTTGGCACGTGCGGCATGTCGTGAAGTTCGTGGCGATGTCACACTCGATCTCACCATCTGTATCGAAATCGGTCACTCCAATCTTCTCCCCTCGATGGGAGAATGCTTCTCAGTGTCGATCGCACCAGCGATAGCACCATCGATGTCAGTGCCTCTGTCAGCACCAATCCCACAGTGGACCTGAAAATCGGTGTCACCATGGATCTCCCGACCGATGCCACAATCGAGCTCGCGATCGATGCCAGTATGGATCGCACAATGGATGTCACTATCGATATCACGAGCGGCCGGACAATCAATTTAACAATCGATCTCACAATCGATGCCACGATCGATATCACAATCGATCCCACCATGGAACAAACAATACATGTCGCCATCGATGCCAGTAGCGATCTGAATATCGATATGACGTCCAGCCCACAAGTAATCTCACAGTCCATGCTTCGATCAATCAGATCACTATGGATATCACCATCGGTCCCCCATCGATACCATTATAGATTGCATGATCGATCTCACCATATTGCTTACTGTCGATCACCCGATCGACATCACGAGACCGAAGTGAAACGACCACGGCAAAGGCAGCGGCGAGGGAGGCGACATCGGCGGCGGCCCCCCTCCTCGTCGAACGTGGTCGTCATTGCCTAGAGAAACGAACGCGTACCGCAGTTTACCCCTTCGTGGATGGGGTCATCGCTGCTCCTGAATAATACGTGCCTCCTCGCCCAATCCACCGACCGCTAACCCGAGTCACTGCCACCCCGCACGATTCCAACCAAAAACAAATTCAAATACCCCCAAGCGGCTCCCCCATTGGAGCTCGGAAACGCGATGCGATCCGTCAGAACCACGATCATCATTTTATCATGGTTACGTGGATCCGCCACCGTGCCCCTGGGCACGGGGTGGGCGTGCCCTCAGGTCCTTCCATCATCCTCTCAACCTCGGCCTTCATTCCTGAGGAGTCATTCAGGGACCCAGACCCCACATCGAGACATCTTTTCCTGGAGCTTCTCGCGGTTTCTCGCGTGACTGTTTCGGAGCAGCGGGGTCCCCCAAACAGGCAAACAGGGCCCACAGAGGCCCACGACGGCCCCAAAACGCCCCGAGACGCCCAACAATCGCCCCAAGACGCCCTACAGGGCCTCATGATGGCCCAAAAGGCCTTCAAGATGCCCCAAGAGGCTTCGAAGATGCCTTCCAAGAGGACCCTGAAAAAAAAGGCAACAAAACATTGACGCGCCTTCGTTGTTTGAAAAATGTTGGCGTTCTCGCCTGTTTCCTTTTCCGACGCTCCTAGACGGCCCGGGGCCCCCAATACCACCCCAGGAGTGCCCAAGAGGCCCCCAAGAGGGCCCCAAGAGCCCCAAGAGGCACCCAAGAGGCCTGAAGAGGCTCCAAGAGGCCCCCAAGGGACCCAACAGCGACCCCAAAAGGCTCCAAAACTGCCCCGAAGAGGCCTCAAAGCTGCATCCAAGTGGCCGCAAAACAGCCCCAAAAGGCAACGAAAAAAGGTCCACCAAGAAATCCCAACGAACATCCAATAGGCTTCATACCTACAACCTAGGCACAGCGGCGGGAAGGCCATTCGATAAAGAGGAGTCCAAGGTGCCACAGAGAATCATGAGTCCAGGGGGCGAGGCTCAGGTCTGGACGTCTCAACTGAACCAAATCGTACTCGGAAAAGCACCCCGACAACAAACGAATCGAACATACGTCGCGTCAATTGGGGTCGGCGGCAGAGGCGGCAGCCTTTAGATTGTATACCATAGCCACACCCCGTTCGCTCGGGCGGGTCCGCCCTGCAAGGGTGGGAGGAGCAAGAATCGCGTGAAATGGTGTAGGGATGCCCTGCTCTCTCTGGCGGGGGGGTCCCTGGCGCTCTGGCGGGGCTTGCCCAGGAGGGGAGGGAGGCGCACGAAACCTGAGGACAAGTATGGTGTAGCCACACCGCGTACGCTCTGACTGGGCTACCTCGAGTGCGGTGTGAGGACAAGGAAAAACAGGGACTGTATATGGCATAGAAACACCCCTCTCGCTTTGCCGGGGCCGCCTTTGAGGGGTTGGAGGGGCAAAGCAACTTGTGAAATGATGGGGTATAGCGATGCCCCGCTCGCTCTGGCGGGGCCTGTCTAGCGCTCTGGCCGGCGGGGCCGTCCCAGGAAAGAAGGAAGGAGCACGAAAACTGAGGGGTGGGGGGAGGAAGAGGAGAGAGAGGAGGGAATGGAAGCAAGGGGAAGTGGGGGCGGGGCGGGAGGGAAGGAGGGACGGAGGGGGGAGGCCCAGGCCATCTGGGCCGGCTTCAAGCGCCCTGGGGCCTCCCGCTACCGCTCTGTGGCCCAGCTTGGACCTGTCCTGGGTCTGGGGCTCCCCCTGGGCAATGTTCGGGCCTTCTGGGGCCGTCTTGGGGCTCCTTTGGGGGCCCCTTCGGCGGTCTTGGGGGGGTCTTGGGGGCGTCTTCGGCCGTCTTGGAGCGTTGGAAGCTCGAGATCGCGGGAAAACGGGAAACAATATTTGAAAAAAAAACCATTGAAAATCCGCCGACCCCTTGTGGGACTCTAGGCGCGTGAGATCGGTCCCCCCCCATAATCCCCCCCCAGGGACCCCAAACCAGGAATTTGACCCCCACCCGGGACGAACGCCTCATGGGGACCTGGACGGCCCCAAAACGGGCCAAGAGGGCCCCAAGAGGCCCCGTAGAACGTCACAGAGGGCCACGAGTCGCCGAAAGAGCGCCCAAAGACGCCCAAGATGGTCTCCAGACGGCCTCATAAGCCCCCAAGACGCCCCAAGAGGCTCCCAAGATGCGTCCCCAGAGGGCCCTAAGAAACAAAAATCGCCCCACTACAATGGGAAAGCGTGAAGTTTTAGCCTATTCGCCTCTTGGGCTCTCACAACGTCCAAGACGGCCCAAGAAGCATTCAATATCGCCCCAAAACGCCCCAAGACGGCCCAAGAGGCCCCCAAATGACCTCGAAAAAAGGCCCCAGGACGGCCCATTAAGCTTCCAAGACAGCCCTAAAGGCCCCAGGACGGCCCCCAGAGGGTGACATGTCAAGCCTTCGGCCTCAAAACGCCCCTCGGTTGCCCCAAAAACCTCACAGGGAACCCCAAGAAAACTTCAAAAGGCGCCCAGGGGGCCCCCAATAGGCCCCAGAATTGCCTCCAAGACGCCCCCGAGAGGCCTCCCACGAGACCCCTATCAGCCATCCGAGCCCAAGCACGGTGGCGGGATGCGCCGAAAGCCATTCACTAATCACTTTTCTGGTGTGTTCAATGATGCCTGCCGTGTGCGAACTGTTTGTTGTTTCTGATGTTTGTCCCATGTCTGCACGGCGAACACTCCGAATGGCACCCGCGGACACTGCGCTGACCTAGGACACCTCTCTACGGACTCTGACACTGCCCCCCTTCCTCCCTCGAAAGCACTCCGAAAAGACTCCACGAAGCATCTCTGAGAGTCCGGCACAACATCAGGCTGGGATGGGCACGCGGCCATGACATAGTTCACGGCCCAGAAACCCGCACAAGGTCTCCAAATCCAGAGCCAAGAAATGTTTGACGAAGGTGCCGGATTCGTCCCGAACGGCATACCACATGATTTTTCCAACACGTCCGGGATTGCCCTCCGACGGCCCAAAATACCCCGATGATGCCCCAACCAATAAGCCTTCGAAAAGCCTCCCCAGGAGGCCCCGAGAAGAAAAAAACGTTCGATTCCCTTCGGATGCGTATATTTCTAACCAATTCGCCTCTTCGGCGCTCGCAGCGCCCAAAACGGTCTCAGAGGGCTCCAAAACGGCCCATATGGCCCGCAGCCCAAGAGCGCCCGAACAGGCATAAAACGACCCCGGGGCGACTCCAAGCGGAGGCCCAAACGGGAAACCCGAACAGACTGTTCCAGCCCTCGCCCTTCAGACACTCTCAGTAAGCCCAGGGGCTCCAAGATTTCTTCAACAGGACCTCCAGAGACCTCCAAAAGACATCCGAAAGGGGCCACCAAGTGCCTCCAAGGAAACCCCCGCGAGGCATTCCACGAGACCGCATCACCAATCCGAGCGGCTTTTCACCCACAACCCAGGTACGGTGGCGGATGGGCCGAAGGCCAACCATCATTTAAGGGTCTGGGAGTCTGGCCCATGCATCACATTCCTCCTCATTATCCTCCACCTCTCCTTTCTCTATTTCTTCCGTCTCCCAAACCCTCCTCCCCCTCTCCTCCTTCTCATCCTCCTCCTCCTCTTCCCCCCATCACGACACTTGAAGAACATGCAGGAGATCATCCTGACGGAATGTGGCTGTCAAGTGTCGGGGTACAAGACCCAGCGGGCACATTTGACACCCGTCGCCGCCAAGTTGGCTAGCAACCGCCTGGGTACCAGACCCGAAGGGGCGCGGTTGGGAACCAAATTGAACAACAGACCCGGAACGCCAACGATGTAAGAGAACACATGCGATCACACATGCGACAGAAACCTTCGTCCTCTATCCTCTGGACCAGCCGCCCCACGCATCCCTCCGCCGTCGTCATCCTCGCCCACCCGATTGTCCTTCCCCTGATCGCCCTCCACCTTTTCCTCGTCCTCCTCCTCCTCATCCGCAGTCCTCCTCAACCCGCTCACCCTTCGTTGGGAATCGCGCAAATGGCCCGCTGGCTCTCCAGACCAGCATTCAACTTTTCAGCCTTCACGGCGTTCCCCACGGCCGACCGAAGATGGCCAAAGAGGGTCCCATGAGGCTCTCAAGACGGCCCAAAAGAACTCCAAGACGGCCCCAGAGGCGCCGGAGACGGCCCAACAGAGCTCGAAGACGGCCCCAAGAAGGGTCCAACAGAGGAACCACGAACCGAGAATTCCAACCTTCCCCCCACTGAGGCTCCCAGAAGATCCCACAATGCCGCCAAAAAAACCCAAGAGACTCTCATGAAGCACCCAAAGGGCCCCAAGGAGACCCCAAGAGGCCCAAAAGAGGCCCCACGAGGCGTGCCTCTCCTGGGGCCCGTGGTCCCCCACAGACACGGCAACACAAGAAACAAGGGGTCGGCGGATGTGGCGTAAGCCTATAGAATCAAAGAGGTCCAAGAGGCCCCCAAGAAGACTCCCGAGAGCGCCAAAATCTTTGATTCTCCCATATTTTTAAGACAATTTCAACGTTCTCGCTGTTTTCGGCTCTCAGAAGGCCATGACGGCCGAAGCAGCCTCCAAGAAGGCCCCCAAACGGCCCAAGAGGCCTCCAAGGGGGCCCCAAGACGGCCCAAGAGGGCCCCGAGACGGCCAAAAAAACCTCCAAGACGGCCCAAGAAGCCCCCAAGACGGCCCCAGAGGACCCGAAGAGAACCCCAAGGCGGCCGCGAGAGGCTTCCAAAGTGGTCTCCGAAGTGGCCAGACGGCGTAAGAGCGCCCAAAGACGGCCCAAGACATCCCCAAGAGGCCCCAAGAGGCTCCAAAGAGGCCCCCCAGAGGCTCCAAAAAGCCCCTAAGAAGCTTCCAAGAAGCTCCCAAGAGACACCCCCGAGGCCCCACAACGACTGGACTGAACGTGCTCTGAAACACCCTCGGTGAGTCATTAAAAATGATATTCCGCCCTGGGCGAACCGCGGCACAGCGCCAGCCAGATGGAAGTTGGTCACGGCGGCGTCCGTGATCAGAGCCAGCGCTGGAAGGGAGGAGGGGGAGGGGAGAAGGAAAAGGAGGGATGGCGGGAGGCGGGAGGGAGGGGTAGCAGAGGCACAGAGCGCCCCAAAACAGCCCAAGACACGAAAAGAAGGGCCCCAGGAAGCTCCCAAGAGAACCCCACAACCGCCCAGAAGGCGCAGCCCAGAGACCCCCCCAGAGATCCCCTGCAGTCCGGCAACGACTGGGCTCCACAAGACCCCCAAGAGCTCCCAGGACACTCCGAAACGACTGGACTGTACGTGCTCCGGACGTGCACCCCGCGAAGCGAGAGGAATCAAGGAGTTGGGCCTCTTCGAGCTCTCTCGAGACGTCTCTCGGAGCTCTCTTGGGGCCTCTTGGAGGCCTTTTGGGATGTGTGTTTGCCGTCTTGAGCTCATCTTGAACCACGTTGGGGTCATCTGGGCCGTCCTGGAGCGCCTTGGGGCCTCCCGTTACCGCTCTGTGACCCAGCTTGGGCCTGTCCTGGGGCTTTCTTGGGCCGTCTGGGGCTCCTCTTGGGCAATTTTTGAGCTCCCTGGGGCCGTCTTGGGGCTCTTTTGGAGGCCTCTTCGGCAGTGTTGGGGCGGTCTTGGGGGCGTCGTCGACCGTCTTGGAGAATTGGAAGCTCGAGAACGCAAGAAGCCGGGAAACGTTGAAAAAAAAATGAAAATCAAGGATTTGGGCCTCTTCGGGCTCTCTCGGGACGCCTCTCGGAGCTCTCTTGGGGCCTCCTGGAGGCCTCTTGGGCTGTGCATTTGCCGCCTCGAGCCCATCTTGGGCCACGTTGGGGCTATCTGGGCTGCCCTTGGAGGGGCTTGTCGAAGTCCCTCGGGGGCTTCTGGGAGCGTCTTTAGGAAGGCACAAACTATACACCAACACCGATCCTGGCCAGGATCGGTGTTGGTGTATAGTTGGTGCCCTCCGAGTCTTGGAGCTCTCTGGGGCAGTCTGGGGGCTCCAGGGCCGCTCCGGGGTGCTCTGGGAGCGGTCTCGGAGGCCCAAGTCCTCCCATGCGCTGTCGGGGCCCGGCACCCGGGCCTCTTGGGGCCTCTTGGGGCCTCTTAGGGAGCTTCGTGGGGGCGTCTTGGGGCCTCTTGGGGGCATCTTGGGGCGGAGAGCTTGTTTTTCAGTTCGCGCTCCCTCTCTTGGGCCCCTCTTGGGGCCTTCTTGGGGCCCTCTTGCGCCGGCTTGGGCGGCCCTTGGGCCGTCTCGGGGCTCCCTTGGAGCCTCTTTGGGGCTTCTCGGGAGCCTCTTGGGGCCTCTTGGGGGCCTCTTGGGGCCTCTTGGGGGCTGGGGGCCGTAGCCATTTTGGCTCAAGATGTTTTCCTCGGGGGGCCGCTGCCCCTGTGGAGACAAGGATACCGCTAGTCCGCGGCTGTCAGAGCAGCTTGCTGCTCGGCACTCGGCCCGCCCGTGCGAGCGATGGCGCCTGCAGCGGGATGGAAGAACAACACGTGGCAGCAGGGCAACAGCATGTGGTCCTGCTCGTGTGGCATCATGGACAACTACGCGACGAGGAAGAATTGCCGAGGATGCGGTGCACCAGCGCCACGCAAGGCGGCAACATTCAAGCAGGTCTTGCTCGCCCCCTCGAAGCGTGAGACAGCCATGCAGAAGAAGATGGACGCCACGCGCGAAGAGCTCGATTCTCTCAAGAAAAGGTGCAACCGCGACATGGAGAGCAACGTGGAAGAGCCGAAGACCGACCTCTCTAAGCTGTACAAGTGGGCCCAGGCTTGCAAGGCAGAGTGAGGGGAGACGTCGACGGAGTACCAACATGCTCAAGACAAGTACCAGAAGGCGCGTCAGGAGAAGGATAATGCCAAGCCGCACAGCTTGCAGCTTACCCAGGCGCGCATCGCAAAGGAGAACGCAGAGAAGGAAGTCTGCAGCATCCAGGACGAGGTGCAGCAGTACGAGCAGCAGCTTGCGGACGCGCGCGAGCGGCTGGCCAAGAAGCAGGAGCAGCTCAGCATTGCCAAGTCGCGCGAGCAGGAGCTCAAGGTGCAGGGCGTCGGCGACCCCTCCCAGGGCTTCTTGGAGGCGATGCAGAAGCGGTACGAGAAGGCAGTCGACGGCAGCGGCGTCTCCCGTCGAGTACCAGCAGCTGTTCGCCCAGCTCGGCAGGGTCATGGCCAACGCGAAAGAGGACGTTCCCATGGATCCTCCGCCTGGTGGTCCTGGTGGCGCAGCTGGGAGCAACGGTGGCGGAGTCAAACCCGTACCAGAAGATGATGGACCCAAGCTTACTCAAGATGAACAAGATTGGCTCAAGCAAGATGGAGTACCTGAAGGGGCCAGTGAAGAGCAAAAGAAGCGGTGGATCGAGATCTGCACCAGCCTGGCCGAGCACTCAGCCAAGCGGCAGCCGCGTTCCTAACACTGCTCACAACCAGAAGAAGTATGACAAGCTCACGGTCTGGACGTTCAACGGTTCGGGCTGGGGCACGATCAAGGAGAAGCTCAGTGAGAAGGTACTTGGGGCCTTGCAGTGCTACGCAGTGCAGGAACATCACCTCACGGACGACAAGTGGCCTGTGGTGACGCAGGCGATGAAGGCGCAGGGTTACCAAGTGGGTGGTGCCGCAGCTGTGTCGACAACGGGGGCAACAGGCGAGGCGGGCTCGTCAGCTGGAGTAGCAGTGGCTGTACCGAGGTGCGTCGGGATGACCTACATGTACGGCCAGGGCAAGTGGGACATATCGCCGAAGGGAAGTCCAGGCCGAGCAGCAGCGGCGTGAACATCGGTAGGCGAAGGCGTGGTCATAGCATCAATGTACCTGTGGACGGCAGAGGGCATGTCGTATCGGAACAGGGAGTTGGTGTCGCACGTCGTGGGGCAGCTGGAGACCTTGGGAGTGCCGTGGATCATAGCTGGCGACTTCCAGGTGGAGCCAGAGATTATCGCGGAGGTGGAGTCGCTGAAGATTGCCAAGGCGTGCGTCATAGCGCCGAATGCGGCATTCGGAACGTGCAGGCACGCTCACGGCAACAGCGAGATCGATTACTTCATCGTGTCCGACTCGGTGAAGGCGCAGGTCGAAGGTGCACGAGTGCAGGAGGAGTGGCCATCTGCGCCACACAAGCCCGTAGGCATTACTATCAAGCTGAAGGTGGTGGAGCGAAGAGTACGGGTCTTGGAGAAGCCGAAGCCCATGCCAGAGTTGCAGATCGGCTGTGCGCCAGCGCCGCCGAGTTACCAGCAGGTTGGGCCGTTCAACACGCAGGAGGATGCGGACCAGGAGTGGACCAGGTACATGCGCAAGCTCGAGCAGGAGGCTTTCGCGATCAGGGGCATGGTGTGGGACGAGAAGGACCCGCACGCTGGACGTTCAGATCCCGACGTGGAGGATCAAGCCCCTCACACTTGGAGGGAACAACCTTCCAAAGGCAGCTGGGCAAGCGATATGGTGGAGGTGGTTGTCCAGGTCCTTGCGCAACCTGCAGGGCGCTTACACGAGGTTGTACGCGACGACGGAGCACTGGGACAGGCGCATGCGGGAGGCCAAGGACCAGGAGAAGCTGCTCAAGATCAAGGGCAACCGCACGAGGCACATCTCCAAGGAGGAGCAGGGCGTGTGGCAGGCGCGGTGCGAGTTGCTGGCGAGCGGTCGTTGGCGAAGTAGCGCGCAGAAAGACAAGTTGCAGGAGCTGTACCAGGAGGCGGCCACCAAGTCAAAGGAAACGGACCAGCAGCTCACCAAGGAATGGCGAGCGAAGTGGGCAGATAAGCTCGAGGCGGCGGCGGCGGGCTCGGCGGAGGGCCTGCACAAGCTGAGCGAACCGGCGACGGTTTGGCGAACGAGGCGCGCAGACTCGATGGCGAAGTCAGCGGACCCCTTGGAAGCGGCGGAGTTTGCGCTGAAGGAGTGGAAGGCAGTGTGGCGCACGGACGATCCGATGCAGCAGCAGGACAGACCGTGGGAGATCGAGGCCAGGGAGCAGCTGGACGATTTCACGGACGAGGATGTGGTTAAGCTGAAAGGCTTAGCGCGGACATTTCGAAAGAAGACGGGAGTGGATGTTGACAGGTGGCACCCATTGCTGCTACAGGGGGCGTCGGACGGGGCGTACGAGACGCTGCTGGCCATCTTGCGAGAGGTGGAGAAGACGCTGGTGTGGCCAGTACACATGGGAACAGTGTTGTTTTTCATGATCCCCAAGACGTTCACCACGAACAGGGTGATAGGGTTGCTGCCAACCACCATCAGGATCTGGAAGATCATGCGGGAACCGTACATGCAGCGCTGGGCGAAGGAGAACCAGAGGTCATGGGACTGTACGAGTTTCGGCAAAGCAGCGGAGGATGCAGCTTGGGACGTCTTGCTCAGCCATGAGATGGACGACCCAGGCGTGCAAAACGAGTACACGGAGGCGACGATCACGGCCATACTCGACTTGGGCAAGGCGTTCGAGCGGTTTAGTCTCTTCGTGCTCTGGGAGGCTGGCAAGCAGCTCAAGTTCCACACGGGGGTGCTGGCGGTGGTGTGCTCGTACTTTGCCATGGCGAGAAGGCTCATAGTGGCGAAGTCGGTGTCAAGCGAGACGAGCACGGTGGCGACCATCATTGCAGGCAGCAAATTCTCAGTCAGCTTCCTTAAGATGGTCATCCAGTCGACGGTTGACGGTTTGGTGGTCGAGAGGCCGATCGCCAAATGGAGGATGTACGTGGACGACTTGTGCGTCAGGCTCAGGAGGCAGCAGCAGAACATAGTGGAGGAGTTCACGGAGACCTTGGACGCGTGCTTCGAGGGCTCCGACAAGCTGGGCCTCAAGTTCTCGGTAGGAACAGCTGCGAAAGGAGCAATTATGGCAAGTACTAAGTGGGTACGGAAGGCAGCCGCCAAGGAGATGCAGAAACGTGGTTTGCCAGTGGTGAGAGCGTGTCCATACTTGGGGGTGGATCTGATCGCAAACGGGTCGGCGGCCAAGTCGAAGAGCAAGAAGCATTTCAGCGGCATGCTGTCGCGGACGAAGAGGCTCGTCAACCTGAAAGGCGGAGGGCGCAAGATGCAGAGAGGAACCACCTTGGTCTACAAATGCGGGCTGAAGAGGTCGGTGCTGTACGGGTGCAAGTGCTTGGGCATGCCAGACCAGCAGTTGCGGCTACTACGACGTGAAGCTGGACGTGCGTTGCCAGGAGGACGAGGAGCTAAGAGTCTCACGCTGCAGCTGGCGGTTGCGCAGGAGGAGCCCACCTTCGAGGTCACGGAGGCGCCCATAGCGCAGTGGGCACGTGCAGCCTGGCATGCAGAGCAGAGGCCGAGTATCTACACGGACGGCGAGGTGCAAAATCCTGGGCTAAGCTCAGGTTCAGCGTCGCCACTTGCTGGACGGTCAGAACTAATTCCTGAGCCTTGCTCAGGTTCGACGTCGCCACTTGCTGGACGGTCAGAACGAAATCCTGCGCCCAGCGCAGGTTCAGCGTCGCCACTTGCTGGACGGTCAGAACCAAATCCTGAGCTCTGCTCAGGTTCAGCGTCGCCACATGCTGGACGGTCAGACGCAGCAGCACACTGGGACGACACGGCGGACATGCTGATGAAGGCCTGGAGGCGGCAGCAGCAAGAGGTGGGCATGCGGCCTACCTGGGCGAGAGTTCGAGGGCCAGCAGGAGCAGTCATCATGTCACTGAAGAGGGCGGATTGGACGTGGCCAGCCTGGCACACCATGCGCACGAAGGAGGGACATGTCTTGAACCTGAAGGAGGTGTGCCCCATGGACGTGGCGGCGATGTTGCGCAGAGACATCCAGACCAAGCTTTGGGAAGAATGGACGAAGGCGCCCGAGTACAGCAGCCTCAAGCCGGCACCGTACATCGCGCCCGCGGTGTCGCAGTTCAAGGCGAAGGGCTTCCCCAAGCACGCGAAGAGCGCGGCGAAGAAGGTATTCATCGGTGGCAGCTGGACGATGAGCAAGCTCTGCGAGTGCAACATCGTGCCGACTGACATCTGCCTGGGCTGCGGGAACGCGGTGGGCACACCGCACCACAGGCTGTACAAGTGCGAGGCTCTGAGGCAGCAGAGGCTCGAGGCACAGGCGGACTGGCAGCACGTGGCGGAGCAGCAGGAGGGCAGTCTACTCTGGACGCGTGGTCTGGCAAGGAGCCCTGAGGCGGACTGGCGCTTCGTCGGAGTTGGCGAGGATCAGTACCAAGGGGCAGTGCTCAAGGGTGACGATGGTGTTTTCACGGGCGACATCGTGTGCGACGGGTCCAAGCTGGGCTACACCGAGTGGGCGCAGACAGGCTGGGCAGCGATGTCGATCAACGACGACGGGAAGCCGAAGGTGCAGTTGTGGGGGCCGCAGCCGTGTACCCTACCAGTCCAGAGGAAGGGGAAGCGCGCGGAGATGTGGGCCTTTCTGAAGGTGCTGGAGAACGCGCTGCCGCCCTTCAGGATCTGCACGGACCACAAGGGCATCATCGACGGCCTGAAGAAAGGCGAGCGGTGGTGTACAAGCTGGAAGAGGCCGCATGCAGACTTGTGGCGCAGGATCTGGCACAAGGTGAAGGACATGGACTTAGACGTGAGCACGGTTTTCCACGTGAAGGCGCACAGGACCAAGACCAAGATTGCGCAGTTGCAGGGAGACGAGCTCAAGGTTGCGAAGGGCAACGGCGAGGGTGACCTGCTTGCGAAGGCAGGGGCCGAGCTGGACGCGAACTTCGGCAAGCAGCAGGCGCTGGAGGAGCTGGGCACGAAGGTGGGCTGGGCGGTGCAGAACATCGGATGGTGGTACCAGAAGATGAATGGCGAGTGGCCCGACGTCCCCAAGCGTGAGCCAGGAAAGCCGAAGAGAAGGATAGTCAAGCAGAAGCTAGCGTTGACCAACCACGATGTCATCAACAAAGGCAAGTGGCTCGTGTGCGTCAAATGCGGGAAGAGAGCGACCTCGAAGCGCATGAGGAAGAACCTGTGGGAGTCGGAGTGCGAGCCGCCCCCATGGAGATCCTCAGGCACGCGAAAGACGGGAGCTTCGGTGTCGCTCGAGGCATGTGTTGCTCTCACGGCTGCGGCGGCTGTGGCAGCAGGGGCGCAAGAACGTGGGCGTCGCGAAGGCGAAGATCGACCCGCTGTGCGCGATCACCGAGTGGAAGTACACGGGCCATACGTGGTGTGCGTGGTGTGCGGGGCCCACTCGGCAACAAGGAGAGCGGGGCTGGGGGCAGCGTGCCCAGGGCCGTTGGAGCAGAAGGGTAAGTTTTCAAAGGACGACGCCAAAAGGAAGAAGCGAGACCGCATCCTCGCAGGAAAGTATCCACAGACGGGAAAGCAGCTGCCGCGAGAGCCAGTCCTGCCAGTGCAACGTGGGCGATGAGCACTACGGGGACCCGTTCTCGGACATGCTGAAGCAGGTCGTGCAGGCCTGGGTTCAGGCCGCTGGGGAGCGGCGCGGGCCGGCGGAATCCGCTGAGGGCCTTGGGGAGTAAAAAAAAGTCTCTTGGGGGCTGGGGGCCTCTTGGGGGCATCTTGGGGCGGAGAGCTTGATTTTTCAATTCGCGTTCCCTCTTTTGGGCCCCTCCTGGGACCTTCTTGGGGAATCTTTTGGGCCTCTCAGGGCTTCTTGGGGGCCTCTTGGGGTATCCTGGGGGCCCCTTCAAGCGAAACGCTCGAATTCTTGGTTCGCGATCCCCCTCTTAGGCCCCTCTTGGGGACTTCTTGAAGCCTTTTCGGGCCGTCGTGGGCGCCTCTTAGGTAGTTTGGAAACCCTCTTGGACTTGTCTGGGGAGCCTCTTGGGCCGTCTTGGGGCGGTGTTGGAGGCTTCTTGGGCAGTCTGGGATTGTCGAGGCCGGAAAACGCAAAAGCACCAAAAACATCCAAAAACACAAAGATCCGCCGGCCCCCTTGCGGGGCCATCAGGCTGTGAGGATTAAGGTTGCTGCTCCCTGCATCAGTTCCAGTTTCCAGTTTCCATTGTTACAGTATTGCTTTCTGCTTCCTACTGAAAACTGTTACTGTCCGCGCGAGGGGGGGAGCCGAAAACTACCCTGGTTAGCGTCCCCCGGGAGGGTTCTCAGAATTTCTGCGGGGGCGTGGGACACCTAAAATACAATAGTTTCGTGCCCCCCAAACCATAATCCCTGCAGATTACGCTGTACTCGCGCCCCCGAGGCCACGGTCCCTTGCAAATTACGCCACGCTCGCGTCTCCGAGGCCACGATCCCTCGTAATTTACACCACAGTTGCGTCTCCGAGGCCACGATCCCTTGTAAATTACTCAACAGTCGCGTCCTCGAGGCCACGATCCCTCGTAATTTACACCGCGTTCGCCCCCCCGAAGCCACGATCCTATATAATTTATTATTTTCGCGCCCCTGAGGCCACGACCCCTTTTAAATTACAACAAATTCGCGCCCCCGAAGCAACGATCCCTTGTAAATTACGACACATTCGCGCCCCTGACGCCACGATCCCTTGTAAATTACGCAGCGGGCGCGCCCCCGAGGCCACGAATCCGCCTTGCGGAAGCTGCCGAAAAGGCGCTCCCCCTATCCAAAGCAGAAAATCTGTAATTTTGCCCCCCCCCCCCCCCCTTTCTGGAAAATTCGGCGGCGGGTTCATATTCACCCCCCCAGGCCACGATCCCTCGTAAGTTACGCCGCACTTGCGCCCCCGAGGCCACGATCCCTTCTAATTTACTCCACGTTTGCGTCTCCGAGGCCACGATCCCTCGAAAATTACTCCACAGTCGCGCCCTCGAGGCCACGAACCCTCGTCATTTACACCGCATTCGCACCCCCGAAGCCACGATCCCATGTAATTTACATAATTATCGCGCCCCAGAGGCCACGATCCCTTGTAAAGTACAACAAATTCGCGCCCCCGAGGCAACGATCCCTCGTAAATTACGCCGCTGTCGCGCCCCCCAGGCCACGATCCCTTGTAAATTACGCCACGTTCGCGCACCCCCCACGCTACGAATCCACCTCGCGGAAACTGCCCAAAGGCGCCACTCCTTCTCCAGAGCAGAAAAAATAACCTCCCCAGAGATTGCCTGAAGCAATCCACAGCCGTTCCCAGAGCGCTTCCAGTGAACAGCTGGAGGAAAATGCCAAGAAGGCAACAAAGCTTTCAACAACAACTTCAACATCTAAATCTGTTTTGCTCATCGCCAGCCGCCCTAGCATGACGCTCCCGAGTGACGTCAAGACGGCGCCCAAACATCCCAATATAGCTGTGATGTATCCCATTGTGATAGACAGTGGGCCGGCGGCAGGGGGCGAAGCCCTTACGGATCATCATCGATTCTAGAATGTGGGGGCCCTCTTGGCGATCCTCGCAGGAACTCTTAGGGCCTCTGGGGTTCTCTGGGGCCATCATGGGGCTATCATGACAGTATTGAAACGCTCTTGGGGCGCTCTCGGATCTCAGAGAGCTCTTGGGCCGTCTGGAAGCCATCGTGGGCGATCTTGGAGCAGCCTCGGGGCGGAAGACGCGGCTCGGGCCGCGGAGGCTGGATGAGGTTCCCGGGTGTGGCCCCAATGTGTAATTCTGTCCGGGGTGAGGCCGCGGAAACCAACACTCCGGCATTGTGTATGAATATATATATATATACATACATATATATATATATACATATATATATATACTAGAATCACGCGCGCGCTTCGCGCGCGCTTACGTTCTAGCCGTGGCCGCGGAACAGCTCCGATGACGGCATGAGCAGGCACAGGTCCAAGTATGTGGCGTTAGCTCACAAATCCGACCTCCTCCCCGTCCTCCTCCTCCTCTTCATCCTCCTCCTCCTCCTCCTCCTCCTCCTCCTCCTCCTCCTCCTCCTCCCTCCCCCTCCTCCCCCCCCCATTATCCTCGTCGTCGTCGTCCTCCTCTCCTCCTCCTCCTTCCTCCTCCCCCCTCCTCTCCACCCCCATCCTCCTCCATATTCTCCCCCCCCTCCTCCCCCTCCTCTTCGTTTTCCCCTCCTCGACCTCCTCCTCATCTTCCTCATCCTCCTCCTCCCACTCATCCCCATCATCCTCCACCCTCCCCCTCATCTCCTCCTCCTCCTCCCTCATCCCTCATCCCTCCCCTCCTCCTCCTCCTCCTCCTCCTCCTCCTCCTCCTCCTCCTCCTCCTCCTCCTCCTCCTCCTCCTCCTCCTCTCCTCCTCCTCCTCCTCCTCCTCCTCCTCCTTCTCCTCTTCCTCCCTCTCCTCTTCCTCCTCTTCTTCCTCCTTCTCCGCCTGCTCCTCGTCCTCCTCCTCCTCTTCCCTCTTCCTCCTCCCCCTCCTCCCCCTCCCAAGACACTCGACGCCGGGATTTGTTCACAACGTGGGCCCAGGATATCTGGACGACTTCCGGGGCCAACTGTTCATCCCGACTTGTGTTTTACGGCCCTGGGGTTCCGCAGGGCCCCCCTGGAGGCTGGAACTTGCGCAAAGCTTCCCGTCGTGTTTTTTGTCCCGACGCGAGGTGGGAGCAAAGAAAAGCGACACCACCACCACCAGGGCGAGGAGCCAGGGGATGCCCCCTGGTGGTGTGGCCACACCTCCCCGCTCGAGACACCCCCGACCTCCAGCTTGAAGGGGCATCGCGGACCTCCACAAGGCACGGCGCCCAGCCGGGGCCGAAGACGGCGAGGAAACGTATCCGAATGGAGGCTCGAAGCCTGACGATGAACCAAGGGAACATGGAATCCTGCAGCGTTTCCCGCGAGACCAATACATGGGGAGAAGGCACCAGCATGGCCCGTGGGATCTGTTTGTCGTGCACATGTGACGTGCATCTTGGGAGCCCTTCGGGGGCTTCTGGCGGCGTCTTGGGGGCCTTCGGGGCGCTTCTTGGAGTCTCCTAAAGGCTTTTTGGGCCGAAGGCTCGGAAAGTCCGTTCAGATTCCTTGTCTCGGGTCCTTCTTAGAGCCGTTTTGGGGCTATCTTGGACCGTTTTGGAGGCCTCTTGGGTTGCTTGGGTCTCTCTCGGGCTGTCTTGGGGCCGTCTTGGGAGCCTCTTGGGCCGTCATTGGGCGATATTGAGGGCCTCTTCGGCTATCTTGGAGCGTCGGGAAGCCGCCAAGGTGAGAACCACGAAAAATCCCCCCACACCCGCGGAAACAAATAAAAGTATATATATACATAATGATTAGCCTCTTGTGGCCCTCTTGAACAAGCCTCTTGGAGGCCTCTTGGGGCGTCTTGGAAGTTTTTTGGGCCGTCTAGGGACTATATTGACTGCCTTGGACCGATATTGTGGCGCCTCGGAGCCCTCATGGACATCTTGGGTGTTTCCTGGGGCCGTCTTGGAAGCCTCCTGGAAGCCTCCTGGGCCGTCTGGAGGCCCCTTAGAGGCGCCAGGGCGGGGGTACTAAAAAAGGGGGCCCGATGGTTTTGAGGTGGGCGGGGCCCCCGGGGACCTGGTATTCATCCATAGTATGTACTAGAACCACGCGCGCTTTGCGCGCGCTTAGGTTCTGTTCCTCCGCCAATTTCGGCCGAGTTTCCACCAGCGGCACCGTCCTCGTTTTACTTGCGTTGGCTTTCGCTGAAGGCAAGAGGTTCACCACTCGAGTCCTCATATGGGATCGATATACATCTCAATTGCGCACGACGGATCGGACCAAAACTGGAATCCAAGAGTCAAATCGGCCAGGAATCGAAGCTCCTAAGTTGACCAGGCCACTCAGGGGCCACTGGCGGAAGCCCATGGAAGGCCTGGCCAAGCTTGGTGCTGGCATCTCACTGACCACTTCCGCGAACTTGGCGCGACGCCCCAGGACTTCCGAACCCGCCGGCAAGACGACATGATTTCATGTTTTTGTTCCCGCAAGCGCAATGCGCGCTGCAGCAGCAGTACTATGGCTGATGGGGCAACGTCGGGCCTCCCCTCCGACGAAGTGCCACACAGCATCTACGGCAAGGAAAATCCGCCCACCCCTTTGGGTAACTAGCGTGTGAAGGCACTTCCTCCCAAAATCCCATCGGCAGAGGTCGGGCAACTCGCCTCATGCAGTGCCCAGCCAAGTACCCTCGCAAGTTTGACGAGTGGCCCCGATTGACAGATTTGCTACTGGCGACGGGGAGGGTTCTGGTCTCCCCGAGCCGGCCCCTTCCCTTCCCCCGGCACGTCTCCGAGGGCTGGCGGGGGAAGGAGGAGGAGGGGGAGGAGGAGGAGGAGGAGGAGGAGGAGGAGGAGGAGGAGGAGGAGGAGGAGGAGGAGGAGGAGGGAGGAGGAGGAGGAGGAGGAGGAGGAGGAGGCCGAGGAGGAGTAATTTGGAGGGGGAATGCGGCGAGGGAGGGCGGCGCCGTGCTTCGCGCCGCTGGCAACAAGGAGAGTTCCAGTTCCCCCGAGTCTGGCAACAAGGAGGGTCCCAGTCTCCCCGAGTGTGCATCTGGCAATTGACACCAATCGTCCACCGGGCCATCGGCGACAGCATTGACAGGACACCTCTGAGCCCAGAAAGGGGAGATCTCGGGCGAAACTGGTTGAACCACCTCAGGTGTGGGCTTCGCCGAAAACACAATCCCAACGATGTCCCAAGCGAAAAGGACCGGGACCACATGAGATGAGGACATACGTGCATGAACCTAGAGTTGGAGGGAGATCTCAAGCGAAACGATCGGTCCACGGCAGCTACCTGTACGACCACCCTTCGGGTGATCAGGAGGTGAGGGGGGAGGAGGAACCAACGCGTCACTCAATACATCTCGCGATCGATCCCACTACCGATCTCACTATCGATATCACTCGATCGATCTCACTATCGATCTCACTATCGATGTCACAATCGGTCTCACTATCGATCTCATTATCGATATGATTCAGTCGATCTTACTATCGATATCACTATCAGTATCGATATCACATTCCGTTTCACTATCGATCTCACAATCGATCGCACACTCGGTCTCACATTCGGTCTCCATATCGATCTCACTATCGATATCACCATCGATCCCACATTCGGTCTCACTATCGATCTCACTATCGACCGCACAATCGATCTCACTATCGATCCCACATTCGATTTCGCAATCGATCTTACCATCGACCCCACAATCGATCTCACGATCGATATCACTATCGATCTCACTATCGATCTCATATTCGGTCTCACTATGGCACTGACGATCGATATCACAATCAATCTCACAATCGATCTCACAATCGGTCTCACTATCGATCTTTCAATCGATCTCATAATCGGTCTCACTATCGATCTCACAATCGATCTAACTATCGATCTCACAATCGATCTAACAATCGATCTCACTATCGATCCCACTATCGATCTCACATTCGATCTCACAATCGATCTCACTTTCGGTGGCACTATCAATTTCACGATCGATCTCACGATCGATCTCACTATCGATCTCACTATCGATCCAACATTCGGTCTCACATTCGGTCTCACAATCGATCTCACTATCGATCTCACCATCGATCTCACTATCGATCCCACTATCAGACGATGGATCTCACACTATATCTCACTATCGATCTCAATATCGATCTCACATTCGGTCTCACTATCGATCTCAATCGATATCACAATCGATCTCACAATCGATCTCACATTCGGTCTCACTATCGACCTTCCCCCACCGGAAAATCGGTGTCGGTTTCGTGTTCGTGTCGTGCGTGCGGGCGAGGCGAAGCTGCGTGGGCGGGCGAGAGGAATCTACTCTGCTGTCGCTGGGGGTCCGCCAACAGAAATGTTTCCCCCCCCCCATTGTCAAGCGGTGGCCCGCATTGTCCCGTCGGTGGCCCGCCGTTACCCCGTCGGTGTCCCGTCGGTGTCCTGTCGTGCGATCGATAGTGAGATCGACTGTGAGACCGATGGTGAGATCGATATTGAGACCGATCGTGAGATCGATAGCGAGATCGATAGTGGGATCGATCGTGAGATCGATCTCACATTCGGTCTCACTATCGATCTCACATTCCGTTTCACTATCGATCTCACAATCGATCGCACACTCGGTCTCACATTCGGCCTCGCTACCGATCTCACTGTCGATCTCACCATCGATCCCACATTCGGTCTCACTATCGATCTCACTATCGACCGCACTATCGATCTCACTATCGATCTCACTATCGATCTCACTATCGATCTCACAATCGACCGCACAATCGATCTCACTATCGATCTCACTATCGATCCCACAATCGATCTTACCATTGACCCCACAATCAATCTCACTATCGATCTCACTATCGATTTCACAATCGATCTTACCATCGATCCCACAATCGATCTCACTATCAATCTCACAATCGATCTCACACTCGGTCTCACTATGGAACTGACGATCGATATCACAATCGATCCCACAATCGATCTCACAATCGGTTTCACGATCGATCTTTCAATCGATCTCATAATCGGACTCATCATCGATCTCACAATCGATCTAACTATCGATCTCACAATCGATCTCACAATAGATCTCACTATCGATCCCACTATCGATAGTGACCCGTCGGTCTCCCGTCGGTGTCCCGTCGGTGTCCCGTCGGTGTCCTGTCGTGAGATCGATAGTGAGATCGACTGTGAGATCGATGGTGAGATCGATAGTGAGATCGATAGTGAGATCGATCGTGAGATCGATCTCACATTCGGTCTCACTATCGATCTCACATTCCGTTTCACTATCGATCTCACAATCGATCGCACACTCGGTCTCGCATTCGGCCTCACTATCGATCTCACTGTCGATCTCACCATCGATCCCACAGTCGGTCTCATAATCGATCTCACTATCGACCGCACTATCGATCTCACATTCGATCTCACTATCGATCTCACTATCGATCTCACAATCGATCTTACCATCGACCCCACAATCGATCTCACTATCGATGTCACTATCGATCTCACATTCGATCTCACATTCGGTCTCACCATGGAACTGAAGATCGATATCACAATCGATCTCACAATCGATATTACAATCGGTCTCACGATCGATCTTTCAATCGATCTCATAATCGGTCTCACTATCGATCTCACAATCGATCTAACTATCGATCTCACAATCGGTCTCACAATCGATCTCACATTCCGTTTCACTATCGATCTCACAATCGATCGCACACTCGGTCTCACATTCGGCCTCGCTACCGATCTCACTGTCGATCTCACCATCGATCCCACATTCGGTCTCACTATCGATCTCACTATCGACCGCACTATCGATCTCACTATCGATCTCACTATCGATCTCACTATCGATCTCACAATCGACCGCACAATCGATCTCACTATCGATCTCACTATCGATCCCACAATCGATCTTACCATTGACCCCACAATCAATCTCACTATCGATCTCACTATCGATTTCACAATCGATCTTACCATCGATCCCACAATCGATCTCACTATCAATCTCACAATCGATATCACACTCGGTCTCACTATGGAACTGACGATCGATATCACAATCGATCCCACAATCGATCTCACAATCGGTTTCACGATCGATCTTTCAATCGATCTCATAATCGGACTCATCATCGATCTCACAATCGATCTAACTATCGATCTCACAATCGATCTCACAATAGATCTCACTATCGATCCCACTATCGATAGTGACCCGTCGGTCTCCCGTCGGTGTCCCGTCGGTGTCCCGTCGGTGTCCTGTCGTGAGATCGATAGTGAGATCGACTGTGAGATCGATGGTGAGATCGATAGTGAGATCGATAGTGAGATCGATCGTGAGATCGATCTCACATTCGGTCTCACTATCGATCTCACATTCCGTTTCACTATCGATCTCACAATCGATCGCACACTCGGTCTCACATTCGGCCTCACTATCGATCTCACTGTCGATCTCACCATCGATCCCACAGTCGGTCTCATAATCGATCTCACTATCGACCGCACTATCGATCTCACATTCGATCTCACTATCGATCTCACTATCGATCTCACAATCGATCTTACCATCGACCCCACAATCGATCTCACTATCGATGTCACTATCGATCTCACATTCGATCTCACATTCGGTCTCACCATGGAACTGAAGATCGATATCACAATCGATCTCACAATCGATATTACAATCGGTCTCACGATCGATCTTTCAATCGATCTCATAATCGGTCTCACTATCGATCTCACAATCGATCTAACTATCGATCTCACAATCGGTCTCACAATCGATCTCACTATCGATCCCACTATCGATCTCACATGATGAGCAACCATGATGAGCAACCAGAATGAGCAACCATGATGAGCAACCGGCGGGACAATGATGAGCAACCATGATGAGCAACCATGATGAGCAACCGGCGGGACAATGATGAGCAACCATGATGGGCAACCATGATGAGCAACCATGACGAGCAACCGGCGGGCAACCGACGGGACAATGCGGGCCACCGCTTGACAACACCGGGGGGGGGGGGAAACATTTGTGTTGGCGGACCCCTAGCGACAGCAGAGTGAATTCCTCTCGCCCGCCCACGCAGCTTCGCCTCGCCCGCACGCGCGACACGAACACGAAACCGAAACCGATTTCCCGGTGGGGGGCTCTCCGTTCCACTTCGATCTCACCCCCTCACCTCCGACAAACCCAGAACCTCATTTTCCCGTTCGGGGATGGGGTCCTCGCTGCTCCCAGGTAATATTTGCCACCTCGCCCAATCGACCGACCGCTTACCCGAGTCACTGCCACCCCCCACAATTCCAACCAAAAACAAATTGAAATACCCCCAGGCGGCTCCCCCATTGGAGCTCAGAAATGCGATGCGATCCGTCAGAACCATGCTCATCATATTCCCATGGTTCTGTAGATCCGCCACCGTGCCTCTGGGCACGGAGTGGGTGTGCCCTCAGGTCCTTACCATCATCCTCCCAACCTCAGTCCTCATTCCCGAAGAGTCGTTCAGAGACCCAGACCCCACATCGCGAAATCTTCTCCTGGGGCTTCTCGCGGTTTCTCGCGTGACTGTTTCGGAGCAATGGGGGCTGCAAAACGGGCCAACAAGGCCCAAAGAGGCCCACGACAGCCCCGGAACGCCCCGAGACGCCCAACGATCGCCCGAAGACGCCCTACATGGCCTCATGATGGTCCAAAAGGCCTCCAAGATGCCCCAAGAGGCCTCGAAGATGCCTCCCAAGAGGACCCTGAGAGGCAAAAATCGTTGGCTTGCCTTCGTTGTTTGAAAAATGTTGGCGTTCTCGCCTGTTTCCCTTTCCGACGCTCCCAGACGGCCCGAGGCCCCCAATACCACCCCAGGACTGCCCACGAGGCCTCCAAGAGGGCCCCAAGAGCCCCAAGAGGCACCCAAGAGGCCTCAAGAGGCTCCAATTAGCCCCCAAGGGACCCAACAGCGACCCCAAGAGGCTTCAAAACTGCCCCGAAGAGGCATCAAAACTGCATCCAAGAGGCCGCAAAACTGCCCCTCAGAGCCCTCAAAAATGGTCCACCACGAAATCCCAACGAACATCCAATAGGCGTCATACCTAAAACCTAGGCGCAGTGGCGGGAAGGCCACTCGATAGAGAGGAGTCCAAGGTGCAACAGAGAATCATGAGTCCAGGGGGCGAGGCTCAAGCCTGGATGTCTCACCTGAACCCTTCCTGCCGTACTCGGAAAGGCACCCCAACAACAAACGAATCAAACATACGTCGCTCAATTGGGGTCGGCGGCAGACGCGGCAGCCTTTAGATAAATGAAACCCCGGGGTAGGTAGCTGGTGAAACGGCCAGAGGCAACCGACTTACAACCGCCCGAATATTCAAAAAGAGTCAGAAATAGTCGGAACATCGTTCGCCCATATTTTTTTGACTACTTTTGAACATTCGTCCTGTAGAGGGACATGCCCGACTGAAAACTGGCCCCGGGCGCCCTCACCTGCTCAGCGACATGCGTTTGCAGCGCCAGCGCGCGTTCGCCGCTCTGATGCGGGGCTCGGCACCGCCGCGCCGCGAGAGAGCACCGCGTCGCGGCAGCACTGCAGGAGCACGACCGCCGTGCCGAAGGTGAGAGACAGGACGACGTAGCCGTAGACACCGAGCACTTGGATCACGGTCCTCCACGTCAGCCACAGGAAGAAGTGGCCGAGCACTGCGGTCAGCGTGCTCGAGACGGTGGCGCGGCGGTGGGATGTGCCAGGCTTGCAGAAAAAGACGAAGCACAAGGTGACCACAATCACCAGCAGTGGGTTGAATATGAACATCAAGGACATCTGGTTGAGCACTAAATGCCAGGCCAAGAAGTACTGGTCAGTCCTGACGAGCCACACACACCTGCCGGCCAAATCCCATAAGTAGGGCGGCGCGAGGCCGACCACAATGTTGGCGTACGGTATGTGGGCTCTCCTGATTGTGTGGGGCTCCAGACTCTGTCGGACGAAGCGTTCGTAAATGCTCACGTCGCCGAACCACTCGATCACGGCGGTGCGGATCAGGTCCCGGTCGCACGCCATGACCTCCTTCGTCTCGGGGTGCAAGTGGTTGTGCTGGCAGCAGAAGCACTTCGCATTGTCCAGCGAGAAGGTTTTTAGCTGAATGTCCTGCTCCGCGAAAGCTCTGACGTGCCTCGCAAACATAGGGGTGAAGGAGAACGAGACGATGAGCGTAATCACCGAGTAGGACGCCACGCGCAGCACGAGCTCGGCAGGCGACAGGTCAAGGGGCGCCCCTGGGACGTCGTCGGCGCCGACCAGGAGCGAGCGGGTCACCAACATGAAGAAGGACCCGCTGACAAAGCAGAAGGCGGTCATGCCTCCGTACATGGAGGGCAGCACCCTGATGGCGTTGCCAGAAGCCTCCTCCTTGTCCACCTGCAGCCGCAGGTATGCCGCGAACTCGAAGACGCACCAGAGCCGCTGGAAGTAGGTGACGTCCCAGAGAACCATCACGGTCTTCGACACCTTCAGGTAGTAGGCGAGGCTCAGGATGCCCGTCCGCTTCGCCTCTTCGTCGTCCTGATAGGAAGCCACATGCGAACCCTACCCCACCTCCCCCCTTAGAAATTGTGGGGGGAGGGGGGGTGTAGGGTTCGCATGTGGCCACCGACCTGAGGGATGCACGCCCTGTCCAGGAACACGCGCTGCCGACTCGGCCAGACGACAAGCACCACCAGGGTCGTGCACAGCCCGGTAACCATGCACGGGACGCCAGCGCGATAGCCGTCGTCCACCAGCTGCGCTGGCATCATCAGGGCCGTAACCACGGACACAGCAACGCCCGCCAGGAAGGCCTGCCACGCGCTGTAGTGCACCAGCAGCGTACACACGTTCATAAAGTTCGACGCGTGACGGCTGTACGACCAGAAGCAGTCGATCCGCTCGACCTCCCTGGCGTAGCGGTACCCGTCGCCGATCCCGCGGAAGACGCTGCCCAAGAACTTCAGCGCAACGTAGGCGGGGATGGCGCGGATCGGCGCGCAGGTCAGCGACTCCATCGAGAGCGACTCGGACGACCCAGACTTGCGGCGGACCGCCGCCTGGCCCGGGCCCGTGTCGGACGACGCGGACTGCCAGACCGCCGCCCGGTCGGGGACCTTCGAAGACATATACATATATATACATATACACATATATGATAGAACTCGGACTATAAATATGATTACAACAGCCAGAAATAAAAAAGAAACACATTGTGTATACATCTATGTGTGTGTTTGCGTGTGTGCGTGTGTGCGTGTGGGCATGTGGGCGTGCGCTTGCGTGCGTGCGTTCGTGCGTGCGTGCGAGTGTCTGTGCGTGCGCGTGTGCGTGTACGTGTGCGTGTGCGTGTGCGTATGCGTGTGTGTGTGTGAGTGTGTCCATGTGCGCGTGCGTGTGCGTGCGTGTGTGTGCGTGTCTGTGTGTGTGCGTGTCTGTGTGCGTTTGTGTGTGTGTGTGCGTGTGTGCGTGTGTGTGAATGTCAGTGTGTGTCTGTGTGTGTGTCTGTGCGTGTGTCAGTGTGTGTGTGTCTGTGTGTTTCTTTATGTGTCTGTGTCTGTGTGTTTGTGTATGTGTGCCTGTGTATGTGTGTGTGTGTCTGTGTCTGCCTGTGTGTCTGTGTGTGTGTCTGTGTGTGTCTATGTCCGTGTGTCTGTGTGTCTGTGTGTGCGCGTGTGTGTGTGTGTGTGTGCGTCTGTGTCTGTGTGCGCATCTGCGTGTGCGTTTGTCTGTGTGTCTGCGTATCTCTTTGTGTCTGTGCGTGCCTGGTGTGTGTTTCTGTGTGTGCGTGCCTTTGTGTGTCTATGTGTGTGTCTGTGCGTGCCTGTCGGCGTGTGTGCGTATATTCGTGTATGTCTGTGTGTGTCTGTGTGCGTGTCTCTGGGTGTGTCTGTGTTTCTGTGTGTCTGTGTATTTGTGTCTGCGTGTGCCTGTGTGCGTCTGTGTAACTGTGTGTGCGTGCGTGTGTGTGTGTGTGTGTGAGTGTAAGCCTGTGCGTGTGTCTGTGTGTGTGTCTGTGTGTGTGCCTGTATGTGTGTCTGCGCGTGTGTCTGTGTGCGTACGTGCGTGTGTGTGTGTGTGTGTGGGTCTATCTCTGTGTGTCTGTGTGTGTCTGTGTGTCTCTGTGTGTATATCTGTGTGTCTGCGTGTGCCTGTGTGTCTGCGTGTGTCGTGTGTGTGTCTGTGTGTGTGCCTGTGTGTGCGTATGTGAGTGTGTGTGTGTGTGTCTGTGTGTTTTTGTGTGTCTATGTGTACGTGCTTGTGTGTGTTTCGGTGTGTGTCTATGGGTGTGTGTGTGTGTCCGTGTGTGAGCGTCTGTGTGTGTGTGTGTCTGTGTGTGTCTGTGTGTGTCTGTGTGTGTGCGTCTGTGTGTGTCTGCATGCGTCTGCGTCTAAGTGTGATTGTGTGCATGTCTGCGTGTGTATGTGTCTGTGTGTCGGTGTGTCTTTGTGTCTGTGTGTGCGCGCGTGTCTGTTTATGCGTGTGTGTCTGTGTCTGTGTGTGTTTGTGTGTGCGTGTGCGTGGGTGTCTCTCCCGTGCATTGCGGCCTTCATTTGCATACAGCGTATCCCCTGTTGGCCTTCCGCCAGCGCAGCCGACCTCTGCCCAGCCGCCGACGCAAAAAAAGTGTGAGTGTCTGTGTGTGCGTGTCTGTGTGCGTGTCTCTATCTGTGTGTCTGTGCGTCTCTGTGTGTGTCTGGGTGTGTGCCTGTGGGCGTGCCTGTGTGTCTGTGTGGGTGTGTGTCTGTATGTGTCTGTGTGTGCCGCAGGGTTGGAGAGCCTCTTGGAGAGTGTCAAGGTCAGCGACGTCAGCACGCCGCTTCCATGAGATAGAGGTCTCTCTCTCTCTCTCTCTCTCTCTCTCTCTATATACATATACATGTGTGGCAAATAAATGCAGGTATAAGAATATACAGACATACATGCATACAAACAAACATACATGCATGCATATCTGCATGCCCGCATACATACATACATGAATGCATTCATGTATGCATGCATACGTACATACATACATCTATACACATACACCCATACATGCATACGTACATACGTACGTGCATACATACACAGATACATGCATATATACATACACACATACAGACAGACATGCATGCATTAATGCATGCATGTATGCATACATACCTACATACCTATATAGCCTGTGGCGATAACACGATGTCCTTGGAGAGAATGGCGGGTGTCGGCGAGACCACGGCGTCCGCGGAGGGCACCGGCGACAGCACGTTATCCTTGCTCGGGGATGCGCAACGCCCGATCGTGGAGGCCGCACTCGCAGTCGGCGCACGGGGCAGCTCATCAGGGACGGGCGGCAGGTTGTGGTCACCACGCCGAGGCGACGAGCAGGGGGGCATGATATTATGCGAGGGCGCGAGCCCAAAGCCTCGCCGAGTGAGCCGCCACCAGGGCGCGAGCCCAAGGATTGGCCTTGTGCATTGTGGTCTTGAACCACCGACAATGGGGCCGTCGACACCTTGACCAAAATGGCTACTTGAGCCAGTGCCAATACGCCCAATTTCCCAAAAATCATCCTGAATACGGTTGCTTGACTCAAACAATCCGGAAAATTGACTTTGGGCATTAGAACTCCATCCTTTTATGTTCAGATTCTGCTTGAGTCAAACCTCCAGACTTCCAGAATCTTAGTATGGAGATTGGCCGTACCGGCGCGGGCTGAACGGGCACCCTCCAGGTAAAGCATGCCTTCTAGAACTGTTGGAAGGGACCACATGGATTTTAGGCAAAGGACCTGTATAGAAAACGGGGGCGCGATACGTTTCGTCACGTTTCAAACCACAATGTGTTTCGGTCCTTTGCCAAACGGCCCTATCCGCCGATCTGGCGTGTGAGTTTGTGAGTGCGTGGGCTTGAGCTCGCTCAAGCTTCGCTCTGGAAAAGGAGGGGGACGAATTCCAACGGAATTCACTGAACGCACAAGCCACCCCGCCTCCGACACACACACACACACATACACACATACACACACACACACACACACACACACACACACACTTCCCTCTCTCCGAGAGGAATAATATTCTCTGACCCCCCCCCTCTCTGACGCCCCCCCCCCCCAAAAAAAAAAACATCCGACATATACCTTTTCGCTCTTCCGCTCTCCTACAGGCCCCCCCCCTCTCCAGGACAACCCCCCCTTCTGACATATCCCTTCCCGCTCTTCCGCTTTCTCTCCTACAGACCCCCCCCCCGCTTTCACAGACACCCCCCACACACTCCGACAGACCCCCCCTCCAAACCCCCCCACCCCTCTTCCGACATATCCCTTTCCGCTCTTCCGCTTTCTCTCCTACAGACCACCCCCGGCTCTCACAGACACCCCGCCCCACTTCGACGGACCCCCCCCTCCAGGACAGACCTCACATCTCCGAGAAATCTCCTTCCTTTTTTCCGACAGAACTCTCTCCTCGTCATAGAGAGGAGCGGGGGGGGGGCTGACGCCATTCAGGCCTGGGAAGGAGGAGATGGGGGGGGGGGGGGCTGACACCATTCAGGGCCGGGAGGGAGGAGGGGGGGGAGGCTTCGCTATGTCTGTCGGGGCGGGGGGGGGGCTGACGCCATTCAGGCCCGGGGAAGGGAGGGGGGGGGGGGGCTGACGCCATTCAGGCCCGGGAGGGGGGGGGGAGGGGGCTTCGCTCTGTTCATGCCCGGGAGGGAAGGACGGGGGGGGGCTGACGCCATTCAGGCCGGGAGGAGGGGAAGGGGAGGGGACGCCATGGGGAGGAGGGAGGAGGGAGGGGAGGGTGAGAGGGGCTGACGCCATTCAGGCCCGGGAGGGAGGAGGGGGGAGGGCTTCGCTCTGTCGGGGGGGGGGGGGGGGGGGGCCTGACGCCATTCAGGCCCAGGAGGGAAGGGACGGGGAGGGGGGGGGCTGACGCCGTTCAAGCCCGGGAGGGAGGAAGGGGGGGTGGGGTTTCGCTCTCTCGGGGGCGGGGGGGGGGGCTGACGCCATTCAGGCCCGGAAGGGAGGATGGGAGGTGGGTGACGCCATTCAGGCCCGGGAGGGAGGAAGGGGGGGGAAGGGGGAAACGCCATGGGCAAGAGATGGGGGGGGGAACGTCATGGATGACGCCGTTCATGCCCGGGAGGAGGAAGTCGGGAGGGAGGGAGGGGGGAGCTGACGTCATGGCTGACGCCATTCAGGCCCGGGAGGGGGATTGGAAGGGGGGGAGGGAAGGAGCCCTGACGCCATGGCTGACGCCATGCAGGCCCTGGAGGGAAAGTCTGGGGGGGGCGGGGGCTGACGCCATGGCTGACGCCATTCAGGCCCGGAAGGCGGGAGGTGACATCCCATGAGTTTAGCTGTTCACGCCAGATCGTCATTTTCGAAAATCCGACGGGTGCCCAAGCGAGCTCAACATCTCTATCGTATGAAGATGTCTAAAAAGCGAGTGCTCTTTTTTTGAATATACAAGGTCCCCCGTTGCAAACAGCAGAATCGGTAGCACCCCGGATCGGTGGCACCGGCCGGAAGCCACTACAATATATATATATATATATATATATATACACTAGAACCATCGCGCACGCTTCGCGCGCGCTCAATTTCAACCTCAGACCCAGGCAACGTCTGAGTGCTGGATTATGCCGCTGGACAGAAGGTTGGCATGATGCTTTAGACAACCAGGGAACCGAAGGCCCCGAGCAACATCAGCCGCGGCATCACCAACACCATACGCGATGGGGAAGACGCCCGAGACGACGGAGAATGAGGCCGAGGTTGGACCCGCCGAGTCAACCGGACGAGGAGGGATGACGAAAAAGAGTCCCAACGGCCCTCGCGGGCGTGAGGCGTCCAGGGAGCTCGTTCTGCGAACCCCCTCGTCACTTTCGGGGCGGGGACCTTCCCCTACCGCCTACCCCTACACCCTCCCCTGGACGAGGGCGTTCGGCGGGCCGGTCGAGCGTCAAGGATGGCCCCAGAAGGTTCCAAGAAGGCCCCCAGGAGCCCAAAGATGGGCCTCAAAGATCGTTCAAAGTGTGCCAAACTGGTTTCACGATTTCTCCAACACGCCCCCAAAAAGTCTTCAATACGGCCCCCAGACGGCCCGCAGTGCCATCCCAGCACCCCAGGGAAACCTCCAAGAGATCAAACTCCCTCCGAAGCGTTCGACACATTGTGATCTCTGCCTCCTCCCAGTGTCGATTCGGATCGTTCCTGAAGGCCAGAAGGCGACCCCAAGTTGGGCCCCAGTCGGGCCCCCAAAGGGACCCAGCAGGAGCGAAATACGGCTCCGAGAGCAGAAGCGACCGCCTCCGGGGTGGCCCTGAAAGCGGCCCAAGGGGTAATTCTGCCCTCCGGGGGCCCTCGCCGTGACCCAGAGCCATCAAACAACGACTCGGGATGGAAAGCTGGTCCCGAGGAGGAGGAGGAGGAGGAGGAGGAGGAGGAGGAGGAGGAGGAGGAGGAGGAGGAGGAGGAGGAGGAGGAGGAGGAGGGGACTTCTGGGGCCCCGTATGGAAGAAGTCCGCCGACACCTTGTGGGTCTCGAGGCGTGTGAGAGTTTTCCCCCGAGGCCCAGCGAGGGCCTCGAGAGGCCGAAGGTGGCCAAAAACCTCCAGTCGAGATTGCTGCCGGGGCTTGCACCCCAGAGGGCCACCAGAGGCCGAAGGCAGCGAAAAACCTTCCGCCGAAGTATTGCCACGACTCGGCGCGAGGGGCCTGGGGAGGCCGCGAAGTAGAGCAGGGAAAGGCGACGCACGCGGACCGTGGCGGACTCCGGGCGCGGTCTGGACAATCGGACAATCGGCCTGCGGTCCGGGTGCCGCGGGGGCGCTGCAGGTGGGCGGCGGAGCGCCGCTGTGACTGACTACGGTAGGGGCCCGACCTCACCACAAGAACCTTCCGCAAGAAACCCAACCCTGAGACCCCATAGCGTTCATTGGATGTTTGGTGTCGGAGCGTCATGCTTTCCATCGCAAGACCATCGAAACCCAAGAAACCCAGGGCACGCTGGAGACAGGCAGAGTGTTTCTTGGCATGGGCCTCCACTGTATGGTGGGCGGCGAGGCAGAAGCACCAGTGAAGGAGAGAAGAAACAGAGAGCGAGAGGTAGAGGACGAACAGAAAGGACATAAGCAGGATGCGAACACATAAGTAATAGTACTCCAGATTTCGTGCTAAAAGGGAGGGGGTCGGGACCCTCCAAGACAAGCCATTTCAGACCTCCCCCGTGGGAGAACCCTCCAAAACATCGTCCCCAGACCCCCCAGGCCCTCCAAGATAGCCTGGAAGAGACCCCCCCCGAAATGAGACCCCCCTCACTTTATTACGAAATCTGGAATAATAGTACGCATGTGAAACATGATGGGCGGTCGGGGTCGCTTAGTGGGAGGGCGAGAAATCACACCAGCCCTCTGGGCTTAGGTGGTTTAGGGAGTTTCCCCTTCCACCCCCCTTCGTCCCCTTCGGGGGGGGGGTTCTCACTGCTCCCTACTAATATACACCCCCTCCCCCAGGCGACTGGCAGCCAACCAGGGTGAATGCGGGCACCCCCCACCATCCCTTGTAAAGAACAATACAAAACACACTGTGCCTCCAAATTCGGAGCATGCGCAGCCAACCCGACCGATGCGGCCTCCCCCCACCATCCCTATCAAAAAAAAAAACAATACTGAGTACACTTGGCGGCGGCGGCGGCGGCGGCGGCGGCTGCGGCGGCGGCGGCGGCGGCGGCGGCGGCTGCGGCGGCGGCAGCGGCGGCGGCGGCGGCGGCGGCGGCTCTGCGGCGGTGGCAGCGGCTGCGGCGGCTGCGGCGGTGGCGGCGGCGGCGGCGGTGGCGGCGGTGGCGGCGGCAACGGTGGGCGGCAGCGGCTGCGGTGGCAGCGGCTGCGGTGGCAGCGGCTGCGGCGACTCGGCAGGGGGCGGCGGCGGCGGCGGCGGCGGCGGCGCGGGGCGGGCGGCGGCGGCGGCGGGCAGCGGCGGCGGCGGCGGCGGCGGCCGCGGCGGCGGCGGGCGGCGGGGCGACGGCGGAGGCGGCGGCGGCGGCGGATGCGCCCCCAGTAGCTGCCCATCCAAAGACGACTGCTGAATATGCTGAGGCTCGGGCCAGGTTCGGGTGCTACGTATGTGTTGTGAGGGCGGGTGAGAGTGAGCGCGACGGCTTGCGGGCGGGGAGGGAGTCTTGATCACTGTTCCCTATTAATAAACACCCCCTCTCCCAGGCGACCGGGGGCCAACCAGGGTCCACGCCGCCCAACATCCCTTCGAAAAAAAGATCCCGGCAAAGCAACCGAACAGCGATGTGTAGAAGCATATATGAAAGCATTCCCCTTAAGATTCAGATGAAAATCCAGTTGTAGAATTCTGCTGTTCTCGCAGTCGTAGTCGCATTCGCGATGACAGTCGCAGCGGCAACGGCAGTCGCAGTCACAGCCTCAGCCTCAGCCTGCCTCAGCCTCAGCCTCAGCCTGCCTCAGCCTAGCCTCAGCCTCAGCCTCAGCCTGCTTCAGCCTCAGCCTCAGTCTGCCTTCAGCCTCGGCCTCAGCCTCAGCCTGCTCAGCCTCAGCCTGCAATCAGCCTCAGCCTCAGCCTCAGCCTGCCTCAGCATCAGCCTGCCTCAGCCTCAGCCTCAGCCTGCCTCAGCCTCAGCCTCAGTCTGCTTCAGCCTCAGCCTCAGTCTGCCTTCAGCCTCGCCTCAGCCTCAGCCTCAGCCTCAGCCTGCTCGGCCGCAGCATCAGCCTGCCTCAGCATTCAAAATGTGGCCCAGGAACTGAGTTTTGGGAAGTCGAAGACCACGAAGTGGCCTACAGTTGGCTCCGGGCATTCAAAATGTGCCCGGGAATGAAATTCTGGGAACTTAAAGAGCACGAAGTGGCCTACAGTTGGCTCCGGGCATCCAAATGTGGCCCGGGAACGAGTTCTGGGAAACACGAAGTGGCCTACAGTTGGCTCCGGGCATCCAAAATGTGGCCCGGGAATGGAGTTCTGGGAAGTCGAAGAGCACGAAGTGGCCTACTGTTGGTTCCGGGCATTTAGAATGTGGCCCGGGAATGGAGTTTGGGGAGGTCGAAGAGCACGAAGTGTGTGAGTGTTTGCGAAAAACGAGTGCGGCGGCAGCCGCGGCGGCAGCCTGTCCGGGTCCCGCCCCGACCCCCCTGTGGAGTCATCTGCTGCTCTCTTTTGAAACCACTAGAAACCTATCAGCAAGAGCTGTTAGGTAACAATACAAAACACACTCTGCCTCCAAATTCGGAACATGCGCAGCCAACCCGATGCGGCCCCCCCCCCACACACCATCCCTGTCAAAAATCAACACAGAGTACACTTGGCGGCGGCGGCGGCGGCGGCTGCGGCGGCGGTGGCGGCGGCTGCGGCGGCTGCGGCTGCGGCTGCGGCGGCTGCGGCGGCTGCGGCGGGCGGCCGGCGGCGTCGGGGGCGGGGCGGCGGCGGCGGCGGCGGCGGCGGCGGCGGCGGCTCGCGGCGGCGGCGGCGGCTGCGGAGGCGGCCAACCCGATGGCGGCCCCCCCCCACCACCATCCCTGTCAAAAAAAATACACAGTACACTGGCGGCGGCGGATGCTGCGGCGGCTGCGGCGGTGGTGGGCGGCGGCTGCGGCGGCGGCGGCGGCGGCGGCGGCGGCGGGGGCGGTGGCGGCGGCGGCGGCGTGCTGCGGCGGCGGCGGCGGCGCGGCGGCGGTGGCGCAGCGGCTGCGGCGCGCGGCAGGCGGCGGGGCAGCGGTGGCCGCGGCGGCGGCGACGGCGGTGGGCGGCGGCGGCGGCGGCGGGGCGGCGGCGGCGGCGGCGGCGGCGCGGCGGCGGCGGCGGCGGCGGTAGCGGTGGCGGCAACGGCTGCGGCGGCGGCGGCGGTTTGGCAGCGGGGGGCGGCGGCGGCGGCGGCGGCGGGCAGCGGCGGCGGCGGCGGCGGCGGCGGCGGCGGCGGCGGATTGGCCGGTGGGAGTGAGCGAGACGGTTTGCGGGCGGGGAGGGGGTAACTTGACCCCTCCCCCTACCCCCTCCCCTGGACCTGGACGGGGGGTTCGCGAGGTGTCAGGGCGTCCAACATCGGCCTCGGCGAGGAAGCCAAAATCAGTGGTTTTACATAAGTTTTGGCCCCATGTTGGCCTCTTGGGGGCGCAGAAGTAATTAAGGACCCCCCCGTCTTTGATCGATGTCCTCCATGGTGGCCCCACGAAGCGCCCAGAAGGCCCCAAGAGGCCCCAAGATGGCCCCAGGATGGCCCCAGGATGGCCCAAAGACGGCCCCAAGAGGCCCTCCAAGAGGCCCCCAGGAAGCCCTCAAGAGAACCCCAAGCGGCCCCAAGAGACCCCTCCCGAGGCACCCAAGACGCACAAGAGCCCCCCAGGACCGCCAAGAGACCCCCAAGACGTCCTAAGAGGCCACGAAGAAGCGCCCCAGAGAGATCCCAAGAGGCTCCGAGAGGCATCCAGGAGACCTCTGGCCCTTTTGCTTGCCCTCCTCCTCCTCCTGTTCCTCATTCCTCCTCCTGCTTCTCTTTCTCCTCCTCCTCCTCCTCCGCCTCCTCCGCCTCCTCCTCCTCATCATCATCCTATTAATCCTCCGTTTCCCCGTTTCCTCATCCATCCATCCAACCTCCTCCTACTCCTCCTCCCTCCTTCGCACGGTTCGGCCGTCCCCCTCTTTGCTTCCGCACTTCCCTGATCACCGCAACTCGCCTGGACACATCGTTTCTGGATGGGCTGGTGGGGATTTGTTTGATCGCAAGCGCACCGGAGGTGAGAAAGGTGCCGCTCTCGGACCCCAAAGGCCCCTTCTGGGGCCCTCAAAAGCCTCTTCAGGGACCATTTCGGACACCTTCGGCAGCCCTCGCTGCCCCCACCTATTTACCGCCCACCCCATTACGCGACCCGCGACGAGCGCCCACCAGGCGAAATCCTGGAAGCGCCAGCCAGTTACATGCCCAAGCGAGCAAGAACCCCTCGGTGCAAGCACGTGCTGGGGAACCTGCACCGGGCTCGGCGAATGCGGCGCAGGCAGGCCTGGTGAATCACCTGTCAGAAGCGCGGCTCCTCGGCGTCATCAGTACGTGTGCAGCCTCCCTCTTCTTGCTGTCGGGCGGCGCCCCAACGGCCCACGGAGCTGCCGCTCGCGAAAAGCGCAACACCGGACGGACGACGGTTCAAGGATAACGATAGCAGACGTAAGAAGAGGGCGAACAAGGATATAATGAGAAACAACTGCATAAACATACACTTTTGTGAAGGGGCCCCAGGACACTCAAATAAAATCACACAAATAGAAATATCCCCCATACTTTTCTATATGTTCTGGGTTTTTGTCTTCCCCCCCACTTCCGATATTTTCCCATATTTTCCTGGGGCATGACGATTAATTGTGTCTGTGTGTTTTTTTCCCTCGTGATTTTGGTGCTGCGCTTGGATTTACTGGATCTGCGCTGGACCCTTCTCCCTGGCGCGCAGAGTGCGCCAGGGTGCGGCGCTGGAGGCGCCGCCAGGGGGGGCTCGGCGCGGCTCCGAGAAATCCGCACGGAGCGCCAAAAGTTTATGTTTGTGTCGCTGCTCCCCTTCG
This sequence comes from Prorocentrum cordatum, assembly GCA_963575745.1. NCBI lineage: Eukaryota > Dinophyceae > Prorocentrales > Prorocentraceae > Prorocentrum > Prorocentrum cordatum. The sequence continues at coordinate 382,330 of CAUYUJ010013147.1, read as the reverse complement.
AACGACAGCAGATGGAAGGAGAGGGCGGACAAGCGGCAGAAATCCTTCCACCGTGTCTTCTCCGCAGAGTGCAGCGAGTTCTGCCGGGACATGGCCGCAGCCTGTTCGCACCCGAGGCCGCCGCTGCCTTCCCCCAGAGGCCTCCACGCCAGCGCGATAGATGTTCGCGCGGTATTTTCGTCTGGCGATGGCTGATGCCGCAAATTGGCGATGGTAAGTGCGGCCCGAGGTGGCTCCATGACTGGTAAGGCCTGGCTTCAAGGGAACGCCAAGAATAGGCACCCCACGCGGTGTCTATCATGCGTTTTCCGGCCGCTGGCAGTAAGGTCGCTGCAGTTGTTAGCCACGATGTAGCTTTGAAGCCGCTGCGGGAAGCATTGAAGTCGGTGTGGCGCAACCACTGTGTATTGCAGTAACCTCATGCAGCTCGGAGGCAGGTCCTATACACGCGCGACTGTATGCTTAAAGGGACATGTGATCTCGCTGTATTAACATTCCCACGCGTCATCCATTATGCCACCGATGCGAAAGCCCACGAAGACGCGCGAGGCGGAGGACTCCGCATTGCATCAAATGCTGGATGGCAAAAACCCAACGTCCTGCCCCGTCCCAACCCCGCCCCGCCCCTGGAAGGGCGGAACAACGGATGCTTCTCTGCCGCTGGCTTCCCCGACATCCGCCGATGTGATCATTTCCATCCGCGGCCCCAGAGGTCCCGACCGCTTCCCCCGGGGGTACTCTTAGGTCGGGCATGTCCTCCGACAGGCGGCTTTTGGGCGAAAAATGATTATCCCGGCAAAGCAACCTGACAGCGATGTGTAGAAGCATATCTGAAAGCATTCCTCTTAAGATTCAGATGAAAATCCAGTTGTAGAATTCTGCTGTTCTCGCAGTCGTAGTCGCATTCGCGATGACAGTCGCAGCGGCAAGCCTCAGCCTCAGCCTCAGTCTGCCTCAGCCTCAGCCTCAGCCTCAGCCTCAGCCTGCCTCAGCCTCAGCCTCAGCCTGCCTCAGCCTCAGCCTCAGCCTGCTTCAGCCTCAGCCTCAGTCTGCCTTCAGCCTCGGCCTCGGCCTCAGCCTGCCTCAGCCTCAGCATCAGCCTGCCTCAGCATTCAAAATGTGGCCCGGGAATGGAGTTCTGGGAACTCGAAGAACACGAAGTGGCCTACAGTTGGCTCCGGGCATTCAAAATCATGCCCGGGAATGGAGTTCTGGGAACTCGAAGACCACGAAGTGGCCTACAGTTGGCTCCGGGCATCCAAAATGTGGCCCGGGAATGGAGTTCTGGGAAATCGAAGAGCACGATGTGGCCTACAGTTGGCTCCGGGCATCCAAAATGTGGCCCGGGAATGGAGTTCTGGGAAGTCGAAGAGCACGAAGTGGCCTACAGTTGGCTCCGGGCATCCAAAATGTGGCCCGGGAATGGAGTTCTGGGAGCACCAAGAGCGATTTTGCGAGGATGTCCCAAGCGATTTCGGCTTCGGCGGCTGCCGCGGCGGCAGCCTGTCCGGGTCCCGCCCAGACCCCCCTGAGGAGTCATGATGCTCTCTTTTGAGACCACTAGAAACCCATCAGCAAGAGCTGTTAGGTAAAAAATCGCAAAACAATGTTCAAAAACATAATAGATTGCTTTACTATTTTTGAGTATTATTCCTCCTGTAGAGGGACTGAATATAGTTAATCCGATCCCCATCCCCAGCGGCGTGGCCTGGGCCTCACTGGCCGATTGACCCCCCTAGATGGGGATATAGCCGTCCCCTCTCGGGTTTCGAGGGGTGTATCCCCAACTGGGGTGGCAATTCGGCGGGGGTCCCGAAGGGGATGGAGATGGGGATGGGGATGGGTGAAACAATACCGAGAAAGAGGCCCGACTTTAGGGTAGCTTATCGCCCCGAATCACGCGACACAAATAAATAGACAAAAATAAAAAGCTTCCCCATATTTTCCCATATTTCCTGGGTTTCTGTCTTCCCCCCCACTTCCCATATTTTCAATATTTTCTTGGGAATCGACGGTTAATTCTGTCTGCGTGTTTTCCCCCTCCTGATATTCCTCGCTCCGACTACGTTTCTGCCTGTCCGAGGGCTGGACACGGCCCCCCGATGACCCGACTCCAAGAGAGAACCGCCGGCCACAAGAAAGCAGATCGGCGCAGCTCAACCCAGACCCCCGACGTCGCAATGGTTTCGCCTCACCCGCGTGGGGTACACGCTGCCTGGTCGTAGCGACAGTTTTGTGTAGTCCGGTGGCGTTGCTGTGCCTGTTGTGGATTATTTATTTGGCGTGCAGTTGTTTTTTCTCTCTTTTTGGTGTATTCTGGATCTGGCCTCGTGCTACCGTCGACCATCGACATTTTTCGCCACGTCAACCCCCAAATGTCGGGGCCCTTCCCCAGGACCCGGTTTTCATCCTCGGTCGGTTCTTCACGGGATCCCGAGGCTCGGTGCAAGGGCCCCCGGAGACCAAAAATGGCGAGAAGCATCCCGTCGTGATGTTGTTCACAACGCGAGGGGGCCTGGGAAGGTTCCGCCACCTCCCGTCAGGGGGACGTAAGACCTGGGTACAGGGGACTCGGAAATCCCCGACGAGGTCGTAAAAAAAAATATCCCGGCAAAGCAACCTAACAGCGATGTGTAG
>CAUYUJ010013147.1:368577-379593 GCA_963575745.1 Prorocentrum cordatum | reverse complement strand
CGACGACGACGACGATGATGATGATGATGATGATGACGATGGGAAGAGGGAGGAGGGGGAGGAGGAGGAGGAGGAGAGGAACGCGGGGCACCGTCTCTTCAAAACGAGGACCCAACACCACAGGATGGTTGGGAACAAAACATGCAGCGGATGAGACGACACCAGATTGAAAACCACACAGTAGGCACGTAACACTTCAGAACATCGTGACCATCACGGTCACCAGATTCGGCATCCGCATCATGTTAACGATCATCACTGCCAACATTTCGCGAGTATTGGGAATATCTGTAATGAGAAGGACGAGGAAGGAAGAGGAGGAAGGAGAGGGCCAGGAGACTCCCCGCGTAGCATCCTCGTTGTCATTATCAAGGGCTCCACCGGGTCCGAGCGGGTCCTCTGCAGCCGCCGGGATCCCCAGGGGTCGTCGAGGTCGTCGAGATCGTCGGGCCCTGGGGGGTCTGGGGGCCCTGGGGGATCGGGCCCTGGCGGGCCTGGTCTTCCCGGTGCGGCTGCACCGGAGATCCGCGGGTTCGGCTTCATTCGGTGGAGTTCGCTTCTCGTGTACCCGGCCCGACGGGGAAGAGGACGGTAGAGAGGAGGGTGGTGGTGGAAGGGGAGAAGAAGCAGCGAGAGGGAGAGGCAGAGAGAAGGGAGAAGGGAACGAGGGGAGCAAATGGGGAATCCTAGCCTCCTCCTCCTCCTCCTCCTTCATCCTTCTCCTCCTCCTTCCTTCTCCTCCTCATCATCCACCACAACCACCACCATCGTCGTCATCATCACCACCATCATCATCGTCATCAGCATCGGCAGCATCGTCATCATCAGCATCATTACCATCATCATGATCAGCATCATCATCATCATCATCATCATCATCATCATCATCATCATCACCACCCATCATCATCATCACCACCACCACCACCACCACCATCATCATCATCATCATCATCATCATCATCATCATCATCATCATCATCATCATCATCATCATCAACGTCGCATCATCATCATCACTATCATCATAATCATCATCATCATCACCATCATCATCATCATCACCACCGTCATCATCACATCGTCGTCGCCAACGTCAACGTAATCGTACTCGTCGTCATCATTAGCATCAGCATTATCACCTTGATCGACACAACCACCATAACCAGAACAGCTATTATCAGCAGCATGGTCACGTTCAGCATCATCATAATCATCAGATTCATAATCATCATGAGTAGCAGCAGCATCATCATCATCATAGTCATCATCAGCACGATCACCATCATAACCAGAATCGTCATCATAATATTGCTAGTCACGATCATCATCAACAAGATCATCAAGATCAGCATCATCATCTTCTTAGCATGAGCAATATTACTACCCTTGGTTGTCAGCATCATCAACGACGTCGTCGTCAGCGGCATCATCATCAACAACATTAGCATCATCATCTGCACCATAATCATGATCCTAAGCAGCATCATCACTACCATCATCACCATCATCATCAGCAGCAGCATCATCGGCAGCATCATCATCACCACCACCACCACCACTACCGCCATCACACTCACAATCATCAGCAACAGCATCGCCATCAAAATGATCATCATCACCACCGCCATTAAGATTATCAGAATCACCACCAGAATCATCATCATCAACAGCAGCAGCATCACCAGCATTACCATCATCATCACCACCACCACCATCATCATCACATCGCCATCACCAGCAGCAGCAGCATCATAATCGTCATCATCAGCAGCAGCACCAATATCATCATCATCATCATCAGCATCATCATCATCATCATCATCATCATCATCATCATCATCATCATCATCATCATCATCATCATCATCATCATCATCATCATCATCATCATCATCATCATCATCATCATCATCATCATCATCATCATCATCATCGTGTTCCTCGATCCTGAGGAGGCGGCAGGCGGCAGGGGTGGGCGTAATGAGCCGTAGCTGCTCCTCCTGGAACGCCTCTGCCCTGCTCTTCGCGCTCCTGGTGGGGAGGGCCGCCCCAGAGAAGGAGCGAGCTGCGGCAGCGAGGCGGAGGGAGAGGAGGAGCGGGCAGGATCGCGTACGAGTTACGGGGCTGCAGAGCTACGGAGTAGACGCACGCACGTGCAACGTCGGTCGGAGGAGGAGGAGGAAGGGGAGGCAGGCGGGGGCGGAGGGCCTGCAGCCGCCGCCGCTGGCGCACGGGGGAGGGGGGAGAGGAGGGAGGAGCGGGCGGGCGGGCCAGGGGGGAGGGGAGGAGCGGAGGCGCGGAGGCACGAGGGAGGGGGAGGCCGAGGGAGGCAGGGAGGGAGGCGAGAGGAAGGAGAGCAGGCAGAAGCGGAGGCGAAAGGGAGGGAGGCAGGGAGGGAGGCGAGAGGAAGGAGAGCAGGCAGGCAGAAGCGGAGGCGAAAGGGAGGGGACAGCTGCGGCGGCAGACCAGGGCGCCTGCCAGCGCGGAAGCTCCGGGCAACAGAGCAGCGTCCGCCGGTCCCCCCGTGGGCTCGACAGGCTGCAGAGCACAGGCTGTCTTCACGACTAGCTTGTTTGCATCCTCTGTTTGCAGATAATCCTCCGCCTCCTCCTCCTCCTCCTCCTCCTCCTCCTCCTCCTCCCCTTCCTGCTCCTCCTCCTCCTCATCCTCATCCTCCTCTTCATCATCTTCCTCAACGTCTTCCGTATCCTCATTATCCTTCCTCTTCCTCCTCCTCCTCGGCCTCCTCCTCCTCTTCCTCCTCATCGCCCTGCCCCATGTCCCCTCCCCCTTACTCATCATATGCGTCCTCTTTCTCGTGTTGATCACCAGCTCGTTGCCCCCATCCAAACAGCCAGCCCTACTCAGCATCTGATTCGTCTTCCTAGTCATCAACTAACTGTCCACCTTTCCCCTTTCCTCAATCAAGCGCGCTCGACCCCCATTGATGCACACGAAAAGACGATTTGCTCATACATACATACATACATACATACATACATACATACATACATACATACATACATACATACATACATACATACATACATACATATGTACAAATATGTGCATATGCGTAGCATGCGTGCGTATGCTTGCATAGCATGGCATTGCACATAGCAGCGCAGCGTGGCGTAGAACCACACAACAGTGCATACCACTTCAAAGAGTTGCATAGCAATGAGTAGCAGTGTAAAGCATCGCAAAGCATTACACAGCACACTGAGTTATTGCACTGTATAATGTAGCATCAGAGAGTGGTACGTCGAATTGCATTGTGTAGAAACAAGCTGCAGCGCACTGCATGTCATTGCACAGCAAAGCGTCACCTTACACAGCAACAAAGCATGGTAGCATTGCACCGCATCCAAAATCATAGCATTGCATGGCGCAGCATGGCCTGGTACACCATCAGATGTTTCTCGGCATGGCATATCATGCTGTATCTTGCACTGCATTGCAATTCTTAGCCTGGCGCTGCTCAGCAAACCAAGGCAAAACCGGTAAACCGCCCGGGGAGACCCTTCCTCCTCCTCCCCCTCCCCCTCCTCCTCCAACTCCTCTCCCCATCCTCCAACCCCTCCTCCACCTACCCCGCCTCCTACATACATACTACAACATACCACACTCTACTACAACTGCAACTACTACTACTACTACTACTACTACTAACTACAAACGGTAGAGGGAAACAATTAGTGAACACCCCCCCTGCCCCCAAAACTCAAAGTTGGCACGCGGGGGGGAGACTGCGGTCGAGGTGCAACTCATCAGGCCCACCGCCAACTTTGAACATTGGGGGAAGGGGGAGGCGTTCACAGATGAATGTGGCATGAGTGTTCGCTAATTTTTCGATGCTGTACTACTACAACAACTACTACAACTACTACTACTACGACCTACTACTACACTACTACTACAACTACTACAACTACTACTACTACTACCTACTACTACAACTACACTACAACTACTACTACTTCTACGTCTACTACAACGACACTACTACTACACTACTACTACAACTACTACTACTATCAACTACTACTACTACTACACTACTACTACAACTACTACGACTACGACTACTACTACTACTACTACGATGTCTACTACTACTGGACTACTACGACTACTACTTCTACTAGTTGTACTGCTACTACTACTACTTATAATACTAACAACAATACTAATACTACACTACGACTACACTACTACGACTAGTACGGCTACTACGGCTACTACTACTAGTACTATTACTACTACTACCACTACTACGACTACTCCTACTCCTACTCCTACTACTACGACTACTACTACTACAACTACTACTACTAAAACTGCTACTACGACTACGACCACGACTACTCCTACTACTACTACTACTACATACTAAAACTACTACTGCTACTACTACTACCACTAAATACTACTACAACTACTAACAAACTACAACTACGTCAAACTTCCCTACTGTGTCCTACTAAGACATGAATGGTTCAGGTTGCAGGGTTCTGTTTCGGGTTCGGGTTCGGGTTCGGGTTCGGGTTCGGCTCCACACAATCAATTAAAACCAAATAGAATAACATAGAATAGTCGGAGTTTAATCGTACACGAAGCAGGAGTTCGGAAACCCACAATTTCGCCATTCGCTGGTAGGAAAACAATACAGGGGGCTATAGAGTAATAATACACGAAAATGAGGTTCGGAAACCCACTGATTCTAATAGTACACGAAGAAGGGGTTCGGAAACCCACAATTTCGCCGTTCGCTCGTAAGAAAACAATACAGGGGCTATAGAGCCAATAGTACACGAAGGTGAGGTTCGCAAACCCATTGTGAAAAACGAGAAAACAGCGTTCCTCTTTTCCTGCTCGCTTTCCTCTTCCTCATCCTCCTCCTCCCCCTCCTCCTCCTCCTCCCCCTCCTCTCCCTCCTCCTCATCCTCCTCCTCCTCCTCCTGCCCGTCCCCCACCTCCTCCTCCTCCGCCTCTTCCTCCTCCTCCTCCTCCTCCTCCTCCTCCTCCTCCTCCTGCTCCCCCTCCTCCTCCTCCTCCTCTTCCTCCTCCTCCCCCTCCTCCCCTTCCTCCTGCTGATCACATGAGGAGAAGAAGGAAGAGCAAGAGGAGAAGGAGGAGGAGGACGACGAGGAGGAGGAGGAGGAGAAGAGGGAGGAGGAGAAGGGGTGAGGAGGAAAGGGAGGGAAGGGAAGGAAGGAAGGAGGGAGGGATGGAGGCCGGAAGGGAGGGAGTGAGGGTGGGAGGGAGGGCGAACAGCAAAAAAAGCGTGTGGCGGCATCCGCGTTTTTCGAGAAGCCGTAACATGGGGGAGGGGGAGGACAGGGGGGAAGGAGGAGGCGGATGATGCGGTGAATGCTCATGATGAGGAGGAGGACGATGAGAAGGAGATGGATGATGGGGAAGAGGAGGAGTTGTCAGCTAGCCTAAAGCGTGTGTGGCGGCATCGAGGTTTTTCTGGAGGCGTAGCATTGGGGAGGAAGCGGATAATGATGATGATGATGATGATGATGATGGTGATGATGATGATGCTGATGATGATGATGATGATGGTGGTGGTGATGGCGACGATGATGATGACGACGACTATGGTGGTGATAGTGGTGACGGTGGCGATAATGTTGATGATGGTCATGATGACAAAAATGACGGCAACGATGAAAGTTGAGGTGATGATGCGGTGGATGCTGGTGATGTTGATGGTGATAACAGGGATGCTGATGCCGATAACGATGATCCTCCTCCTCATCATCCTCCTCCTCCCACCCTCCCACTCTTCCTCCTCCTCCTCGAGCCTGCTCGAGCCTCCTCCTCCTCCTCCTCCTCCTCCTCCTCCTCCTCCTCCTCCTCCTCCTCCCTCCCTCCCTCCCTCCCTCCCTCCCTCCCTCCCTCCCTCCCTCCCTCTCCCCGCTTTGCGTTGCAATGCTTTGTGATGCAATGATTCACTGCACAATGCCACGCGATGCTGTGGCATGCTACGCTCTGACGTGCGCTTCTACACCATGCCATGCCGTGCTCTACCATGCATTGCGTACCCTCTCGCGTTCATTGCCCTGCTCGACAGCCGACTGTACGAATAGAGAGGATATATACGTCATGGTAAGGTAGGGAGGGAGGGGCAAGACATCAGATATGACGCGAGCGCACCTAGCTTGTCCCCCCCCTCCCCACTCTTCTCATCCTCCTCCTCCGCCTCCTCTTCTTCCTCCGCCTGCTCCTCCTCTCCTCCTCCTCCCATTCTTCACCATCCTCCCCCACCCCAACCTCCCAATCCTCCTCCTTCTTCTCCCCTCCCCTCCCTCCTCCTCCTACCTCCTCCCCACATCCACTCCTCTTCCTCCTCCTCCTCCTCCTCCTCCTCCTCCTCCACCTCCTCCTCCTCCTCCTCCTCTTCCGTAGCCATTTTGGCTCTAGCCGACTTGTGGCACGGTCTCCCACGGTCCCCGCGGCAGTGGCGTGGCATGGAGGCTGCTCTCGTTGAGGCGGCGGCCAAGGGTGCCGCCGAGGGTGGAGGCAGCCGCCAGGTGGTGGCAGCGGCGGTCGCTGCGGCCTGCAGGTGCGTCATGGCTTCGGCGCAGCCTGCGCATGCCGGAGGCGACGACGTAGCGGAGCTCGCGGTGCGCCTCGCCGCGATGGCTCCGGCGATGCTGCAGCGCATCCGGGGGCAGCGGCCCGACGGGCAGGCGCGCTCGCGCCGAAACGTGGGCGCCCACTGGCACCTGGGCAAGGCCGACCTCCCGATCGAGCTGCTCGAGGAGGCCCTCCTGGACCCGCAGCGCTCGCAGAGGGGGGCGCGCCAGCACGCGCAGTACATGGTCGAGAAGTCCGACGTGAAGGAGGCCCAGCTCGCGATGGCGATCAAGGCCGAGCACGGGGAGGAGGTGCTGGATGGCATCGACAACCCCGTCATGATGAAGGTAAAGGCGGACGGCAACTTCCAGCAGCCAGTCGAGGTGACGCAGCAGGAAGGGGAGCCGATCAAGAAGGACATCGAGTGCGCCTCGAAGGAGGTGCTGAGCAACAAGTTTGAGAAGGTTGTGGATTCCTCGCGTATGGTGGACTCTCCTTGCGTGCTCGAGCTGTCTGAGTACGACTGGTCTGCCAACATGGTGCGCATCACGACGGCGCAGGCACCGAAGGACTCCATGACCGACAATGCCGAGTCGGAGGGCGATCTTCTTGACGGTAAGACCTTCCGCAACCTGCCGAACCCCATGGGCTCGGGCAGGGACAAGGTGCGGAGCGGCGGCAAGGCCAAGAGCAAGGGCCACCCCTCGTGACTGCCCCGCCGCCGCCCGCCGCGGCTGCAGCTACAGAGGCTGCAGTCATCGGCGCTAGCCACGTCAGAGGGCTATCGCTACTGCCCGCGAGCAAAAAAAATCCTCCTCCTCCTCCTCCTCCTCCTCCTCCTCCTCCTCCTCCTCCTCCTCCTCCTCCTCCTCCTCCTCCTCCTCCCCTCCTCCTCCTCCTCCTCCCTCCTCCTCCTCCTCCTCCTCCTCCTCCTCCTCCTCCTCCTCCTCCTCCTCCTCCTCCTCCTCTTCCTCCTCTTCCTCTCTTCTCTCAACGCACCCAGTACACGGGTGCCTACTGGAACGCGTGCCAGGAGCCTTTTTTGGAAGCATTGTGACAGTCTCTGGAGCCTGTCCGGGCCTTCCTTTGGAGTCATTTGGGGACTTTGTTGGCCCGTCTGAGGGCCCATTTCGGCAATTCCGGGTCCCGCTTGGCTCGTAGTGGGGAGCTCAGCCCATCTTGGGGCCCTCCTGGAGCCCGAGCATGTAGGAATCCTCCGGGGGCCCCTCGGGCTTCCTAGGGGCTCTCTTGGGCCGTCTTGTAGCTGTTTTGTGCCGCTCGAAGCTCTCTTCAGCCAGTCTTGGAACCCTCCTTGGGGCCTCTGAGGCCGTCTGGGGCCCATTTGGAAACCTCTTGGGCCGTCGCGACCGCTGGTAAAACTGAAAAGCGAAGCTCCCAGAAATAAACGTTATTCCATAGGAAATGCTTGGTTGTATGCCTTTGAAGGGCCCTCTCGGCGGCCTCTTGGACCGTCTTGAATGCCTTTGTGGCCGTCTAGGAGCAGTCTTGGGCTGTCTTCGAGCGCTCGTGGCCCATCTCGGTGCGCTCTTCAGCCACCTTCCAGACAACCTGGGGCGCTTCGACCGCCTCTTGGGCCAGCTTGGGAGCCTCTGGGGGGGTCCAGGGTCCCTTCTGAACCCTCTTGGAGCCCTCGAGGCCCCCCCCCAGCCCCCCATGCGAACCAGTGGTCGCAGTTTTGGGCCCTCCCCCTACCTACTCCCGGGGGCCTCCTGGGGGCCTCTTGGGAGCCTCCTCGGGGTCTCTTGGGGGCCTCTTGGGGGCCTCTTAGGGCCTCCTGGGGACCTTTTGGGGCCTCCTGGGAGCCTCTGGGGCCGAAAGCTCGGAATTTGAATATGGTTCTGCACCTCTTGGACCCCTCTGAGGTTCATCCTGGGGCTCTCTTGGGCTGTCTTGGCGGCCTCTCGGGCCGTCGTGGGGCCCTCTTGCAGAAACAACGGTCCACCCTGCACTGTAGTCATCACAGTGTTCACCTTATGCGACAGAACCGCCATGCACTCCTAAACCTGGTGACTCATGACCAGGCCATGGTTGGCACGCAGCTCGCACTGATGAGCGACACCGGTCATCAAGCACAGGCAAGCAGCGCAGCAAGGGAAGGCACAACTCGAAACAAAGGAGGAGGGAAGCGAGACGAAGAGCGAGGGGGACTGTGTGCGGGGGGCGCGGGCCCCGGCGCTCCCGCGCGGGACGCTCTCCGCGGCGCCCCGCGGCGCGGCCTCAGATCCTCTCGCGCTGCAGCCTGGGCGGGGCCGGATCGCACGCGGCCACGCCGGTGACAATAGCCGGGTGGCCGGCGAGGGTCCTCTCGCAGGTGCCCGCCGCGAGGTCCCAGACATTGAGGGTCTTGTCCTCGGACCCGGACACCGCGCGCCCGGGCCCCGCGAGGGCCACGCACAAGACAGTATCCTGGTGGCCGGCGAGGCCGCTGCAAGCAGCGGCCCGGTGCGCACGAGCTCAAGACTTTCCTGGATCTCCCCAAGTTTCGTCCCAAACAACTGTTTCAAGATCTTGCCAACGTCTGTACCCTCCGTCAAGCTCACCATGGCGTTGCAGATGCAGCGACCAAGGAGCTCGACCGGGAAGGACAGGGAGAGCCTTAGGCTGGTTCCCTCCAGGAGCCTCGACACCTGGCCGACGGCCCCGTTGATATTGTCCAATCGCGCCGGGGGAATCGCATCCCAGTGGGGGATCTCCTCGGCGCCCATGCCCGCGACGTGGTCTGCTGCGAGGTCCGCGACCGAGGCCGACCCGCGCCCGCAGCAGACGCACCAGTTGACGCACCTGCGCACCGACTGCATGGCGGGATGTACGGCGCTGGGATGCAAGGCCAGAAGGGCCAGAAGAAAGATATGATGCGCGGAACCGCCTGGGCCAAGTCTTGAGCCAAAATGGCTACGGAAGCGAACTGTGCCTCTTGGGGCCCTCCCTGGGGCCTCCTGGGGGCCTCTTGGGAGCCTCCTAAGGGTCTCTTGGGGGCCTCTTGGGGCCTCTTAGGGGCCTCTTGGGGCCACCTGGGGACCTCTTGGGGCCTCCTGGGAGCCTCTGGTGCCGAAAGCTCGGAATCCCACCAGCCCTCTGGGCGTCGGTGGTTTAACGAGTTTCCTCTTCCACCCCTCCCTCTTCCCCTTCGGGGAGGGGTTTACCCCTCCCCACACCCCCTCCCCACTGACCTGGACAGGGGGTTCCGCGGCGCGTTGGAGCGCCCAAGATGGCCCAAGACGGCTCCAAGAGGGCCTCAGGGAGCTCAAGATGACCTCCAAGATGGCTCAAGATAGCGCAAGATGCCTCAAGATGGTCCCCATGATGTTCCAAGACGCTCCAAGAACTCCCCAAGACGGTTCCAAGTGCCCACAAGAGCATCATTAGGATGCATCCAAGAGGCCCAAATGCTTCAAAACCCTACGGAAAATAAATGTTTTTGGTGTTCTCACTGTTTCGCTTGCGATGCACATCCGACGCGTCAAGATGGCTCCAAGATGGCTCCAAGAGCGGCCACGAGCGCTCCAAGAGCGATCCAAGAGGGGTCCAGGAGACGAATTTTGGAGTTCCTGGGGGGGGGCTCTAATTAAGGAACCCTACTTCCTTGACCGATGTCCTCCAAAAGGCCGCAGGATGGCCCCAAGATGGCCCCAAGAGGCCCCCCGCCGCCAAGAGACCCCCAAGAGGCCCCAAGAGACCCCCCAGAGGCACCCAAGGGGCAAAGATGGCCCCAAGAAGCGCCCAGGAGGCCCCCAAAGGCCCCAAGATGGCCCCAAGAGGCCCCAAGAGGCCCCCAGGAGGCCCCAAAGAGGATCCCGAACGGCCCACAGAGGCCCCCCCGAGGCACCCAAGACGCCGAAAAGCCCCTCAGGACGACCCTCTACTCGCCTGGGCGTCGTTTCTGGACGGGCTGGTGGGGATACGCGAAGCGTCTAGAATTTGAATCTGGTTGTGCACCTCTGGGACCCCTCTGGGGCTCGTCCTGGTTTGTGTATATGTATATATATATATATATATATATATATATATATATATATATATACGCGATAAATATACGTTTCCCTAAAGGAATGGAACACATGCTGCCTCCTGGACCCCTCCTGGGGGCCTCCTGGGAGCCTCTTGGGAACCTCTTGGGAACCTCCTGAGAGTCTCTTGGGGGCCTCCGGGGGGCCTCTTGGGGCCTCCTGGGGACCTCGTGGGGCCTCCTGGGAGCCTCTGGGGCCGAAAACTCAGAATTTGAATATGGTTCTGCACCTCTGCGACCCCTCTGGGGCTCGTCCTGGGGCTTTCTTGGGCTGTCTTGGGGGCCTCTCGGGCCGTCTTGGCACCCTCTTGGGGTCGTCTTGGAGCCTTCTTGGGAGCTTGTGGTGCAGTCTTGGGGGTCTCTTGGGCCGTTTTGGACGCTGTGAAAGCCAAAGAGGT
>CAUYUJ010013147.1:353577-366077 GCA_963575745.1 Prorocentrum cordatum | reverse complement strand
AGGAGGAAAGGAGAGGAAGGGAACGCGGCACGCTGTCTGTGCAAAACCAACACCACAAGATGGCTGGGGAACAAAAACTTACATAATGGTCATCACCCAGGGGTGGGTGTGGGGAAACAGGAAGTACCGATACCGCTACTCCCTGGACCTCTCCTGGGGTGCGTTCTGACCGGAACTTCGATGCCAATCCAGCAGTGGCGACGAGGGCCTGCCAGGAGGCCCGAAACAGGAAAAACGAGGAAAGGGTAGAGGTATGGGTACCTTTTCCTCATCTCCAGGCCCCGCCCCGCCACTCTTCGGTGGCAACTGATGGGAGCCTCACGTACCATCTTGTCGAATCTTGCGAATGGACGATCATCGACGCTCAATCGAATCGACGCTAAGTCGACGCTAATCGACGCTAGCCGACGCTAAATCGGCGCTATCTTCTCGACTCCCAGACGCTAATCGACGCTAGTCGACGCCAAAGACAGAATTGCGAGGGTACACAAAACTCCCACGGCTTGCTACCGAACCCACGTGCGACCGTCACTGTTACCGCTGCCCGAAGGGGGTGCGTTCTGAGAGATCGGCAGCTCCGAAAAAACAGAGCGGCCAGTTCCTGCAGTAGGGGCTCGACCACAAGAAGCCTTCCACAAGAAACCCAACCCTGAGACTCCAGGGTGTCCGCCGATGATTGGCGTGGGCACGTCGCGATCTCCATGGCAAAACCATCGAAGCCCAAAAATCCCAGGGCACCCTGGAGGCAAGCAGGGCGTTTCTTGGCATGGGCCCCCACTGCAAGGATCGAGAGCGACTCGGGACGAAGAGCCTACCCCGCCTCTCGGGGCGCACGAGGCAGCTTCTTGGAAGCACGGACCAGCTTCGCAGAAACGAGCCAGCCTTAGGTCGGGCATGTCCTTCTACAGAGGAATTTTGGACGAACCATAAAAACAGTCAAGTAATAATCAAAAATAATCAAAAACATTCGAGATAGTCAAAAGATCGTCCCCAGACTATATGTTTAGTATTTTTTGCTATCCCCCCTGTAGAGGGAGGGGCATGCCCGACCTAAAGCCAGCCGCTTCTGTGAAACACGCCAGTGACAGCGTCTGAGAAGCAACCGCCAGCTTCTCAGGACAGGCGCCCGCACCTTCTGACAGGGAGGGGGGTGCTTCTCGGAATCCCTCCCCCCTCCTACCGAACCCCCTCTGCGCGCGGCAGCAATCGAAATGCGGCCACGTGGGTCAAGAGCACGGGTCAGGCCTCAGCTGAATCGACTCGCGCAATCGGAAGGGATCGGAGACACGGTGAATCGACAGCGGATAATCCCGTATCGGATCAACATTGATAGAGGAACAAACAGCGGCATAAACAGAAACTTTTGGCGCTCCGCGCGGATCTCTCGGATCTTCGCTGGACCCCCCCTCCCTGGCGCGCGGAGCGCGCCAGTGGCGGCGCCGGAGGCGCCGCCAGGGGGGTCCCAGCACAGATCCAAGAAGTCCGCGCGGAGCGCCCGAAAATCATCTTTATGGCGCTGTCTTTTCTTTGGCATCGGATCGCCACGCCCGGCTGAGGCTAACCCCCGGCCGATGCTGGCAAATGCGGAAGAGGACCAGGGACACACAAATAAAGGGACGCAAATCCCAGGATGATTCCGTATATCTTCACGTGCTTTCTGGATGCTCGTCTTCCCCCCCCCCCACTTCCCATATTTTCCCATATTTTCCGGGGGATCGGCGATTACCTGTGTGTGTGCTTCTTCCCCTCCCACCTGAAGTTCAACCGAATGGAATCCGAAGCGCGGCCCCGGGCGGGGAAGCGAAACAGCTCAACGAGGGGCTACGGCTACGGCTACGGCTCCGCACTCGTGGCGCCATGATGGCGCGGCGGAGGGGGGACCGAGGCGCCTGCTGAGGTACGCGCGTGTGGAACAATGTGGAATGCTGCATGGGAGGAAGAGGAGGAGGAGGAGGAGGACCGGCAGTATCACTGCTGAACATACGTGTCCTGGAAGTCGTCCCACACTGGCGTGGTAGCGACATGGGGCCAATCCACATGCCCACAACAATCCATGACCAATTTACGTAAATCATCTATCCATCGAGTTTTTTGGCTCAACGAGGGGCTCGCGGGCAACCTAACGAGCCGGTACGCCGAAGGTCCGACAGGGCTTCCCTGGAGTGGTGCACGAGCAAGGACCAGTTCTGTAGGGGGGGAGCCCCAGCACGCAAGGCATAGGCTCCGAGCACAGGATCGTCTGCACCATTAATGTAACACCCGAATGGATGTTCTCGTCGAGGCGTGCGCAGGGTGCTCGTAGATCTACGAACGCTCAATTTCCTGAATGCGACGAACAAATACATGTTGGGTTACATTGGTTCTGTAGTCGATCCCCTACTCGAAGGTGTTGTCCTCCACTAAAATCTTCTATTGTTAACCCTAGCGCCGGCTGCGCAGTTGAAGAGGGAGATCAGCACTCCCGACAGGCGCTTCGGGGCAATCTTTTCGCCCACTTACTCTACTACACTTGCAATGCCAAATCAACTCTCAGGGGCTAAAAAGGGGGTGCACGCACGCACTCACGCTCGCACGCTCACGCACACGCCCACACTTTTTTGGTCGGCGGGTCGGGAGCGGGCCCCTTCCGGTTAAGAGCTAGGCGGGGCGCGCGAAGCCCTAATTGGGGAGACAGACACGCACACACAGGCACACACACACAAACACACACACACACAAACACACACAAACACACATACATACACACATAGACACACTGACACAGGCACACACACAAACACTTGTTTTGTTCGCGAAAGTCACGGTCCAACCGCGCGCCGTCCAGAAGCGAAGCAGCCCGGCCAAGATCTAAATTAGGCACCAAGTAAGGCACACGCACGCACACACACACACACACACACAGACACACGGACACACACACACACACACACACACACGCTCAACTCCAAGGATTCCCTGATTGCTCGTAATGTTCTGGACTTTCGTCTTCCACCCCACGTACCATACTTTCCAACAAACATGTGTATATGCATGTTGTTAATATTCCTTGGAAATCGCTAATGGTTTTTGTCTGTGTGCCTGTTCTCCCTTCTTGAAGAATATTAGCTCTAAAAACTTGTTAGGCTTCACTCAACAGGCCATGGACTGCCCACGCCACTTCTGTTTGGCTTGGCACAACTTTGCGCGCGCGAGTGAGCATTCGAAGACCACCGTCGGCCGGCTCAGCGCAAACAGCACCAATCAGCCCGACGTGTCACGCCAACGCTCATGTCAAAACAGAACGAACAACTACGTACCATCTGCCAGCGATGACTCGGAATAGGACAAGGCTATGCGGGTGAAGCAAGCCTGTTCGGCATGAGAATGGTAGACTTAGGTCGGGCATGTCCCCCTACAGGCGGATGTTGGGTGGAACATATAAAATTGTCAGAACATACTCCCCAAATGCTCAAAAATAGTCAAACAATCGTCCCCAGACTACTTTTTGACTATTTTTGAATAGTCCTCCTGTATAGTAGAGGGACACGCCCGATTTAATGGTAGAGCTGGGCATGATCGGGCATGGCCTGGGCTGGACTGGACCGTGCTGGACCGACTGGGCTGGCCGCACCGGAGCGGGCCTGACAAGTCTGGAACTACGGCAGGTTAGCGTCGTGTCGACCCAAGCGCTGGTTCCACTTGTAGAGGAAAGAGAACTATGCACATGCACCGATTCTGGCCAGGCCCATCCTGAGCCCAGGATCGGTGCATACGCCCTCCTACCTTGGCTAGGAAGGTATATGCACCGATCCTGGGTCAAGACTGGGCCTTGCCAGGATCGGTGCATGTGCATAGTTCCCTTCGCCCGAACTTGAACGATCGGCCCTTTCGAAAAGGCCAGATCGCTAAGGATGGGCCGAGTTTTGGCCACAGGTGGCCCGCCGCCCGCCGCCTGCCGTGCGAGACGCAAGTGTCAGAACCTGCTCCAGAACCTTCCCGCTGACCGTCGGTGGCGCGCCCGCGGGAGGGCGAAGCGAGAAGGGGCGGACCTCCTCAGAAGGCTCCGAAAGCCTCGGGCCTTCTGAGAAGTCTTTGTCTGACCCGTGCACGTGGACGCAGGGCACCTTTCAGAAAGCCGGAGGCCTTCTGAGAAGTCCCGCCGCCCTCTGAGAAGGCGCTCCCCTTCTCCTCGCAGCCGCCCCGCGGCCGCCGCCGAGGACGCCGAGGAGGATCCCGCGAAGCGAGCACAACCGTGCTAGCCGCAAGCTGCTGACTGTGCACGGGGTGGGGAATAGTGAAAAACAGCGAGCTTAAGAAAAACATCATGCTACGCTGGGTGCTTGTACAAGTCCGTGCAAGAAGTGCAAAGCATCCTCGAGAGCAATCGCCTCGGCAGTGAAAGACGAGATAGGAGAGGTGAAGAATCTGCCCATAGACCAAAAAGAACCGACATCACTGCTCCCCAGACCTCTCCCGGGATGCGCTCTGACCAGAATGTCGAAGCGAATCCAGCGGTGGCGATGAGGGCCTCCCAGGAGGCCCAGAATGGCAAAAACGAGCGAAGGGTAGAGGTATGGGTACCTTTTCCTCCCCCCCCATCTGGGGCGTCGCGCTGCAGGCCCTCAAGGAGTTCTCCGCTGCTGCGTCGCTGCCGTTCTGCGTCGCCGTCTGCAGGGTTCCACGGGGGTGGCCCTCTGCACCTCGGGCCTTCCCTTAGGTCGGGCGTGTCCTCCTACAGACGGATTTTACCTAACAGCGAAGACTGATAGGTTTCTAGTGGTCTCAAAAGAGAGCATCATGACTCCCCAGGGGGGTCTGGGCAAATGCCGGACGGGTGCCGCGGGAATCCGGGGAGTGCCGCGGGAATCCGGGGACTCCCCAGAACTCTGTCCCAGGCCACATTTTGACTGCCCGGAGCCAACGGAACACCATTCCCAGGGCACATTTTGAACGCCCGGAGCCAACTTTAGGCCACTTCGTGTTCTTCGTGCTCCCAGAACACCATTCCCAGGCCACATTTTGAATGCCCGGAGCCAACTGTAGGCCACTTCGTGTTCTTCGTCTTCCCAGAACACCATTCCCAGGCCACATTTGGAATGCCCGCAGCCAACTGTAGGCCACTTCGTGTTCTTCGTCTTCCCAGAACACAATTCCCAGGCCACATTTTGAATGCCCAGAGCCAACAGTAGGCCACTTCGTGTTCTCCGTGTTCCCAGAACACCAGTCCTGTGCCATATTTTGAATGCCCGAGCTGAGGCAGGCTGAGGCCGAGGCAGGCTGAGGCTGAGGCTGAGGCAGGCTTAGGCTGAGGCAGGCTGAGACTGAGGCTGAGGCAGGCTGAGGCTGAGGCTGAGGCTGATGCAGGCTGAGGCTGAGAGGCTGACGCTGAGGCGGAGGCAGGCTGAGGCTGAGGCTGAGGCCGAGGCAGGCTGAGGCTGAGGCTGAGGCAAGCCGAGGCAGGCTGAGGCTGAGGCTGAAGCTGAGGCAGGCTGAGGCTGAGGCTGAGGCTGTGGCTGAGGCTGAAGCAAGCTGCGGCTGCGCAGGCTGAGGCTGAGGCTGATGCAGGCTGAGGCTGAGGCAGGCTGAGGCTGAGGCTAGCTGAGCTGAGGCTGAGGCTGAGGCTGAGGCAGGCTGAGCTGATGCTGAGGCATTTGGCTGAGACAGGTGAGGCTGAGGCTGGGCAGGGGTTAGGGCGAGGCAGCTGGGCTGAAGCGCGCAGGCCAGGCCGAGACAGGCTGAGGCTGAGACTTCAGGCTGAGGGCTGAGATGAGCCGAGGCAGGCCGAAGCTGAGACAAGGTGAGGCTGATTGGGGGGGGGAAGGGGGGGAGGGGGGGGGGGGGGAGGAGGGGGAGGCTGAGGCAGGCTGAGGCCGAGGCAGGCTGAGGCCGAGGCAGGCTGAGGCTGAGGCTGTGAGGCAGGGAGTGAGGCTGAGGCTGAGGCAGGGCTGAGGCTGAGGCTGAGGCTGAGGCAGGCTGAGGCTGAGGCAGGCTGAGGCTGTAAGCCGAGGCAGGCTTTGAGGCTGAGGCAGGCTGAGGCTGAGGCCGAGGCAGGCTGAGGCTGAGGCTGAGGCAAGCCGAGGCAGGCTGAGGCTGAGGCTGAAACTGAGGCAGGCTGAGGCATCCGTAGGAATACATAGGAATCCTTAGGAATCCCTAGGAATCATTAGGACTCCGTAGGCATCCTTAGGAATCCGTAGGCATAGTTAAGCAGTCTCGGGAATCCTTAGGAATCCTTAGAATTCCTCAGGAATCCTTAGGAATCCCTAGGAATCCCTAGGAATCAGGATTCCTAAGGATTCCGAAGGTTTCCTAAGGATTCCTATGGATTCCTAAGGATGCCTACGGATGCCTTAGAAATCCCTAGGAATCCTTAGGATTCCATTGGATCCTAAGGCCGTTGCCACTGCGACTCTCATTGCGAATTCGACTGCGACTGCGAGAACAGCGGAATTCTACAACTGGATTATCACCTGAATATCAAGGGGAATGCTTCAAAACATGCTTCTACACATCGCTGTTAGGTTGCTTTGCCTGGATAATTGGACGAAAAATAAAAAGCAGTAAAAGAGTACGCCAGAATAGTCGAACATACTTTTAAAAGAATCGTCCCCAGACTGTGTTTTAGCAATGTTTGAATATTCCACATGTAGATGGACGTGCTCGCCTGAAGCCCTCCCTTCCCTTCCCTTCCCTTCCCTTCCCCGCCAGCCGCACCGTACGTCTGTCATCCGTAGTGGGTGACAGCATGCCCGAAGTGCCGCAGTGTGCCATCTCGGTGCCTCTCGTGGCAGCTTTCGCCACTGCGTTTGTGCTCGCCCTGCTTCGTCCTCCATCCCGTCCTGCCCCGTCCGATCCCGTCCAGTCCCGCCCCTTCTGTCTTTTTGTTGGCGCCCAGCCGCGCGGACGCCGAGGGGAGCAGGAGGGCGAGGAGGACGGCGAGGAGGACAAGGAGGACGAGGAGGGCAATGAGGAGGGCGAGTTGGGCGAGGAGGGCGAAGACCAGGAAGAGGAAGGCGAGGAGGGCGAGGAGGGCGAGGAGGGCGAGGAGGACGGCGAGGATCGCGGATCCATCTCCACCTCCATCTCCATCCGCATCCCCATCCCGATCTCCACCCCCATCTCCATCTCCACCTTGCATCTCCGTGTGCAGCTCCGACCCCCCTGTATCTCCATCTCCATTCCCGCTGCCATCCTCATCTGCATCTGCATCTGCATATCCGTTGTCATCCATCGTCATCTGCACCTCCATCCCCGCTCCCATCCCCATCTCCCTCCCCACCTCCACCCCCATCCCCGTCTCAGCCCCTACGGGCGAGGAGGACGCCGCGCCGGCCCCGAGGGAAGCAAGCGCCCGCGCCCCGCACCTCCGACCGCCCTCACCTCCCCGACGCGGCGTCGGCCGCGGGAGCGGTGGGGCGCCCGCCCAGCGGCGCCGCGCCGCCCAGCGGCGGCGTCTTGCTCGGAGGAGGGCCCGTCGAGAGGCCGTGGCGGGCCCTGCACCGGCTTCCCGCCGGGGGGCGCTCCGCGGGGGCGCTCCGCCGGGGGCACTCCGCTGGGGCGCTCCGCGGGGGGCACGCTGCGCCAGGGTCCCTTCGCCAAAGACCGCTGTCTTCCGCGAGGCCGCCGGTGTAGCATCTCTCTGGCTGCGCAGCTGTAAACAGTTTCGCGCGCTTCGCGCGCAAATGATCCGAAATATTGGAAACCGTTTCGCGCGCTTCGCGCGCGCTGGTGATCTTGAATATTGTATGTTTGCTTGCGCGCTTCACGCGCAAAAAATAATCCTAAATGTTGTAAGAAATGTTTGCGCGCTTCGCGCGCACAAAGAAATCATAAATCCGGCGGCCCAACGGGCCAAGGGTGTGCTGAGATCTCCCATGACTGGTTAACAATATTCTAGTTCGAGCGCGCGGGGCCGCCCCTGGGGGTCCCCAAACGAAAAGTACCCCGGCACGGCAAGTCCCGGTAAAGTCCCCCCAAGTCCCAGCAAGGTCCCAGCAAGGTCGCGGGCAGGTCCGGGGTGGGTCCCGGCCAGGTCCCAGCAGGCTCCCGACAGCGTTCCAGGAGCGCTTCAAGTGGCCTCCAAGAGAGCTCAACATGGCCCGAGACGACCCAACAGCGATCCAAGACGCCAAAGATGGCCTCTAGACGGCCCTAAGCGCCTGCAAGACGCCCACAGAGGCCTCCAAAGACCTACCAAGAGGGCCCACAGAGGCAGATATTTGTGATTTTGTTGTAATGTTCAAATGTTTTTGGCGTTCTCGGCTTGGGGGCTTACCAGTCCTCCAAGACGGCTCAAGAGGCTTCCAGGACCGCCCCAGCACAGCCCAAGAGGCCTCCAAGAGCGCCCAAAACGGCCCCAGAGGGCCCCATCACAGCCCCAGAGGCCTCCAAGATGGCCGAAGAGGCTCCCAAGACGGCTCCAAGAGCGGGCCCAGACGGGGGACCCGGACGGGCATTTCGAGCTCTGCGCGCAGAGAGGTCCCATGGAGGCCCCCAAGAAGCCCCCAAAAAGCCCCCCCAAGAGGCCCCCGAGAGTCCCCAAGAGGAATGCCCCCAAGAGGCCCCAAGAGACCTCCACGAGGCCCTCAAGAAGCCCCCGAAAGGCGCCCTGCCGACGACCACACTCAGCCAGTCGACCGCGGTGCGCAATGTGGGCCCGCGGAATAAGCGGAGCGATCAAATATTGTAGGTGCTGTCGCGCGGGAAGCGAGCGGAAAATGATTTGAGTAGCGCGCGGAAGAATTATCTTAAATCTTGTAGTTTGCTTCAGGCGCTTCAGGCGCTTCGCGCGCGGAACATGATCTTCCATCTTGTCATTTGTTTCGGGCGCTTCGCGCGCGATGGTGGCGTAGGGTGGGGTTGGGCTGGGGGGAAGCGAGAACGGGCGGGCCTTCTCAGAAGGCGGCGGGAGTCCCCTGGCCTTCTGAGAAGCTTCCCAGGCATTCCCCGAAGACACAGGCAAGTTCTCAGAAGTGCGCGACGGCTTCTGAGAAGTCCGGCCGCCTTCTGAGAAAGCCTTATCCTTCTCAATTCACCCCCTCGCTCGCCGCCGGAAGGCTCTGGAGTTCTCCATGGCTGGATTGGTGTTGCGCTGCAGAAGGTGGCGCAGGACGCGACCGCGCTGCGTCATCTGGCGCTCTTGCGTCTTGGCGACGGGACAGTCAACGCGCAAGCTGGACTATGCAGTCATCCTCCTCAGCGCGTCCAGCGAGACATGAAGTAGATTGTTTCTCGGGGTTCGTTGCGACGTTCTTCAGCTGCCCGCAGCGAACTTCGACCCAAGATATGCTCGGAACTCGCTGGACGGGGCGAGGAGGATGGCAGCATGTTCCAGCTTGTGCATAGGATGTCCCGTCGCCAAGACGCGGGAGCGCAATATGGCATACCTGGGGGTGGATATTGGGTTGGAGCTGGGGCTGGATCTGGGGTTGGATTCAGTCCCAAATCCGACCCCAAATCCAATCACCAAATCCAAATCCACAAAGTCCTGACCGGACGTCCAACCCCAGATAGAAAGGCCCCGTGATCGCCATGGTACGGTTTGAGATGCTTCAGGAGGGTGTCACATGTCTGATCCCTCCTGCAGGGATTGGGAGGGTGCAGGGTGATTCGTTCAGAGTGTTTCGGCTGCTTTCGTTGTTGCTAGCTGCATGCTTGTAACTTTTTAGGGAGGCACCAACTATACACCAACACCGATCCCGGCCAGGATCAACCTGGGCTCAGGATCGGTGTATACGCCCTCCTGCCATGGGCAGGATGCATATACACCGATCCTGGGCCTACGATCGGCCTGGGCTGGATCGGTGTAGGTGTATAGTTGGTGCCCACCGATGCATGCTTGTAACTTTTCCACCCAGCCGCTCTGGGGGCCCTCCCCGAGCAAGCAGCGCCTCGCGACTCGCTCAAAGTCGAGAGGCTGGTCTCGAGCGGCAGAGCCTGGGCTGCCAGGATGTCTCGAGCCGCGCCGCCAGAGCTGCGAGCATGTCTCGAGCGGCGGCGCGGGCCCCGGGAGGGCCTGGGAGGGCTCTGGACGCGAGGAGGACGAGGACGAGGAGGAGGAGGACGAGGGACGATGACGATGAGGACGAGAAAGAGGAGGACAAGGAGGGCGAGGAGAAGGAGGATGAGGAGGACGAGGAGAAGGAGGACGAGGAGGGCGAGGAGAAAGAGAGAGGACGAGGGACCGAGGAGGAGGGAGGACCCCGTCCTCCCTTCCTCCCTCCAGGAGGCGGGGGGGGAAGAGCCGGGCCGTCGGCAAGACACGTTTTTGTAAAAGACACCCCGCACGCTCCGACACCCTCCCCCCCCCCAGGGCATCCCCGGGATTAGGGCAGGGACCAAGGGGGGTTTGAGGTAGGGCTTCGGAGTTAGGGTTAGGGGTCCCATGCTAGTGCCAGAAAGAGGACCAGATGCCAGTGTTGCTGCTGGTGCTTCTGTCAGTGCTCACCGTACCCCATGTCTTTCCGGGAACGTGGAATTCGGGATGTTGGGTCTTTGGATCTTGAATTGTTGGATATTGGGTCTTTGGATCTTCAATGTTGGGCCATTCGGTCTTAGTTGTTTGGATGTTGGGTCTAGGGGTCGTTCGATATAGTGTCGTGGGTCTTGGGTACTGGCGAACAACGGTCAAATCATACAACAGAAGGAACGGGTTCTTAAATCACACATACGAGGTAGGATACTAATGTAGTATCTAGTCTATGAGCACGGAGCCTGCACAGCACTCTAGTACAAGGGGTAGTTTGTCTACCACGTAAAATACAGCCAAGACCACCTACGATACTCTATATATACTATATGAGATATAGCCAGCAAGCGTAAACATTGTATACTACATAGAGATGCGACACAGTAAGATGTAATATTGGTTAGGCCATGCACGGTATGATATATCAAAACGTACAATGCCAAATATGTATATACTAAACGACAACTGAAATTTGCACCTAGAAGGTACCATGTTGTCTGCTAAACATTACGACAAAGTGTGCAATACGATGATGCAGTCGTACTAAAATGTTCAGGGGGTCACATCGTGAAACACTAGGTATCATGAGATGTCAGATGCGATCTGATCATATACGAGGTAAAACCTAGGTATGTACGTATGTATGATGCCCCGAAATCATACAACGGGGGGCGAGCAAGGCCCAAATCCAAGCGCTCGGGCCAGTGCTGAGACCACCCCTATGGGCCCGCATTGAAGGTCACTCTGGCGAAAAGGCACTCTTGCGCGTGGCCAGAAACCGGGCGTCACACTTTGTTCCGCACCAGGCGCTTCGCCTAACTTCGGGCCCGATCCGGCAGAAAAATGCAGCGGAAAGATGGAATCTAGGGTTCTGGTCGTGACTCTCGCGATGCTGCAATTTTGTCGCAACCTCGGATTCCAAGGACCCTAGAGGCTTCTCGTCGCCACGGCTAGATTCGCCACGGACATCGGGATGGACCCCAGGAGGGGCCTGGGCACCGATTTTGACCAAATCTGGGCCGGGTGAATGAAAGCTGTTGTCTCAACTGGCCCTCCTCCGAGTCTTGGCAGCGAGCCGCCTCCTCTTGCTCTCGGACCACTCGTTGAAGAAGGCGTCGAACTTCAAGTCCTTCTGCTCGAACGACGCCGACTTCGGCGCGTCGTCGTCGCTGTCCTCCTTCTCGCCGGGCTGTCTCCTGGGCCGCCCAGGCCTCTTCATGGTGGGGCAGTGGCCACCAGCGAGGCCTGGCCTGATCCAGCCACATGTGCGCGGCTGATCGGGCTTGTAGCTCGGCTTCATGTTCTGCTGACGGAACTTCTCCTCCACGATGAAGCCCCCTTCCTTGAAGCGGCACAGGTGCTTCGAGCTCCCGAACGTCATGTCGATGACGTCGGGGTCAGCGTCCACGACCTTCCACGAGCCCTCGCACCAGCCGGTAAGCAGGACGCCGTTATCCTTCAGCTCCACCCAACCATTCTTCTTCTGGCCATCGTGCGCCCATGCGAACACGGTAAGATGAAGAAAAAGGGCATAAACAGGAACTTTCCGTCCGCGCGCATTTCTTGCATCTGCGAAGGACCACCCTCCCTGGCGCGCGGCGCCAGCGATGCCGCAAGGGGGATTCCAGCGCCAATCTAAGAAATCCGCGCGGAGCCTCGACTGTCTATGGTTATGCCGATGTTTCCTCTTCGGATGGTGCAGTCAGCCTCCTTGCACATCGCCGCCCATTTCGGGGCACTCGCCAGCAAATCCGCCACCGTCGGCATCGCCCCCGCCCCCAGCACTCGGCCTGGCGCCGAGGGGGGCCCACGGGGGCTCAGGCGCGGCAAGCCCGGGCCGAGACTTGAGCGGGCGCTTCGTCGCCTGTGGCCGAGCCAGGGTGAATCGCCGTGGCCACGCAGAGGTTTTAATGGGTTGATGGACGTTGGGTGGATGGATGTTGGATGGGTGAATCGATGTTGGTTGGATGGATGAATGTTGGGAGGAGGGATTGATGTATGTTGGATGACTGAATGTTGGATCGATGGATGGATGCAATGGCCGCGCCAACCC
>CAUYUJ010013147.1:197771-353477 GCA_963575745.1 Prorocentrum cordatum | reverse complement strand
CCCCCCCCCCTCCTCCTCCTGTCCGCCCTCCCACGGGTTGGACGGAGCCGGCCTGCGCCCCGCACGGTCCTGCACTCCCACAAGGGGCCGGGCACAACAAAAGACGCGCGCGCGCAGAGGCCTGGACGGAGACGAAGGCGCGGGCCCTGGACGCCGGCATGCAGGGCGCCGCGCCTGTGGGCGCGGGCGCGCGCGGAGCCCCCGACGCTCCGGGGCTCCGACAAGTCGCCATCGTCGCCAGTTGTCGCTGCAGTGCCTGATGTCGACGCGCCGTCATCATGCCCTCTCAGCTTTCGGTGGCAACCCAGGGGAGCCTCCCATCCCATCCTGTCGGCTCTTGCCATCCGACGCTAGTCGACGCTAAGTCGACGCTAATCGCCTCAAAATCGATGCATATCGATGCTAACCGCCGTCAAATCGGCGCTATCTCATCCACTCCCAGACGCTAATCTACGCGAAAGACAAAATTAAGAGGGTATACCAGGCTCCCCCCCGAAACATTGCGCACAAACATGGAACGGCCGGTTCGGGGCCATTTTCTCGCCCTCCCCGTCTGGGAAGACTAGGCCGTGGACGCTTTATCCATGCCCCTGCTCACGCTCCTAGACGTGGAGAAAACATCAGAAACATACACTTTTGGAGGGACCCAGCGCGGATCCAAGGAATCCGCGCAGAGCGCCGAAAGTTTCTGTTTACGGCATTTTTTCTTCTTCGACCTCCGACCCCACGAGGGGGCCAGAGCGGCGGCACGTTTAGAAGTCTGGCCTACGGAGCCCTGCTTTTCCCCTTTGCCCCCTGCTCCCCCTAGCGCCCAGAGTGGGGGCCAGCAGCCTGGGTACTCGGCATCGCTCGAACGTCCATTCCCCGTGCATGCTTCGGCTTTGTGCGTGTATTTTCCCCGCCGGATGATCCAAACATCTCCTCGATGGTCCTCGCGGAGAAAACAGCGCACACGTCCGAGCGATGCCAAGGGTAGGGTTGAGTCGTGCGTGTCCCCCTGCAGGAGGATTTTGGAGGAAACAATAAAAATATGCACCCAATACTCAAAACGAGTCGAAATAGACGAAAAATCGTCAGCTGACTATTTTTCTAACTATTTTTGAACATTCCCCCTGTAGGGGAACAGGCCCGACTTCAGGGTAGGGGTCGAGCGCCGATCGTCGACACAGAAAGGGAAGGGGTGGGATGCTGACGGACTTGCGCACCCCCTTGGAGGCGCACCGCCGACCCGACCACGCAGCGCACAACACAAATCACCCTGTAGCAGATCGTTGCCCGAGCCGCATGGCCAGAAAGCGCCTGCCACTGAGCCTTAGGTCGGGCATGTTCTCCTACAGACGGAGCTTGGGCGACAAAATCAAAACAGTTGCAAAAGTGCTGAAAGGTATTCCAAAAGAATGGAAAATCGTCCCCCGACTATGCTTTAAAGATATGTTTGAACGCTGCCGCTGTAGAGGGACATGCCCGACTTAAACTGAGCTCATACTACAAAACTTCTGAGCGCGCGCGTCGCCCCTGAGGCTCCGACGCGCACGGTTAGGAAGTCTGCTGGGCCGATGCAGAAAGCGGGGGGGCACGGCAATGGCCGGGCGTTGGCGGGACTGGGTTGAGCGGGACCTGGCTTCAGGATGTGTACCGGGGGTTGCCCCCCCCCCCCCGCCCCATCATAAGCGTTTTCTTATGCAGCGTTTCGACAGAGGGCAGAAAGGGGGGGGGGCGGGGTGGGTCTGACTCTGGACTTCTGCTTAATGTGACTGTTTGCAGCAGTGCGCCTTATGGGGGAAGCTCCACCTGCTAGAAACAGGCGCCAAAAACAGCGAAGATCTCGGGGGGGGGGGACAGGGGAGGTGCGAGGGCCCGCGCCGACCGGCAAAACAATGCATAAGAGAACGATCACATGCCACCAAGTGGAGCTGCCGTCCCCCGAAGCACAAGCCCGCTGCGGCAGACCTGGTCCAGTGATCCTCGCCGATTTGGAAGGCTTCGGGGCCCAAACACTAACCAGCTCCCCTCGCCCGGGGCCCCAGCTGTAATCACACCCGAAACTCGCCATCGCTCGGACGTCCATTCCCCGCTCATGTTTCGGCTTCGTGCGTACATTTTTGTCCGCAAGATGATGCCAAAAAAAGCTCCCCGATGGTCCTAGCCGAAAAAAATGCACACGTGTCCGAGCGATGCCAAAGACGAGGGCGGGTAAGCGAATCAGCGGCATGCAGCTGGTTGGTTTTCCCCCAGCGCCGCCGAGCGCACGCGCATCGAGGAGACGCGCTCTGCGGCGGAGCTCCCACCGACTGCGTGCCGCCGATATCGTGGCCTACGTTGTCTTAGGTCGGGCATGTCCTCCTACAGGCAGATGTTGGAAGATTTTGTATTTAGAAAACGTTCCAAAATGATTCAAAAAATGAAAAAATCGCCCCGAGACTATTTTTGACTATTCTTGAACATTCCTCAATGTAGAAGGACATGCCCGACATAAACGTTGTGGAACACGCTGCCAGTCTCGGGCTCCACCAAGAGGGGGCGTCCCTGATGGGGGGGCCTGAATTCGATCCGCTGGCGCACCGGACTGCCGCAAACAGCTACCCCCCGCATGCACCGCCGATCGGCAACTCTCGGGAGCTGCCGGCGGCTGGGCGGCATCTGTCTTGGGCAGTTCGGTTGAAGACCCGGTCGAAGTCTCTCGCCCACACACACACACACACACACAAACACCCACACACACACACATACAGGGGGGGGACATCCCCCCTTTGCGGGATCCCGACATCCGAACAATTGATCTGGCCAACCCCTTGGGCCATGCCTTCGGTCAGGCACGTCCTCTTCCAGGCGGATTTTGGACGAGAATATTTATATATATATATATATATATATATATATATATATATACAATATCAAAAAATGCCAGAACATTTGTCCCCAAATTATTGTTGGACTATGTTTGATTATCCATCATGTACAAGGACACGCCCGACGTAAGCCAAGCCTCTGGCCAACCCTGGAGAACATCCCGCCAAGAACCCCCTCTGGCCCACCCTGGCCACGGGGCGCCTCGCCCAAGACACGGGAAGTGCCCTCGCCGCCCCAAATATCCGCCGCTCCCTCGTCCGCTCCATGAGAGAGAGGGCGGGCGCGCGGGGGCCCCCCTGCCACCGGGGTCCGAGCAGGCGGGGCCCGGGCGGGCACGTCCTGCTACAGGCGGGCTTGGGAGGCACCATAGAGCGCGGTAACAACCGAACAAAAAAAACACAAACCATACAAGTACCTCGCTTCGAACGATCCCCGCCGAAACCCTCGGCGCTTGGCCCCGACGGCGCGCGCGCCCACTGGAAGGAAATGCGCGCAGCACCCAGCGGCGCCCCCCGCCCCTCCTTCACCCCCCCGCGGGCTCAGTGCGACTTGACAAGGCCTAGCGCGCCTGCGAGCCCTCGGCACAGCACTGCATGAAACAGAAGCCCAGGGGGGGGGGCTGCCGCGCAGCTAAACTCGCCGGCATCAAAACAAAAGGGCTCTAGACGCGCGTCCGTCCCGGGGCTCGAGCAACACCTCTGGAACCAGGAAACACCGACAGATTTCCCCGAACCTCGGACCAACACAATAGCGGGGGGTCCCCGCCCCCCTCGAGCCGACCCCGGCGACCCGAACCTCGGAGTTGGGGGCGGCCATGCGTTGAGTGGGCCCCCAGCAAATCGGTCAAGGGCGGGGGAAAGGAAACTGCGTTCAAAATCTGCCCCTGGACCCCTCCCAGAGCCCCTCCGACACAGTTTTTCGCCCCGAAGAGGAGGAAGAAGATGGGGAGGTGGAGAAGCGCGACGATGATTGCGGGGCGAAGCTGTACAGAAAAAAAAGGCCCTTCCAATGAAAGCACCTCGGCACGGCTGATGTGCAGGGCGGGCGAGAAACAAGAAGACGCTGTGCAGTGGTAGCTGGCGTAAACGTAATAGTGTGCTATGTTATGTTCGATTCGAGCCTGTCCCAATGTCGATATGCTCTTCTGTCGTGATATGATATATATATATATATATATATGCAATAATGTGTCGTGTGATGGCCTGCTCTGCCGTGATACTCCTCCCCACTACCGCCTTCGTTGTATTCAAAAGCGTTGAACAGTATTCCATGGAGTAACTCTCTAATATGTTATGCTCTATTTTGTCCAGTTGAGTTCTCGACGGGCCGGCGTGACGTCGTGACGCCTGGGCGACACCGTCGAATTTTGGCTACTGCATACGCGATGTTGTGCTAAAGTGTGTGTGTGTGTGCGTGCGTATGGTAGGGTTCTGGCCCGATGTAAAATGTGATGCTGTGTTCTCTGATGTTATGATATCGGCGGGCCGGCGTGACGTCGTGACGCCTGTCACGCTAGAGACATCGTCGTATCGCTCATTGATATGACTCTTGATTCCTGTGGCGACGCTGACGAAAATACGCATACACTGTATTATGTTACGATATCCCTCTGCCCTTCCGTTATCTAATTCATGAAACTCTTTGCTCTGTCATGCACGCTTCTGTCTCAATATGTTTTGGCGCGCTATGTTTTATTATGCCGTTCGGCACCATACTAGGGCATGAGATGTTATCCCAACTTATGTTAAAATATGAAAATGTTCCGTGATGGTGTTGCCGGCTCGGCTCAAGATAGTAAAGTGTGATATGATATGTTAGTATGTTTTGCTGTCCCGTTCTGTCGTGGTACTCCTCTCCTCGACTGCACTACTGCCGCTTCTGTCTTCAAAAACGGTTCAACCGTGTTCGATGTAGTAACGATATTTCATGGTATGCTCTATTATGTCCTCTTCTGTTGTCGACGGGCTGGCGTGACGTCGTGAATCCTGTGACGTTAGATGCGTCGTCTGCTGTGATGCCTCTGTTTTACCTATATATGTCTCTTCTAGTGGATTATGCTGTGCTATGCTCATATATATATATATATATCACCATATGGTTGGAGATGCTAAAGTGTGATCTGCGTTGCGGTACTATGTGATTGCATAGTTTGCTGTCACGTTATGTTATAGTATCTCTGTTCCGTGATGCTGTTGACGGCTCGGCTCAGTATATTATGTTATGTTCTGTTCTGCTAGTACGTTTCGCACTGCTCTGGTGCCGTGCTATGACATGTTATGTGATGTTGTGTCATGATATGATGTGTCCTGCCATAGTGTGTTATGTTATGCTCGGTTATATTGTGTCATGTTGTGTTATGCCGTCTTCTGTTATGTCATGCTATGCTCTGGTATGTTATGTGATGTTGTGATTGTGGACGGCTCGGCAAAATATAATACATTATAGCCTGCTATGCTAGTATGTGGCGATATGCTATGCTGTCGTGTTATGATATGTTACGCGATGGAGTGCAATGATATGGGATGTTCTGCCAGTTATATCATGCTCTTGTTTGTCATGAGATTGCTATGTTCTGCTCTGTCATGTTATGGCATGCTCGTGTTATGTTATGTTATCTTCTGGTGTGACATGTTGTAGTCTGGCGTGTTCGCCGCTATGCTCTGCTGTCGTCTAATGATTTGTTTGGTGGCTCTGTGTCATGATGTGATATGTTATGTCAACGTGTCTCATGATATGCTCTGTTCGGATATATTATATTGTGTTATGTCGTTGTCTGCTCTGTCATGTTCTGCTCTGGTATGTTATGCGATATGCTAATGTCCTCTATTATGTCATGATGTTATGTTCTGTCATGTCCTGCCATGCTCTTGCTCTATTATGTCATGTTCTGTTGTGTCAGATTGTTCCGTCGTGTTTGTCGAGGGCGCGAGGCGGGATAACCGGGACACTCGGGACAACTTGGGGTCTGGCGGCCGCGGTATGCAGGGTATGTTCTCTCGTGTTTGTCGAGGGCGCGAGGCGGAATAACCGGGATTCTCGGGGCAACTTGGGGTCTGGCGGCCGCGGTATGCAAGGTGTGTTCTGCCATGTTTGTCGAGGGCGCGAGGCGGGATAACCGGGACACTCGGGACAACTTGGGGTCTGGCGACAGCGGTATGCAGGGTGTGTTCTGTCGTGTTTGTCGAGAGCGCGAGGCGGAATAACCGGGATTCTCGGGACAACTTGGGGTCTGGCGGCCGCGGTATGCAGGGTGTGTTCTGCCGTGTTTGTCGAGGGCGCGAGGCGGGATAACCGGGACACTCGGGACAACTTGGGGTCTGGCGGCCGCGGTATGCAGGGTGTGTTCTGTCGTGTTTGTCGAGGGCGCGAGGCGGGATAACCGGGACACTCGGGACAACTTGGGGTCTGGCGGCCGGGTCTAGCGGCCGCGGTATGCATGGCGTGTTATGCCGTGTTGGTCGAGGGCGCGAGGCGGGATAACCGGGACTCTCGGGGCAACTTGGGGTCTGGCGGCCGCGGTATGCTGGGTGGGAGTGGCCGGGAGGTCTGTTCTTAAAACCTAACGACCCCAACCTGTCCGGTGGGGAAATAATTTAAAATCGTCCCCAGACAATTTGTTGACTATCTTTGAATATTCCTCCTGTAGACGGACATGCGCGACTTTGAAAGGTCAGGCCGCTGGATCGCGCCGCGGCGCCGCGGCATCGCCGTCGGCGACACCTCGGCAGGCTCTGAGAGATGGTTTGTGTAGAGTCGGGCAAGTTTACTTGCATGGACAGGGGGGTGGGCGAGCCTGAAGCAAGCCGAAAACAAGTTGACGTGCGGAAATCACGCAAGTCGAAAGGCACTTACACGCTCGTATTCGATTGAAGAGGGACGAGAGGAGGAGGGAAAGGGGGGGGGGGGGGGGGGGGGGGGGCGAACGCCATGCAAGTAAACTGGCCTGGATCTAAAGGAAAACAGGCTCTGAAAGATGGGGCTGGAGGATCGCGCCGCGGCGCCAACGCATCACCGTCGGCGACACATCGGCAAGCTCTGGGGGGCCCCAGGGAAGCTCCGGCTAGGATCGCCCCCGGGAAGGCCCTGGGGGAGGAGAGGGGGGGGACTTCCTGTGTGGTCTCCGAGGGTGTGCGGCGGCCCCGAAGGGGTTCCCTGGGGCCGGCTCTGTGCGGCGGCGAGCGACGAGCGAGGGGGGAAAGTGAGAAGGACCTGTTTTCTTTAGATCCAAGCAAGTTTACTTACATGGCGTTCGCCACCCCCCCCCGCCCCTCGCCCCTCTTCAATCGAATGCGAGCGTGCAAGTGCCTTTCGACTTGCGTGATTTCCGCACGTCAAATTGTTTTCGGCTTGCTTCAGGCTCAGCCCCCCCCCCGTCCATGCAAATAAACTTGCCTGAATCCAAAAAGAGGCTCAAGGCGAAGGCCTTCTCAGAAGGCAGCGGGGTGTCTCAGGAGCCCTCGCGCCTTTTGATAAATGACCTGTGTCTTCGGGGAAGGCTCAGGAAACTTCTCAGAAGGCCAGAAGACCTCCGAGCCTTCTGAGAAGATCTCGTTCCTCCTTCTCAATTCCCCCGGGCTCGCCGCCGATGTGTGGTGTGTGACAAAAACTTGCGCCCTCGCAATCATGAGGCGCAAGCAATGGGGGGATAGCGGAAGGCCCAAAGGGTTCGACCTCACGCGGCGCAGGAGTGAGAGTCCGGCGGGCCACAAACAGCCGGCGTAAACCTGCAACTGGCCCTCCCTTCAGGTCTGGATGAAGTCTTCGAAGGGGCCTTAAGAGGTTGGCAATGGTGATACGATTGACCAATGCAAATAGCCCTACTTCCAGAGGCCGACACTTCGATACCCCCAGGCGTGCGCCACGCTGCAAACATGATGCTGACAACATCGACCCAAACGGTACACTATTAACATTGGACTACAATCGAGCATCACATTGGAGGACGTCCCACCGCAAGCTGTTCGTCTTTGGTTTCCAGCGACCGGAAATATCCTTGTCTAGGGGGTCTATAAGTCTAAACCCTCCCGCAAGGTAATATCGTTGGTATCGACCCAGTGTCTCGACGACAACGATGGGAAAGCAGGAACAACGAAGGCAAGCGATACCGAAATCAGTGATGCCAATCGGCGCATTGTGAGACCATGTAAGCTAATGCCTCTGCACATCAGAACTGCATCTGATCAACCAAACATGCGCACGTATGTAGGAACATGAATTCTAGTGCACGAACGTCAAATGCATCTGGTCACCATGAACTCAATCACAACGACACAAGCGCTAAACATACGTATGTGAGAATAGGTACATTAACAAACCATATTCGCGCATCCATCTCTGCCCCCGCTACCTGCAACTGGCAAGCCAAACGT
The DNA here is from genome assembly GCA_963575745.1 of Prorocentrum cordatum. Taxonomy (NCBI): domain Eukaryota; class Dinophyceae; order Prorocentrales; family Prorocentraceae; genus Prorocentrum; species Prorocentrum cordatum. The sequence continues at coordinate 345,258 of CAUYUJ010013147.1, read as the reverse complement.
CGGCCTCTCTAAATGGGGGAGACGTAAGACTCGAGTGTGGAGGAGAATTGGCCTGACGGGGCCGTCAGAAGAATGACGAGACCCACTCTGAAATTTGACGCGAAGACGAAACTGTCTAAATTCAAAACTTGCCCGTCAAAAAGCGTCGGCAAACCCGAGTTCCGGTGAACGCAAGTCTTACGCTTCGCTTCCCCCACTAAACTTGGCACTCCTAGAAGAAGAACAAAACGCCATAAACATAAACTCTTGGCGCTCCGCGCGGATTTCTTGGATCTGCGCCGGTTCCCCCTTCCCGGCGCGCGGAGCGCGCCAGGGGTGGCGCATGAGGCGCCACCAGGGGGGGTCCAAGCGCCGATCCAAGAAATCCGTGCGGAGCGCCAAAGGTTTATGTTTATGGCGGTTGTCTTCTTCGAACTCACCCTCTCATCGCACCTGGCCTGAGGGTCCTCAGAAGCTGCCAGCCAGAAGCTGCCCATCAGCGCCCCGTGAGCACCCGCGCGCGCACCCCTTTTGGGGTGCCTTGGCCCGAACCGCCCTGACAAGCAACGCCGGCCATCGAACGCACCCTTCGAAAGGCACCGTGAGGGGGTACGGGCTCATGCTCGTCCTCCTCCTCCTCCTCCTCCTCGTGCTCCTCCTCCTCCTCCTCCTCCTCCTCCTCCACCTCCTCCTTGAGTGCCTCCTCCTCCTGCTCCTCCTCGTGTTCCCCTCCTTCACAACTCCCTCCGCCTCCTCGTCTCCCACTGTTCTGAGGGGCAAGTATAGGGGGGGATAGGAGTGAGGGGGAAACATCGACCCGGAGTCGGCGATACGGCAGCGACAGCTCGGCGAGAGGCCCTCGACATACATACAGATATATATATATATATATATATATAAATAAATGAATAAATAAATATGTGTGTGCGTGTAGGCTCCATAAGTTCCTGGGCGGGGCGGGCCATTGGGCCCCTCTTGGCAACGAAGGGGCCACTCAGGGTGGGTGCATTCCCCTCTGAGCCTATGCCTCCTAGCATTGCCCCTGAATCGAACGCGGCCCTCTGCTGGAACAGGTCGTCCCTCACTTCGCACAGGAGCGCAGACGCAGGGGCGCAATTCGTACCTCGCCGCCACACTATCCCACGAGCTGTTGGATCACCATGTGGTCAACACCGTGTGCCTGACTCTCTGACTGCCACGCCCCGTTCGAATCCAAGTATACGTGCCAGGTGTAGGCATGTCTGCTGATATGATGTCAGGATCGGCACTGACTGGAACGATGAGAAATCACACTGCCGCGCCGTGTCACCACAGGTCGAAGCTGACTGAAACACATTGTTGGTAGAAATTGTTGCCCTCTCCGCCTTGCAGGATCCCTTCAAACGGACGGACTTCCACATAAGTGCGACGCTGAAGTCAGGGTCTGCACTAGGGCCAATAGGGGTCCTTACTCCTGATGCTAAACACACGGACCTGCGCTTCCATGGTTTTCGCTCGAGTGGGCGACCCCTGCACTGGCTGGCAGCTCAGGACTTCTCTCCCGGCAAGCCTGGACACGACCAAATCAAGAAATCGGATCGGATCAGAACCAAATCGGATCGCTTTGGCCGCGCGCAAGAGGGGGGTAGGGGGAGGGGGAAGACTTTTTAGAGAGAGGCTGCTGCTTAGAAAGCGCCAGCGTTAGATCTTTAGACAAGACCCACACCTTCTAAGAAGCAAGGGTGCTTCTAGGAAGCCTTCCCCCTCCCCTACCCCCCTTGTGCGCGTGGCCGACAGATCGGATCGCTGGCGAATCCTCCCAGATCGAATCAACATCGGATCACCGCGCCTTGCTAAAGGCTCTCCCCAGCCGGCAGAAGCCAGCGATCAGAGCAGAAGCGAGCAGGAATCGCGGCCCAGCCGACGAATCGAATCGCATCGGATAGGATCGTAGGCGGCTCTGCAGGCCCTGTGGGCGCATCAGTGGGCGCCCTGTGTGCGCGGGCTGGCGGTTCCAGGCCTCCACGGCACCTCGTGGGCGCCGTGGGCGGCGGGTGGTGCGCTAGTTCGCACCACATAGCGAACATCTCACAGCTTGCACAATACAGCTCGCACCACACAGCTCGCACCGCATAGATTACGCCCTGCTTAGTTGCAACGTTGCACCCCACAGCTTGCACCACGTGGATTGCACTCCACAAGTTGCACCACATAGCTTGCACAGCACAGTTTGCACAACATGTGTTGCATCCCATACGTGGCACCACATACACTGCTCCACATAGATTCCGATTCCCATACGAAGATGAGCAGCGGCAGCGGGAGATCGAGAAGCCGATGTTCGGGGTCCACTCTGGCAGGCACGCCATGCACGTACATACATATACTCATGCAACACCCATATAATACTAGAACCATCGCGCGCGCTGATGTTCTAGCTAGCTAGATGACCCCTTTCCGCAACCCGATGACCCTCCTTTCCGCCTCCGAGGCGCTCTTCGTGGCCAAGGCTGGCTTCGTCTCGAAACTCCTGTCCAAACGCACCCCTGGGCATCGCAGTTTTTTCTTTGCACCTTGGGCTGTCTGGGAAGCCTTTTGGGTGTCTCGGGAGCGTCGGGGAGGTGGGATCTTGCGAATTACGCGGGGCTTCCTGTTGGGCTTCCGGGAGCCCAGGTATGGAAATGTTCGCTCGGCCCCCGCCTGGACCGCTGGGTTCTTGGGGGCCTCTTTCCGGCCTCCTGGATGCTGCTTAAGGCCGCTTGGAGGCCTCTTGGGGGCCTCTTGGGCTTTCTTCGGGGCCTCTTGGAGCATCCTGGACTGTTTCTTGAAGTCGTCATGGGGCCGTTTTGGCATCCCTTCTGGGGCCTCTTAGAAAGAGTTTCGAAGCCTTTTGGGGGCCGTCTTGGGGCCTCTTGGAGCCTATTTTGGGCTTTCGGGGGGCCTCTTGCGGCCTCTTGGAGGCCTCTTGGGGCCTCTTGAGGGCTTCCTGTGGGCATCTTGGGGCCTCTTGGAAGAATCTTGGGGCGGAGAGCTTGAGTTTTCAGTTCGCATTCCCTCTCTTGGGCCCCTCTTGGGGCCTTCTTGGGACCCTCTTGCGTCGTCATGGGCGGCTCTGGGGCCGTCTCGGGGCTCTCTTGGGCCGTCTTGGGGGCATCGCGGGCCGTTTTGAAGCGGTTTGGGCAGTCTCTTGGGCAGTGGTTCATCGCCGGAAACACGAAACAGCGAGGATGGAAGAACGGCGTCCGCCACGCGGTCGCAGCAACCATCCTGCGATGGGTGCGGCGGCGCGTCGGGCGGCGCTGCCCCCGCCGAGCACAAGGCGGTGGCGGCGCGCGCCTCGACGGCGACGCCTGGCTGCTACAACCCGGGCGGATGTGGGTGGGGCGAAACGCGCCCAGGCCAGAGATGGCGCCCCGCCTGCCGCGGTCAAATTATGATTTCACCTGTGCGCGGCAAGGCGGGCCGGCGCCGCGGTGAACGCTCGCGTTCGCTCCCTCCGCGGCGGCCTAGCCGCGGCGCAGCCGACAAAGCCGCGGCCCCATCTTTCTCGCGTTTCGCGTGCTGTTCGCCTCGCGGCGACGCGCCCCTCGCAAGCTCATTCGCTCGCTGCGTGGCGCGCGGACGCACGCGCAGCGCAGCCTCGCTGCTGTGCCCGCGAACAGCATTCGTGCCTCGGCTGTTCGCTCACCACAGCGCTGCGGGCGCGGCGCTCTCCGGCGTCCGCCACGCGGTCGCAGCAACCATCCTGCGATGGGTGCGGCGGCGCGTCGGGCGGCGCTGCCCCCGCCGAGCACAAGGCGGCGGCGGCGCGCGCCTCGACGGCGACGCCTGGCTGCTACAACCCAATGCAACAGCAGGCTGGCGTCAGCCGTCGCGCGCGCGCCCCCCACTGCCAATCGTCGCGGATTTCTTGCCGCGCGCGGTACGAAAGGCGCGACGAAGCGCGCATTACGGCTGAGAGGCAGCGCTTGCGGGGGCTTGGCCCGCGGCCCCTGGGCCCACGCTGGCGGAGGGGGCCATGCCCTCGCCCGTCGCAGCGCCCTCCAAGGCAGGCTGGTCTAGGTAGGCCTTGAAGGCGCCGGACCTCCAGTTACCGGCCCGCAAAATGGTTGCGAGGCTCCCCCCACCTTGTCGGAGGGTCTCCGTGTGGCCGCGCCGCAGGCACCTAGAGGTGATACGGGCGGCATTGGGGAGCCCCGCCGCGTGCGCCGACCTGCGCAGGTTGCGGGCAACCGCCGGCACGGGGAGAACGCGCCCTGCCTTGGTCGGCTTCGCCAAGTGGGCGAAGGGGGAGGCACCCGGCGCTATATCGCCCAGCAGGGTGCACGGGGCCGGTGCATATGCGACACCAGCACGAACGTCTGACAACGCTCGGCCTAGGCATGTGCTTGCGCCTCGAAAGGTGGAGGACGACCGCTTCGCCCGCGGTGAAAAGCACGATGGTCGGCGCTGGGCGGTCAAGTTCCTCCTGCTTGAAACGGAAATTGGCCGCCATCGCGGGATCGCCAATGCGGATAAGCAGCGCCTCCGAGGGCAGCCTTAGGGCTAGGGCAAAGGCGACCACGAACAGCGCTCGCACCCGAGGATCTGGCACGTGCGGCAGCATTGCGACTAGCGCCTTCCGCGTGACCGGAGGAGGTCGCGGGCTGGGCTGAGGCGCACGTTGCTTGATCGCGGTCTTCGCGCGCGCTACTGCTGGGCTGCGGAACGCCGAGCGATCGAGACCTAGAAGCACGCATGCCTTGTCGACCTGAGCCTTATAGTTGGCAAAGGTGCCTGGGTTCGAAAAACACAGGGCCCAGAGGCAGACCTCGTCCGCAGTTGGCGGCAAGGGGCTGCCCCCTCGGCCAAGCTGCGATTTGGCGAAGCGAAACCAGCACCTCAGGCCGGCGGTCCACGTTCCGAGGGAACGCGGGGCACTATTGAGGACGGCGGCGTACCGGGCCCCGAGCAGGGCGCGCCTCCTGACGTCGGGGTCGCACGGTGCCACGGGCAAGCGACGAATTGCGGCGCGCGGGCCACCCTTTCGTGAGCCCGGTGGCGACGCCTTCAATGCGGTTGTCGCTCGCGCCAGCTGCAGCCGCTGCGAGGGAACGCCCCGCTGATGTGGGCTCGCGAGTGCTGGCCCGGCTGGGCGCCTGTCGCCAGCCCGCGAGGGGGACGAGGAGGACGACAACGAGGAGGAGGACGAGGACGAGGAGGAGCCGGCGTAGGAAGAGACACACAGCACGGCTCGCACGGGCGCCCCTTGCGCCTCGCCACTCGTCGCCGGCGCAGCGGGCGGCGGGCCCGGCGGCGGCCGTGCCCGCGCGAACAATGCAATCGCGCGCTGCGCATCGGGTGAGAGCGCCCCGCGGCCATTCCATGTCTCGGGGACGCCTACCGCCCGCACGGAGGAAATTGCGAAGACATCGCAGGAAACCAGAAACCTGACGATTTCGTCAACGACCGTGGGTGACGCCCACGGGGCCGCCGCGGCAACCTGGTCGGCGAGCTTCATGCTGGCGCGCCGATGGGAGAGAGGAGAGAGAGGTCGCCTCGCGCCCAGCGCGCCTCTCTGGAGCCCCGAAGGAGGGAGAGGTCGCCTCGCGCCCTGCGCGCCTATCGAGAGCCCCGACGCGGTGGGAGCGCGCCAGCCTGGCTTCTGACGCACTGTGCCAGGCGGCGTTCGCTCCCTTTTGCGGAAGCGTGCCTTGCTCGGACCCGAGCGGGAGCGACCGGCGCTGGCCGGCGTGGGCGCGCCTAGGGAGACGTCGTTTCGATCGGGTCGTCATCGACGTACGCGCCCGGCGCGCCCATCGTCGTCGGGCGATAGTCGACAGTGTCGGAATCACTGGTGGAGCTGCTGGGCTCCGGTACGGGCGCCGTGCCGAAGGTGCACAAGGCTTCATCCAGGCGGCACTCGATGGCCAGCTGGATAGCCCGGAGGATCGTCGCGCGCGCGTTCGTTGACATTCCCAGGGGCGGCACCGAGTCCGCGGGAAGCTGCCCGAGCTGATACCACGAGCGGACCCCGCGGCCCCGCAGCCACGAGGCCACCGCGTCCGTGTCGCGCTGCCTCATCTCGCTCCTGAAAAGGGAATGTGCAGCGACCTTCACGAGGTGACTCGCGGTGTGCGCTCGCTGAATCAGGCGAACGTAACAGCACCGCCGCGGGTTTGCGCGATCGCGCGGCATGGGTGCGTCGAGGATGTCCTCGGGGCGGGGGCAGACCTGCCGCATGGCGCTGCGCGAGTGCGGACGCAAGGGGTGGGTGGGTGGGAGAGCGGGAGCGGGGAAAAGCGAGTGGCGCGCGAGCTCAAGCGGGGCAGGCCGCGAGCTGGCTTGGCAGCTGGAGATCCCAAAACTCCGTCCGCAGCCACGGGCGCCTCCAGGTGGCACCGATGTGGCACATGAGATCGTATTCCTCCCGGCTCGGCAGGTCGGACATGTTATCATCTGATGCGGCGCGCAGGGTAAGGGGGAAGGGCGCGACCGGCCGGGGCCCGAAGTGCGCGCTCGCCGGACGGGACGCGGTCGATCCGAGGGTCGATCCCGAGCTGCCCGATCACTGACCAGAAGTGGTGGACGATGGCCCCGTCATCGCTGCACTTCGCCGACCCCTTACGAAACGACCATTCAGCGACCGCGCTGTCGCTGAAGAGGCGAACCCTGCGGCCCCGAAGCTCGTCAGCCCAAGTGGAAATGGCCAGGGCTAAGGAGAGCATCTCCAGTCCTGCGATCTGGTTGTCGCTTCGATCCTGGAACTGCCTGCGCGCGGGCGAGACTGCGCCGGGCGGGCGCCGGCGCGCGACGGGGCCTCGTGAGCCAGGCCGGCGGCATCTGGTCCGTATATTCCCAACGCCCGTCAAACCAGATGACGGCTGCCGCTCTTGGGGGTTCGCCCCGGGCATCAGCGAATACGAGAACCGGCGGACGGGTATCCGCCGGCGTCCATTCCCTCGTTTCGGTCACGCCTCGCTCCAGGACATCCAACCACCACGCCAAGCTCCCCAGCGCGGGGAGCGGCAGGGTCGGGCATCCCCCATGGGCATGAGCGAACAGGGGCCGCAGCATGGCGCGGTCGAGCCTGCGGAATTGCCAGGATGCCGCCCAGGACAGAGCGCCCGCGAGTTTTGCGGCACATCCTGCGCAAGGCGTCGCCCCTGCCCGCGCGGCGCACGGGGCGCGCGGGCATGCTGTCATAGATCCGTCGCGCAGCGCCGCAGTAATGCGTTTCACCCATTTCTGGACCTTCTCGTCTGACGGGCAGGCCGTCAAACCCGTGTTCGTTGCCTGCAGGAACGCGCGCGCCGAACCGACCGCCCCCCTTCGCGAACAAAGCGCACGGGTCGCGGCGAACCGAGATCGACAATCCCAGAATCACGAGCGGGCATCCCGACTCAGTCTTCGGGTCAGCCACCGATGCCGAGCCCAAGAAGCATCTGATCACCCGCACTACGCATGTCAAGGCGTGGTGGGCCTGCGCGCGCGCGAGGGGAGGGGACGGGCACAAGCACGCAAGCAAGGGAATCGAGGGAAAGAGCGGGCCTCCCCCCGGCGGTCGACGCTGAACAGGTCGTCGACATATCTTAGGACTGGAAACCGAAGGAGCCGTCGGCAAATGGCCACGAGGGCCTCCCCGATTCTTTCCCAATTGTGAACACTGCTGACTGCGCCGCGGTGCGCGGGGGAGGCGGCCAGGGGCCGGGTCGCGGGGCCGGGAGGAGCGTGCCTGCACCGAAGGGGAGGGCGACGTGCTGTGCACCCCAGACGATCCCGGAGAGGCAATCACCCACGCGAGGCACCTGTGGTCCGGGCGCAGGGGGGCCCTGCGGAACGCAGAGTCAATATCGGCCTTGAAGAACTCCAGAGGGCCCAGGTGTGCCTGAGGGGGAGGGCGCGGCGCGCGCATGCGGCGCAGGCGCCGTTGATCGCGCCGGGCCAGCTTCCGGGATGCGTCAAATAAAGCGTCGACTGTGTCGTGCTTCATGCGTTCCTGAGGCTGCGTCCCTCTGCTTAGATGGGCCGCGCTGCAATCGTCGACAGCGCGCACCTCCCGCGCGGGCGACTCGCGGGCGAGGCTGGCCGGGCGCGGCGGCGCCTTCGCGGTTCCGTCGGGCCGAATCCCCTGCTCTACGCCAAAACGAAGGATAACCGCCGCGTCTGCGGGCGCGTCTGCGGGGGACAGAGGACGCGGCGGCGCCAGCCTCCCCTCTCTCGCGTCGGCGAGGGCGCACTCATGCAGCGCCGCGTCGCAGTCGCTCGGCCGCGTCCTTCTGAAAAGCTTTTCCCTGTCTCTGGTGTTGTCTGCGTCGCGGCGCCGCGAAAGGGGAGATGGAAGCCCGCCGCGGAGGCGACGCGCGCGCGCGGGGCCTCTGAGGATCTCTTCCAGCGGAATCATCGGCGGATGAACCGCTTCGACGCCCGTCCCTGATCGCTCGAGCTTCCCGATGAGGGGAGCACCCTGTGCGGGCCGCGCGGCGGCGCGTGCTCCCAGTCGGCGAGTTCGCATCGCGCTAGGCGCGCCTCGCGGAAAAACTCGACGCACTGCGGGTCATGGAAGCCCGCGTCGGCGAGTAACCTCTCGAAGAGAGGGCCGTTGACGCCCCTTGCCACCGTCTCGACCCCCGGATCCGCGTGACGATCCCAGAGTTCGATCAAGCCAGCGCTTCGAAACTGATGGCCCATGTTGAGGATTCTCTGCACTGCTCATTCTCTCTCCTGACGCACCTCGCGAGCGGGCGTGCCGCGCGATCGACCCGCGCGCGCGTGGCGACACCTCGTCGGGCGAGCGCGAGGCCATCCATTCGAGTGCCTCCACGGTGTCCGGCGAGAGTCTGCATCCCCGCGCGAAGCAAGCATCGCCTTCGTGGGCGCATGCTGCGGCACGCGACCGCGCCCCTGCGCGACGCTAGCATCGCCTTCGAGGGCGGCTGCTTCGGCAAACGACAACTTGCGAGCATCGGAAGCCGAGCGTCCATGCGCCGGCTCATCCCGGCGCTCGGGCTCACATGGGCGCTTCATGGCGCGGGCGAGCTGCGAGTGGGCGCGTCAGAGGGGAGGGAGAGGGGGGGGGCGAGACCGAGGGCGCGCGGCGGGAGGAGGGAGGAGGCGGGACCCGCGCAAACATGGTGCGCCATGGGTCCCTTGGGGCGAAAGCCGCGCCAATCACAATGTTATTGGATGACTCCGCGCGCCGTGCTGACGGCCGTGCCCGTCCGGCGCGCGCTTCCCCCACTCCGGCGGTTCAGCGGCGCTGCCACTTGCTTCCGTTTCCGCCGTTGCTCTTCTTGCCCCAGCCCCCCCAGGAGCCGCCCTTGCCGCCAGAGCCAGCCTTGCGCTTGCCCTGGTGGGCCTGCTGGGCCTGCTGGGCCTGCTGTGCGGTCAGCCCCTGCCCGGCGCGGTGGGCCTGGCTGCGCTTGGGCGACGCAGGAGCCCGGGCCGGGCCAGCCCCCTCCGGCCTCGGGGCGGCAGGGCCGCCGCGGAAGCCCTTCTCTTCGAAATCGTACTCACGCTCGGCCTGGCGGAGCAGCACCTCGTCGAGGGCGAGGGCCGCCTGATTCACCTGCGATGGCGGGCGCGCGTCGCGAGCGCGCGGGCGCGGGCGCGATGGGCGCGGGCCTGGAAGCCCGCGACCCCGGCGGCAGCCTCGTCGGCCCAGCTGCGGCGGGCGACCTGATCATAGATCACGCCCAGGATGGACTTGCGGTTCTTCAGCTGCGCGTGGGCAGCCACCTGCGACACGGGCGGAGGGGGGTTAGCGCCGTGATGGGATTCGCGCGCGTGCGCGAGGTGCCATCAGGCAGATCTGCTTGTGGGCCAGCGCCGATGCAAAGTCGAGCTGCTCCGTGACGGCAGCAGCTATTGCGCACCTGCACAGCCAGCGGCGAGGGGAAGGCGAGCCCGCGGGACGCGCGGGCGGCACGCAAGGTCGAAGGGGGCACTGGTCCATGGCGAGGTGCCATTCGGTCCAGCCCAGCAGCTGGGGCTTGGCCCCGGCGTTCCCGCCGGCCTGAGCGTCGACGTCGGCCTGGGGCCGGAAGTTGCCGGAGGCGCCAGAGGGGAGCCAGTGGCGCAGGTCGACGTTGACGAAGGGGGCTGCGAGGCCCTTCTTCCGTTTCAGGCGGTCAACCTCAGACGCGAGGGAATCGACGCGCACGGTCCTGGCGAGGCGGACGCGAGCGGAAGGCGGCGCGCCGGGCCGACAGTGAGGGGGGGGGCGCGCCTTGGTCAAGCCGAGGCGGGCAGGTTGGCCAAGGTGACTGCGCCCAGCTTCGCCTGGACGTCCACGTGCACCGTGGGGGCGTCGTCCTTGTTGAGAATGCGGGTGAGCTCCGTCAGCGGATCCGCTGCGGGTGCCGCTGGGCCGGCCGGCCGGGCGATTCCGGCGGGGGCGAACTCCGTCTTCGCCGCCTGCGAGACGGCGTCGCGAAGCGACGGCGGAGCGGGGTCGGGCGCGTGCGGGCCTGGACGGACAATGTCGAGAGCGTGCGCCTTGCCGGGCGAGTCGGCAATCGTGCTCGGATCCACACACACGAGGGTCTGGGGTGTGAACACCTGACGCGCGGACGGAGAGGGAGGGGGGAGGGCGAGGCGCGCGCACGCGGGTCGGCCGGCGGGCGGACGCGCGCCTGATGCTTGTTTAGCAAAGCGGCCATGTCCTTGACCCAGCCGTCTTTGTCGGGCGCCCCAGGCGGCACGGCATGTTTCGCAAGGAAAGAGAGCATTGCTTCGGCCGCCGACATGGCGGTGATCGCGTGCGCAGCGAAGGGAGGCGATGCCTGGCTTCGGTCGCTCAGTGCGGCGCGCCGCGCCCGCTCGGGTCTCCTTGCCCGGGCGACCCAGCTGGGGGTCTGACGGTTGGGCGGGAGCCTCGGAATAACCGAAGTACGAACGGCAGCGAGAGCCGCCGACGAGCTAACGGGCCAGCCGTGGAGGCCCGAGATCGACGGCGAACGAGCCACACGCATGGTGCCACGCTTAGCGATCCGCGGGTCCTGGGAGCGCGGGGGGGGCCGGCGCTGCGGCGGAGCCCGATGAGCCGACCCGGACCGCGCCGCCCGGACCATCCGCCGGGGCCGCCGGCCGCCGTCGTCGAGAAGCCGACCCGGACCGCGCCGCCCGGACCATCCGCCGGGGCCGCCGGCCGCCTTCGTCGGGAAGCCGAGCCGGAACGCGCCGCTCGGACCGTCCGCCGGGGGCGCTCGCCATTGTCATCCGCTGCTGCCGGGATTTCCCAGGCCGGTAGAGGACCCGCCCGGGCCCGGTCCCGCGCACCGCGAGCCGACCCCGGCCGCGGCGACGAGGGTGGGGAGGCCACCAGAAGCCCGGCGCGGCGAGCCTGTTTCGCGCACCGCCACGGCACCAGGTGTCTTTAAACAGGAAGGGGCAGCCCCGCACCCTCCCTGGAGGGCATTTCCCTGCCCCAAGGGGAGCGCCCCGCGCTTCTGTCCGAGGTATTACGCGACTCGGACCACTGCCTTCGCCAGCGCGGCCGCCGCGACTGCGTCTAGGAAGTGGCCCAGCATGGCGAAGGTAATCTGAGCCCAGATCGGACTCTCTTCTCCGTCGGCCGCTGTCCATAGGATCCCATAGGCGCGGGCCACCGCGGGACTCCACCATGGCAGGCCGTGTACCGAGTACACCGACATGTCCGGGGAGCACCGATCAATCAGTACCTCCTGCGCGGCCGCCGCGACAGGGGCGCTCGCGACGGGTCGCATCGGCGGATCACGCGCGCGCGGGGGCGACCGCTCGCGCGCGGCTCGGGCTCCTGAAGCAGGTGCCCCCAGCGGGATGCGTCCTCCCCGATGCCGGGGCCGATGTCTCCGAAGCACGCGCGGCAGCCTGCTGAGAGATGGAACCCCTTCGGGCTGCATTCGTCGTGAAAGAATCGGCAATCGAAGGCTACCGCCCCCGGTTTCGTCGGCCGGAAGCAATGCACGTACGGGACGATCCCCGGCGTCGTCAGGTCCACGGCCCTGACATCCGTCGCGGAGCGTCGCGCGCGCGCACGGGCGGGGGGAACGCGGCGAAGCGCCGGCACAAGGCCACGCAAGGTGAGGCCGACGTCGAGACGCACCTGTCTGGGCGTCCATCCGTCCTTCGCGCGGCGCCGAGCGAGGCGACCTGACCAGCAGAGGCGACAAGGGAGCGGAGCACCGCGCCCGAGGAAGGACCAGGAGCGCCCAGAACTGGGGAGGGACACCGGGCCGGGGACCCCCAGAACACCGGGGCCGGAAAGCGCGGCAGCGCGGGCCCAGGAGCGCCGCCGACCGACCGGCCCGCAGCGGCGGCGACAGCGGGCGACGACGCGGCGGCGGCGGCACGACGAACCGACAACGACGCGACGACGCGGCAGCGAAGCAGCGCCCGGCCAACCGACCGCCGGCCCGAGCGCACCCACCGGGTCCGCCACCCCACGGAGGGGACCAGGCCGCGACGCAGCGCGCCCGCAGGCAACGCGCCCGAGAGCCGCCGAACGAGAGCTGGAGCCAGCCCGAGAGCCGCCGACCGAGCGAGGCAGCCCAGCCGAGAGCAGACGGCCCCAAAGGGGCCGGGACACGGGACCGCGAGCGAGCAGGGAAGGAGTCCGCAACCCCACAACGGGGGAGAGGCGGGCGAAGGGCGAACCAGGAAAAGCGAATCAGCGCGGCCCGCCCACCTCGGCGGGGCCGCAAATCCTGCGCGCGCGGGGGAGAGGAGGCGGAACCTGCGCGCGCGGCGGGCGAAGCGGAGGGCGGGCGACCAGCCAGCGCGCGGCGACGCGGGCGGGAGAGCGACGGGGCCGGGCCACGGGCAAGCGGGGACAGGGCAGACAAAGGCGGCGGGCCACGGGGACGAGGGGCCGAGCGAGGGGCCCGACGGCGGGAACAAACCAGGACACCGCAGGGCCAACACACGGGCCGAAAACGGGCCACGCGGCGAAAGCAAGACGGGCCGCGGCGAAGGCGAAGCGAAGCGACAGGGAGGGGGCCAGGCCGACGCGCCCGGGGCCGAAGCCGCGGGCAGGACCGAGACGCGGCAGGCGAAACGCGCCCAGGCCAGAGATGGCGCCCCGCCTGCCGCGGTCAAACTATGATTTCACTTGTGCGCGGCAAGGCTGGCCGGCGCCGCGGTGAACGCTCGCGCTCGCTCCCTCCGCGGCGGCCTAGCCGCGGCGCAGCCGACAAAGCCGCGGCTCCATCTTTCTCGCGTTTCGCGTGCTGTTCGCCTCGCGGCGACGCGCCCCTCGCAAGCTCATTCGCTCGCTGCGCGGCGCGCGGACGCACGCGCAGCGCAGCCTCGCTGCTGCGCCCGCGAACAGCATTCGTGCCTCGGCTGTTCGCTCACTGTAATAATAATAATATGTTTCTTATACCCTCATCCCCTCCCCCCTCTGCTCCTGCCCGCCGTCGTCGTCGCAGGCCTCGTCGTCGCCCTCCCGCGGGCGGCGCCACCTCCAAGGCCCCCGCGGCAGGCGCGGCGCAGATCGCGGCCCACAGCTGGTTCGCGCATCTGCCCCAGAACCAGTCCGCCGGCACCGCCCCCGCTGCAGGCGACCCCGGCCGGAAGGTGTTCACGCCCAGCGACCCCGCGGAGAAGCAGATGGACTTCTCGCGCCCCCCCCCCCTCCCCTGGCCCCCCCCCCACCATCGCCCCCCCACCCCCCCATCGCCCCCGCGTCGTTTTCACCCCTTCCCCCCCGCCCTTCCCCCACCCCCCTGCCGACGATGGAGATGGCGATTGCGGTGGTGGTCGGGATGACAATGGGGGTGACGATGATGATGATGAAGGATACTTTCATTACTGTATTCTATTTACGGTGGCGGCGACGACGGCGACGGCGATGAAGATGACGATGAGGATGGCATTGATGATGCTGGTGCTGCTGGCGACGCTGGCGATGATGATGCCAATGATGATGATGATGAAACAAATGAGGATGCAAATGACGTTGATGACGACGACTACGACCGCGACTACGATGATAGCGCTGAGGACGCTGGCAAGGCCGACGACGATGACGACGCGGACGGCGACGATGGCAATGATGATGCTGATGCTGACGACGATAACGACGATTGCGACGATGATGACAATACCGTTCGCGGTGGCGGTTACGACGTCGATGGTGATATTGCTCGTCGTGAGGAGCACGACGACGATATTATGACGACTTTGGTTGAGACGGTTCCAGTAAAAATGACGACGACGATTCAGATGCTGACGTTGGCGCTGCTGGCGATGAGGACAACGATGATGATGATGATGATGATCGGGATGATGCTGATCGCGATGATGGGTTCTTGGACCGCCCCTCCTCTGCCTCCCTCGCCACTCCTCCCTCTCCCATCCTCACTCTGCATCCCTCCTGTTCCTCCTCCCCCCCTTCGTCCTCCGACCCCTGCCCCCCCCCCCTCCTTCCCCCCTCTTCCCCCCGTCTGCCCTGCCCTCTCCACCCCCTGTCCTCCTCTTCCCCCCCCCATTCTCCTGCCCGTCGGCGTCGTCGAAGGCCCCGTCCTCGCCCTCCCGAGGGCGGCGCCACCTCCAAGGCCTCCGCGGCAGGCACGGCGCTGATCGCGGCCCACAAGTGTCTCGCGCAGCTGGCCCAGAACCAGTCCGCTGGCACCGCCTCCGCCGCAGGCGACTCCGGCCGGAAGGTGTTCACGTCCAGCGACCCCGCGGAGAAGCAGACGGACTTCTCGGCGGCCCCTACCCCCGGCGCCCCTCCGCTCACCCTCCCCCCCCCCCCCCCCCCCCTCCCCCCACGCCGTCTCCACCCCTTCGCCCCCCGCCCTTCCTCCAGCCCCCTGCCGACGATTCTGATGACGGCGGCGGTGGTGACGATGAAGAAGACGATGATGATACTGATTATAGGCACATTCAATATGATTTGTTATGGTGGTGGTGACGATGACGATGGTGATGACGATGACTACGAAGATGGCATTGATGATGTTGGTGCTGCTGGTGATGATGATGTTGATGATGATGAGGATAAATGCGATGAGGATGAAGATAATGATGATGACGACGACTACGACCGCGACTATGATGATAGCAATGAGGATGCTGGCAAGGCCGACGACGATGACGACACGGACGGCGATGGCGATGATGATGATGATGCTGATGATGACGACGATAATCGTAGACTGCCAACTGCCGCCCTGTCTTACGCGGAGCGCCAAGAACCCCCACTACGCCAGAGCACCCAGAGACCCAGCAGCCCCAAGGGCGGCGAGCGGGGGGAGGCGGAGCGGGCGTGATCCCTGAGAAAAAGACGGAGAGACACGTCAAACAACACTTCCCATGCGCAAAGAAGCACAACTTTTCCACGGCACAAGCATGATCCTGGGGGGGTCTTACCCCGAAGTTAAAGTGAAGGACGCAGGACGCTTCTTGCCCTGCAGCAATGCGCCCACCATTGCTACGGCCCAGCGAGACTGGAGCGAAAAGAAAACAGAAGAGGAAGGAGGAGAGAAGGAGGGGGAGCCAAAAACTTGAGATGGGGCCGGCTACGATCGTGACAACGATAACATGGCACGCCATCAATCGTAGACTGCCAACTGCCGCCTTGTCTTAAACGGAGCGCCAAGACACCCCACTACGCCAGAGCACCCAGAGACCCAGCAGCCCCAAGGGCGGCGAGCGCGGGGGGCGGAGCGGGCGCGAGCCCTGAAGATATCTATATATATATATAATGGAGAGACACGGCAAACAACACTTCTTATGCGCAAAGAAGCACAACTCTTCCACGGCACAAGCATGATCCTGGGGGGTCTTACCCCGAAGTTAAAGTGAAGGATGCAGGACACTTCTTGCCCTGCAGCCCTGTGCCCACACTTCCAGGAACCTTTGTGGGGCGGTTTACCAGAGGGCGGGTTTGGGCGGGACTTTTGAAATACTCCAGGATCTCTTCTGCTGAGCCGAGGGGCCAACGCTGTGCACGAGCAAGCTGCGCTTGCGAGAGTGACTGTCGGCTACGCAAGATGGCTGGTTTGAAGTAGCGCTGGACAGAGATGGCCAACAGCCATCTTCCCCTTTGCAGAATAGCATTCTCCGAAACTCTGAGGTACCAGCTATCGCGCGAGAGCCCCGCATGTCGCAACGAGTAGGGAGACCGCGGGAGGGAGACAGAAAAGTGCTCGGCTCGAAAATTCCTGCACATGCCTTCCCACCAACTGATCGAAAGCTGAAACACAAGGCCTGATGGACGCACGCGGCAGAGCGCAACCAGCCGCTCACTCACCCAGCCTCGATTGCGTGCTCCCGCCACCGTCGAGGCGGACCCGTAGACGGCGCACCGCTTGGCCGACGGGTCGTCTCCCTTCAGGAACAACCCATCCAGGTACTTGTCGACCACCGCGCCCCAGTCGTTGGGCGTTGAAGGTGTCTGCCCATGCCTGATCGCCCACTCCGGCAGCTCTGCGCGAGCGGCGGCGTGGGCGCGAGCCGTCTGGGAGCGGACCGACGCCCGGCGACCGACGCCGTCACCCGCGCCGTAGGCCTCGACGCGGCGGGCGGATCGGCGCAGCCGCTCGCGCCGCTGCGCGGCGAGACCGTCGATGGGCAGCGGCGTCGGCGGCCTCGGCGCGCCACGGCTTCCCGTCCCAGAAGCTGGCCGCCCGCCCCCAACCGAGCGGGCAGAATCTGGGGGTCGGCGGGGGCACCACTGGTCGGACGGCCCTGCAGTCCTGCCTGACCGCGGCCGCCAGGCGTCGCTCCCAGTCGACGGCAACCCGCGGCTCGCACGACCGGCGAAAGGCCGAGCGCGGGGCGGCATCCCGCAGCAGCCCCGCCACAGCGCGCACCAGCTCAGGAGGGTAGGCCGCAGCAAACGCCGTTCCCCAGGCGGCTGGCCTCCCCGCGAGCTGCACTTCGCCTTGGAGGCGCACGCGAGGCGCAGGGGCAGCGCCGGTCCAGCACGTGACTGCTCGGCACGGTGGAGTAGATGACGGCGGGCTTCTTCCAGGGGGGCACCGAAGGCGCACATGTCGAAGAGGCAGCGCCGGGCCGACAGGCGTCGGAGCAGCCTCGCCACTCGCGGGACCTCGAAGATCCGCGAGCGGGCAGGGTTCTCGAGAAGCACGTGGATGTCACTCTTGAGGCAGACCTGCAGCACTCGGGCGGTGAAGAGCACGCATCGCCACGAACTTGGGGTCGTGGTACCCGTCGACCTTGTTGGGGTCCAGGCCGCACGGGGCGTGCCGAGCAGGACAGACCAGACGAAGCCCTTCGACAGCCAGCTGAAGACTTCGCTGGCGACCCGCCGATCCAGCACCTCATGGTGAACACCGCGAGCAACATCAGCGGGCGTCGCCACCCGCAGCCCCGCCTCGGACACGGCGGAAGTCGCTCGACAGCAGCCCGCGAACACCTCCAAAAAGGCAGGGCGCCCGCTGGCGAGGCCGTCGGCCGGCAGCTGCGCCCCACCTCCCGCCGTCGCCGCAGCGGCCTGCCGACGTTGACGTCGAATCGGCCGCGAGAGCGACGGCGCCGAAGGCTCGGCTGCGGGGCCCTTCCCCGGGGCTGGGGGCGCTGCGCCCCCCCCTTCGCGGAGGCAGGCGGAACCGGCGCCCATGCCGGGCCCACGGCGGCTGCGAGGGGCAACGCCCGCAGGCCACGTCCTGCCAGCCGCTGTCCTGGTAGAAGCCATCCGTGATGGGCGAGTCTGGAGTCGCTGTCGGACGGATTCCTGGAGGTCTCCACGCAGCGCCGAAAAGATGCCAGCCGCCAGCTGGCAGGCTGCCGCCCGACGCATGAGCCACAGCAGGTCACGATCGCGAGCTCGCCCTCAGTCGAAAGCCAGCGTCTCTGCCAGGTTGTCGCCGAATGAGACCAGGTGTTTCCCACGCGCGTCGCAGCACTCCCCGCCTCCCTCGAGTCCGAGCAGCGCGGCGCGAGCCTCCTTTGGCTGCGGCCGATGCTGCCAATGATGAGGACGATGAAAAAGAGTACGCCGAAAAAAATGGCGCGGGCGATGCCGCCGAAGACGATGAGGATCAAAGATTGCAGGCGCCACAGAAAACACTCTCGACTTCCCGCCGCCTGCACTCTTCGCTCGACTCTCCTCGCTCCTCGGTCCGCCTGCCCTTTCGCACCACCCCTCCCCATTTGCGCCTGCAATTCATGTGGCGATCGGAACTATGACGCTTCTTTACGGGCGTTTCGCAAGCGAGGCATTGCGCTCGACGTCGAGAAGAAAAAAACACCAGCACAGTCAGGATGATGAAACATGAGTGAGGAAAGCGGGAAGGAACACGAGAAATTGCAATGTCAGGAAACGCAACGGGAACCATTGAAGGGGAGCACACGCATCAACACACCAAATTCGCCGCTGTGACCACGAACATCCTGAGGCCCCGCACCTTCCCACAGAACAGCCCATGAGATGGTAGCCCAAGATGGCCTTCAGTACGAGATGACGTAACATAATCCGAACAAATCAAAAAAACGGGAACCATGAAACCATTCGAAAACACAAACCTGCAAATTCCCTGATAGAACTAAAAGGTAAAGGCGGACAACGCACTGCGCATTTAAACTCACTTGCCTCCAAGATTGCCGAATCCCGCCTAAGTAAGCGCTGCGTTTCTGAACAATGCCGCCACGATAACTCCCCCAAAAAGGTTAAACATGTTAAGCTTCCGCGATCAGAAAAATGGAACTTCTCTTGTTTATTCCCCGCCTTTGCTTCCCCTCTTTCTCCTCCTTTTCTGTTCCTCCTCCTCTCCTCCTCCTGTTCTCTTGCCTTCTCATGATTCCAATCGTCATCATGATTGTCGTCGTCATTATCAACAACATCAAGAATCATCGTCATCCATCACCATCGCCGTCATCATCATGCTCATCAGCATCCGCCACCATCGTGATCGCCATCGGCAATAACATCACCGTCATCATCGTGATCATCATCGTCATCATCAGCATCACCATGGTAAAAATGACCATTATCATTCGCGACAGCATCATCATCACCAACAAATCAGCATCAAACACATAACGGCGCAGGCCCATTGCGAAAAAAATGCAAGCTGCGCCGTATGAATCCAGCCAAAACTTTTCAAACACGAGTAGAACAACGAAAAAGAATCAAGAATTGACGACTCGACAAACCTGCACGAACAAACAAGGAAGAATATGAAATCAACAACGAAAAAAATCAAAAACAACAAACAAAAAAACAGAAATCAAAAACACATTTGTTAACAACGAACCGCTGCAACGAAAAATAAACTTTAACAAAAAACAGAAACAACGGGGCGAGAAAACACACACGAACAACGCAATTGAAAACATTGCTGACAATGAAAACAGAATGGAGGGAAGCAACAAACTGCGAAACTACTGTGAGAACGATTCGATCTGCAAAACAAATGTTACGAAAATTTAAATTCCGGAAAAAAAAAAAAAAAAAAAAAAAAAAAAAAAAAAAAAAAAAAAAAAAAAAAAAAAAAAAAAAAAAAAAAAAAAAAAAAAAAAAAAAAAAAAAAGGTCTCCGACAACACTTGAAATGCAATAGCCAGGCCACGGATGCAAACGACCTGAAATAAAAACAAAATGAGATCTATGCGCCAATAACCGTAACCATAAAATATGAATAAATTAGAACACCAATAGACAAAATAACGCAAACTGCGAAACCAAACACTGCAAACTAGACTGACACACGCACCACTGCACACTTATCATACAAAAAACAAAAACAACGGGGCGACAAAACACACATGAACAACGCAATTGAAAACATCGCTGACAATGAAAACAGAATGGAGGGCAACAACAAAATGCGAAACTACTGTAATAATGATTCGATATGCAAAATAATTCTAAATTTTAAATTCCGAAAAGAAATAACAGAAGTCTTCCGACAACACTTAAAATCCAATAGCCAGGCCACGGATGCAAACAACCTGAAATAAAAACAAGATCAGATCTATGCGCCGATAACCGTAACCATAAAATATAAATAAAATAGAATAACAATAGACAAAGTAACGCAAACTGCGAAACCAAACATTGCAAACTAGACTGACACATGCACTACTGCACACTTATCATAACACTAACAACTGAATTTGATACAAAACCAGAAAATGGAAATACGACGTGAAACGAAAACTAAACGAATGCAACATGTGAGAACATAACACAACGAACCCGACCCTATGCAACCAAACATGTTAAAGTTTATCTTTCGTTGCAGCGGTTCGTTGTTAACAAATGTGTTTCTGATTTCTGTGTTTTTGTTTGTTGCTTTTGATTTTATTCGTTGTTGATTTCATATTTTTCCTTGTTTGTTCGTGCAGGTCTGTCGAGTCGTGAATTCTTGATTCTTTTTCGTTGTTCTACTCGTGTTTGAAAAGTTTTGGCTAAATTCATACGGCGCAGCTTGCATTTTTTTCGCAATGGGCCTGCGCCGTTATGTGTTTGATGCTGATTTGTTGGTGATGATGATGCTGTCGAGAATGATAATGGTCATTTTTACCATGGTGATGCTGAGCATGACGATGATGATCACGATGATGACGGTGAGTAGTTTCTTGGAGCATTTTTTCGTAATGGGCCTGCGTCGTTGTCTGTTTGATGTTGTTTTGTTGGTGATGATGATGCTGTCCAGGATGATAATTGGATAAAAGGCAAGTTAGATGACAGGGGAGTGCCAACATCGCTTGAATCATGCAAATTCGTTATTGTCCTAGTTTTTTATACGACACAATCGTACATAATATGTTTCGTTTGTTATTTAAATGTTCAATTTTATCTGTTTTTTTGTATTTCGATTTTAGTGAGGATTTCTCTTTGAGGCCTTGACGTGTTTTTCGGCAGTTATGCGCCCGCGTTGGCCGAGTACGGCGATTCAGCGTGGTTTTCTCTTGCGTGTGTATTTGTTTGCTTTGTGTTATTCCTCATTGTTGTGAATAGAGTTCGTTTTTGTGTTCAATTGTTTTGTCAGATTAGCATGGGTAAGTCGACAGCCAAACAGCGTCATTTTTCAAAGTATTTTTTGTTGGCACACATGTGCCACGTAGCGACGTGAATGTACGTGTGCGGATTTCAATGCTTGGCAGTCTTTCCGCAGGCGTGTCTGATGCGAGCGGTTTCTTTTCTCTTTGCCGGTGCCAGGGTCAAAGATTGCAGGCGCCACAGAAAACACTCTCGACTTCCCGCCGCCTGCACTCTTCGCTCGACTCTCCTCGCTCCTCGGTCCGCCTGCCCTTTCGCACCACCCCTCCCCATTTGCGCCTGCAATTCATGTGGCGATCGGAACTATGACGCATCTTTACGGGCGTTTCGCAAGCGAGGCATTGCGCTCGACGTCGAGAAGAAAAAAACACCAGCACAGTCAGGATGATGAAACATGAGTGAGAAAAGCGGGAAGGAACACGAGAAATTGCAATGTCAGGAAACGCAACGGGAACCATTGAAGGGGAGCACACGCATCAACACACGAAATTCAAGATGGCCTTCAGTACGAGATGACGTAACATGATCCGAACAAATCAAAAAAACGGGAACCATGAAACCATTCGAAAACACAAACCTGCAAATTCCCTGATAGAACTAAAAGAAAAAGGCGGACAACGCACTGCGCATTTAAACTCACTTGCCTCCAAGATTGCCGAATCCCGCCTAAGTAAGCGCTGCGTTTCTGAACAATGCCGCCACGACAACTCCCCCAAAAAGGTTAAACATGTTCAGCTTCCGCGATCAGAAAAATGAAACTTATCTTGTTTATTCCCCGCCTTTTCTTCCCCTCTTTCTTCCTCCTGTTCTCTTGCCGTCTCATGATTCCAATCGTCATCATGATTGTCGTCGTCATTATCAACAACATCAAGAATCATCGTCATCCATCACCATCGCCGTCATCATCATGCTCATCAGCATCCGCCACCATCGTCATCGCCATCGGCAATAACATCACCGTCATCATCGTGATCATCATCGTCATCATCAGCATCACCATGGTAAAAATGACCATTATCATTCTCGACAGCATCATCATCACCAACAAATCAGCATCAAACACATAACGGCGCAGGCCCATTGCGAAAAAAATGCAAGCTGCGCCGTATGAATTTAGCCAAAACTTTTCAAACGCGAACAGAACAACGAAAAAGAATCAAGAATTGACGACTCGACAAACCTGCACGAACAAACAAGGAAGAATATGGAATCAACAACGAACAAAATCAAAAACAACCAACAAACACACAGAAATCAAAAACACATTTGTTCACAACGAACCGCTGCAACGAAAAATAAACTTTAACAAAAAACAGAAACAACGGACCGAGAAAACACACACGAACAACGCAATTGAAAACATTGCTGACAATGAAAACAGAATGGAGGGAAGCAACAAACTGCGAAACTACTGTGAGAACGATTCGATCTGCAAAAAAAAATGTTATGAAAATTCAAATCCCGACAAAAAAAGTCTCCGGACATGGAATAGCCAGGCCACGGATGCAAACAACCTGAAATAAAAACAACATCAAATCTATGCGCCGCACGCCCACTGCACACTTATCATACAAAAAAACAAAAACAACGGGGCGACAAAACACACATGAACAACGCAATTGAAAACATCGCTGACAATGACAACAGAATGGAAGGCAACAACAAAATGCGAAACTACTGTAAGAATGATTCGATATGCAAAGTAATTCTAAATTTTAAATTCCGAAAAGAAATAACAGAAGTCTTCCGACAACACTTAAAATCCAATAGCCAGGCCACGGATGCAAACAACCTGAAATAAAAACACGATCAGATCTATGCGCCGATAACCGTAACCATAAAATATAAATACATTAGAATAACAATAGACAAAGTAACGCAAACTGCCACACCAAACATTGCAAACTAGACTGACACATGCACTACTGCACACTTATCATAACACTAACAACTGAATTTGATACAAAACCAGAAAATGGAAATACGACGTGAAACGACAACTAAACGAATGCAACATGTGAGAACATAACACAACGAACCCGACCCTATGCAACCAAACATGTTAAAGTTTATATTTCGTTGCAGCGGTTCGTTGTTAACAAATGTGTTTCTGATTTCTGTGTTTTTGTTTGTTGTTTTTGATTTTCTTCGTTGTTGATTTCATATTTTTCCTTGTTTGTTCGTGCAGGTCTGTCGAGTCGTGAATTCTTGATTCTTTTTCGTTGTTCTACTCGTGTTTGAAAGTTTTGGCTAAATTCATACGGCGCAGCTTGCATTTTTTTCGCAATGGGCCTGCGCCGTTATGTGTTTGATGCTGATTTGTTGGTGATGATGATGCTGTCGAGAATGATAATGGTCATTTTTACCATGGTGATGCTGAGCATGACGATGATGATCACGATGATGACGGTGAGTAGTTTCTTGGAGCATTTTTTCGTAATGGGCCTGCGTCGTTGTCTGTTTGATGTTGTTTTGTTGGTGATGATGATGCTGTCCAGGATGATAATTGGATAAAAGGCAAGTTAGATGACAGGGGAGTGCCAACATCGCTTGAATCATGCATAGTTTTTTATACGACACAATCGTACATAATATGTTGCGTTTGTTATTTAAATGTTCAATTTTATCTGTTTTTTGTATTTCGATTTTAGTGAGGATTTCTCTTTGAGGCCTTGACGTGTTTTTCGGCAGTTATGCGCCCGCGTTGGCCGAGTACGGCGATTCAGCGTGGTTTTCTCTTGCGTGTGTATTTGTTTGCTTTGTTTTATTCCTCATTGTTGTGAATAGAGTTCGTTTTTGTGTTCAATTGTTTTGTCAGATTAGCATGGGTAAGTCGACAGTCAAACAGCGTCATTTTTCAAAGTATTTTTTGTTGGCACACATGTGCCACGTAGCGACGTGAATGTACGTGTGCTGATTTCAATGCTTGGCAGTCTTTCCGCAGGCGTGTCTGATGCGAGCGGTTTCTTTTCTCTTTGCCGGTGCCAGGATCAAAGATTGCAGGCGCCACAGAAAACACTCTCGACTTCCCGCCGCCTGCACTCTTCGCTCGACTCTCCTCGCTCCTCGGTCCGCCTGCCCTTTCGCACCACCCCTCCCCATTTGCGCCTGCAATTCATGTGGCGATCGGAACTATGACGCTTCTTTACGGGCGTTTCGCAAGCGAGGCATTGCGCTCGACGTCGAGAAGAAAAAAACACCAGCACAGTCAGGATGATGAAACATGAGTGAGAAAAGCGGGAAGGAACACGAGAAATTGCAATGTCAGGAAACGCAACGGGAACCATTGAACGGGAGCACACGCATCAACACACGAAATTCAAGATGGCCTTCAGTACGAGATGACGTAACATGATCCGAACAAATCAAAAAACGGGAACCATGAAACCATTCGAAAACACAAACCTGCAAATTCCCTGATATAACTAAAAGATAAAGGCGGACAACGCACTGCGCATTTAAACTCACTTGCCTCCAAGATTGCCGAATCCCGCCTAAGTAAGCGCTGCGTTTCTGAACAATGCCGCCACGACAACTCCCCCAAAAAGGTTAAACATGTTCAGCTTCCGCGATCAGAAAAATGAAACTTCTCTTGTTTATTCCCCGCCTTTTCTTCCCCTCTTTCTTCCTCCTGTTCTCTTGCCGTCTCATGATTCCAATCGTCATCATGATTGTCGTCGTCATTATCAACAACATCAAGAATCATCGTCATCCATCACCATCGCCGTCATCATCATGCTCATCAGCATCCGCCACCATCGTCATCGCCATCGGCAATAACATCACCGTCATCATCGTGATCATCATCGTCATCATCAGCATCACCATGGTAAAAATGACCATTATCATTCTCGACAGCATCATCATCACCAACAAATCAGCATCAAACACATAACGGCGCAGGCCCATTGCGAAAAAAAGGCCAGCTGCGCCGTATGAATTTAGCCAAAACTTTTCAAACGCGAACAGAACAACGAAAAAGAATCAAGAATTGACGACTCGACAAACCTGCACGAACAAACAAGGAAGAATATGGAATCAACAACGAACAGAATCAAAAACAACCAACAAACACACAGAAATCAAAAACACATTTGTTCACAACGAACCGCTGCAACGAAAAATAAACTTTAACAAAAAACAGAAACAACGGACCGAGAAAACACACACGAACAACGCAATTGAAAACATTGCTGACAATGAAAACAGAATGGAGGGAAGCAACAAACTGCGAAACTACTGTGAGAACGATTCGATCTGCAAAAAAAAAAATGTTATGAAAATTTAAATCCCGACAAAAAAAAATCTCCGGAAATGCAATAGCCAGGCCACGGATGCAAACAACCTGAAATAAAAACAACATCAAATCTACGCGCCGCACGCCCACTGCACACTTATCATACAAAAAAAAAAAAAAAAAAAAAAAAAAAACGGGGCGACAAAACACACATGAACAACGCAATTGAAAACATCGCTGATGAAAGGCAACAACAAAATGCGAAACTACTGTAAGAATGATTCGATATGCAAAGTAATTCTAAATTTTAAATTCCGAAAAGAAATAACAGAAGTCTTCCGACAACACTTAAAATCCAATAACCAGGCCACGGATGCAAACAACCTGAAATAAAAACAAGATCAAATCTATGCGCCGATAACCGTAACCATAAAATATAAATAAATTAGGATAACAATAGACAAAGTAACGCAAACTGCGAAACCAAACATTGCAAACTAGACTGACACATGCACTACTGCACACTTATCATAACACTAACAACTGAATTTGATACAAAACCAGAAAATGGAAATACGACGTGAAACGAAAACTAAACGAATGCAACATGTGAGAACATAACACAACGAACCCGACCCTATGCAACCAAACATGTTAAAGTTTATCTTTCGTTGCAGCGGTTCGTTGTTCAAATGTGTTTATGATTTCTGTGTTTTTGTTGTTTTTGATTTTCTTCGTTGTTGATTCCATATTGCTCCTTGTTTGTTCGTGCAGGTCTGTCGAGTCGTGAAGTCTTGATTCTTTTTCGTTGTTCTACTCGTGTTTGAAAAGTTTTGGCTAAATTCACACGGCGCAGCTTGCATCTTTTTCGCAATGGGCCTGCGCCGTTATGTGTTTGATGCTGATTTGTTGGTGATGATGATGCTGTCGAAAATGATAATGGTGATTTTTACCATGGTGATGCTGAGCATGACGATGATGATCACGATGATGACGGTGAGTAGTTTCTTGGAGCATTTTTTCGTAATGGGCCTGCGTCGTTGTCTGTTTGATGTTGTTTTGTTGGTGATGGTGATGCTGTCCAGGATGATAATTGGATAAAAGGCAAGTTAGATGACAAGGGAGTGCCAACATCGCTTGAAACATGCAAATTCGTTATTGTCCTACTTTTTTATACGACACAATCGTACATAATATGTCTCGTTTGTTATTTAAATGTTCAATTTTATATGTTTTTTTGTATTTCGATTTTACTGAGGATTTCTCTTTGAGGCCTTGACGTGTTTTTCGGCAGTTATGCGCCAGCGTTGGCCGAGTACGGCGATTCAGTGTGGTTTTCTCTTGCGTGTGTATTTGTTTGCTTTGTTTTATTCCTCATTGTTGTGAATAGAGTTCGTTTTTGTGTTCAATTGTTTTGTCAGATTAGCATGGGTAAGTCGACAATCAAACAACGTCATTTTTCAAAGTATGTTTTGTTGGCACACATGTGCCACGTAGCGACGTGAATGTACGTGTGCTGATTTCAATGCTTGGCAGTCTTTCCGCAAGCGTGTCTGATGCGAGCGGTTTCTTTTCTCTTTGCCGGTGCCAGGATCAACGATTGCAGGCGTCACAAAAAAGCACTCTCGACTTCCCGCCGCCTGCACTCTTCGCTCGACTCTCCTCGCTCCTCGGTCCGCCTGCCCTTTCGCACCACCCCTCCCCATTTGCGCCTGCAATTCATGTGGCGATCGGAACTATGACGCTTCTTTACGGGCGTTTCGCAAGCGAGGCATTGCGCTCGACGTCGAGAAAAAAAAAAAACAAAAAAAACAGCACAATCAGGATGATGAAACATGAGTGAGAAAAGCGGGAAGGAACACGAGAAATTGCAATGTCAGGAAACGCAACGGGAACCATTGAACGGAAGCACACGCATCAACACACGAAATTCAAGATGGCCTTCAGTACGAGATGGCGTAACATGATCCGAACAAATCAAAAAAAACGGAAACCATGAAACCATTCGAAAACACAAACCTGCAAATTCCCTGAAAGAACTAAAAGATAAAGGCGGACAACGCACTGCGCATTTAAACTCACTTGCCTCCAAGATTGCCGAATCCCGCCTAAGTAAGCGCTGCGTTTCTGAACAATGCCGCCACGACAACTCCCCCAAAAAGGTTAAACATGTTCAGCTTCCGCGATCAGAAAAATGAAACTTCTCTTGTTTATTCCCCGCCTTTTCTTCCCCTCTTTCTCCTCCTTTTCTGTTCCTCCTCCTCTCCTCCTCCTGTTCTCTTGCCTTCTCATGATTCCAATCGTCATCATGATTGTCGTCGTCATTATCAACAACATCAAGAATCATCGTCATCCATCACCATCGCCGTCATCATCATGCTCATCAGCATCCGCCACCATCGTGATCGCCATCGGCAATAACATCACCGTCATCATCGTGATCATCATCGTCATCATCAGCATCACCATGGTAAAAATGACCATTATCATTCGCGACAGCATCATCATCACCAACAAATCAGCATCAAACACATAACGGCGCAGGCCCATTGCGAAAAAAATGCAAGCTGCGCCGTATGAATCCAGCCAAAACTTTTCAAACACGAGTAGAACAACGAAAAAGAATCAAGAATTGACGACTCGACAAACCTGCACGAACAAACAAGGAAGAATATGAAATCAACAACGAAAAAAATCAAAAACAACAAACAAAAAAACAGAAATCAAAAACACATTTGTTAACAACGAACCGCTGCAACGAAAAATAAACTTTAACAAAAAACAGAAACAACGGGGCGAGAAAACACACACGAACAACGCAATTGAAAACATTGCTGACAATGAAAACAGAATGGAGGGAAGCAACAAACTGCGAAACTACTGTGAGAACGATTCGATCTGCAAAAAAAATGTTACGAAAATTTAAATTCCGGAAAAGAAGAAAAAAAAACAAAAAAAAAAAAAAAAAAAAAAAAAAAAAAAAAAAAAAAAAAAAAAAAAAGGTCTCCGACAACACTTGAAATGCAATAGCCAGGCCACGGATGCAAACAACCTGAAATAAAAACAAAATGAGATCTATGCGCCAATAACCGTAACCATAAAATATGAATAAATTAGAACACCAATAGACAAAATAACGCAAACTGCGAAACCAAACACTGCAAACTAGACTGACACACGCACCACTGCACACTTATCATACAAAAAACAAAAACAACGGGGCGACAAAACACACATGAACAACGCAATTGAAAACATCGCTGACAATGAAAACAGAATGGAGGGCAACAACAAAATGCGAAACTACTGTAATAATGATTCGATATGCAAAATAATTCTAAATTTTAAATTCCGAAAAGAAATAACAGAAGTCTTCCGACAACACTTAAAATCCAATAGCCAGGCCACGGATGCAAACAACCTGAAATAAAAACAAGATCAGATCTATGCGCCGATAACCGTAACCATAAAATATAAATAAATTAGAATAACAATAGACAAAGTAACGCAAACTGCGAAACCAAACATTGCAAACTAGACTGACACATGCACTACTGCACACTTATCATAACACTAACAACTGAATTTGATACAAAACCAGAAAATGGAAATACGACGTGAAACGAAAACTAAACGAATGCAACATGTGAGAACATAACACAACGAACCCGACCCTATGCAACCAAACATGTTAAAGTTTATCTTTCGTTGCAGCGGTTCGTTGTTAACAAATGTGTTTCTGATTTCTGTGTTTTTGTTTGTTGTTTTTTGATTTTCTTCGTTGTTGATTTCATATTTTTCCTTGTTTGTTCGTGCAGGTCTGTCGAGTCGTGAATTCTTGATTCTTTTTCGTTGTTCTACTCGTGTTTGAAAAGTTTTGGCTAAATTCATACGGCGCAGCTTGCATTTTTTTCGCAATGGGCCTGCGCCGTTATGTGTTTGATGCTGATTTGTTGGTGATGATGATGCTGTCGAGAATGATAATGGTCATTTTTACCATGGTGATGCTGAGCATGACGATGATGATCACGATGATGACGGTGAGTAGTTTCTTGGAGCATTTTTTCGTAATGGGCCTGCGTCGTTGTCTGTTTGATGTTGTTTTGTTGGTGATGATGATGCTGTCCAGGATGATAATTGGATAAAAGGCAAGTTAGATGACAGGGGAGTGCCAACATCGCTTGAATCATGCAAATTCGTTATTGTCCTAGTTTTTTATACGACACAATCGTACATAATATGTTTCGTTTGTTATTTAAATGTTCAATTTTATCTGTTTTTTTGTATTTCGATTTTAGTGAGGATTTCTCTTTGAGGCCTTGACGTGTTTTTCGGCAGTTATGCGCCCGCGTTGGCCGAGTACGGCGATTCAGCGTGGTTTTCTCTTGCGTGTGTATTTGTTTGCTTTGTGTTATTCCTCATTGTTGTGAATAGAGTTCGTTTTTGTGTTCAATTGTTTTGTCAGATTAGCATGGGTAAGTCGACAGCCAAACAGCGTCATTTTTCAAAGTATTTTTTGTTGGCACACATGTGCCACGTAGCGACGTGAATGTACGTGTGCGGATTTCAATGCTTGGCAGTCTTTCCGCAGGCGTGTCTGATGCGAGCGGTTTCTTTTCTCTTTGCCGGTGCCAGGATCAAAGATTGCAGGCGCCACAGAAAACACTCTCGACTTCCCGCCGCCTGCACTCTTCGCTCGACTCTCCTCGCTCCTCGGTCCGCCTGCCCTTTCGCACCACCCCTCCCCATTTGCGCCTGCAATTCATGTGGCGATCGGAACTATGACGCATCTTTACGGGCGTTTCGCAAGCGAGGCATTGCGCTCGACGTCGAGAAGAAAAAAACACCAGCACAGTCAGGATGATGAAACATGAGTGAGAAAAGCGGGAAGGAACACGAGAAATTGCAATGTCAGGAAACGCAACGGGAACCATTGAAGGGGAGCACACGCATCAACACACGAAATTCAAGATGGCCTTCAGTACGAGATGACGTAACATGATCAGAACAAATCAAAAAAACGGGAACCATGAAACCATTCGAAAACACAAACCTGCAAATTCCCTGATAGAACTAAAAGAAAAAGGCGGACAACGCACTGCGCATTTAAACTCACTTGCCTCCAAGATTGCCGAATCCCGCCTAAGTAAGCGCTGCGTTTCTGAACAATGCCGCCACGACAACTCCCCCAAAAAGGTTAAACATGTTCAACTTCCGCGATCAGAAAAATGAAACTTCTCTTGTTTATTCCCCGCCTTTTCTTCCCCTCTTTCTTCCTCCTGTTCTCTTGCCGTCTCATGATTCCAATCGTCATCATGATTGTCGTCGTCATTATCAACAACATCAAGAATCATCGTCATCCATCACCATCGCCGTCATCATCATGCTCATCAGCATCCGCCACCATCGTCATCGCCATCGGCAATAACATCACCGTCATCATCGTGATCATCATCGTCATCATCAGCATCACCATGGTAAAAATGACCATTATCATTCTCGACAGCATCATCATCACCAACAAATCAGCATCAAACACATAACGGCGCAGGCCCATTGCGAAAAAAATGCCAGCTGCGCCGTATGAATTTAGCCAAAACTTTTCAAGCACGAAAAGAACAACGAAAAAGAATCAAGAATTGACGACTCGACAAACCTGCACGAACAAACAAGGAAGAATATGGAATCAACAACGAACAGAATCAAAAACAACCAACAAAAACACAGAAATCAAAAACACATTTGTTCACAACGAACCGCTGCAACGAAAAAATAAACTTTAACAAAAAACAGAAACAACGGACCGAGAAAACACACACGAACAACGCAATTGAAAACATTGCTGACAATGAAAACAGAATGGAGGGAAGCAACAAACTGCGAAACTACTGTGAGAACGATTCGATCTGCAAAAAAAAATGTTATGAAAATTTAAATCCCGACAAAAAAAGTCTCCGGACATGGAATAGCCAGGCCACGGATGCAAACAACCTGAAATAAAAACAACATCAAATCTATGCGCCGCACGCCCACTGCACACTTATCATACAAAAAAACAAAAACAACGGGGCGACAAAACACACATGAACAACGCAATTGAAAACATCGCTGACAATGACAACAGAATGGAAGGCAACAACAAAATGCGAAACTACTGTAAGAATGATTCGATATGCAAAGTAATTCTAAATTTTAAATTCCGAAAAGAAATAACAGAAGTCTTCCGACAACACTTAAAATCCAATAGCCAGGCCACGGATGCAAACAACCTGAAATAAAAACACGATCAGATCTATGCGCCGATAACCGTAACCATAAAATATAAATAAATTAGAATAACAATAGACAAAGTAACGCAAACTGCCACACCAAACATTGCAAACTAGACTGACACATGCACTACTGCACACTTATCATAACACTAACAACTGAATTTGATATAAAACCAGAAAATGGAAATACGACGTGAAACGACAACTAAACGAATGCAACATGTGAGAACATAACACAACGAACCCGACCCTATGCAACCAAACATGTTAAAGTTTATATTTCGTTGCAGCGGTTCGTTGTTAACAAATGTGTTTCTGATTTCTGTGTTTTTGTTTGTTGTTTTTGATTTTCTTCGTTGTTGATTTCATATTTTTCCTTGTTTGTTCGTGCAGGTCTGTCGAGTCGTGAATTCTTGATTCTTTTTCGTTGTTCTACTCGTGTTTGAAAAGTTTTGGCTAAATTCATACGGCGCAGCTTGCATTTTTTTCGCAATGGGCCTGCGCCGTTATGTGTTTGATGCTGCTTTGTTGGTGATGATGATGCTGTCGAGAATGATAATGGTCATTTTTACCATGGTGATGCTGAGCATGACGATGATGATCACGATGATGACGGTGAGTAGTTTCTTGGAGCATTTTTTCGTAATGGGCCTGCGTCGTTGTCTGTTTGATGTTGTTTTGTTGGTGATGATGATGCTGTCCAGGATGATAATTGGATAAAAGGCAAGTTAGATGACAGGGGAGTGCCAACATCGCTTGAATCATGCAAATTCGTTATTGTCCTAGTTTTTTATACGACACAATCGTACATAATATGTTGCGTTTGTTATTTAAATGTTCAATTTTATCTGTTTTTTGTATTTCGATTTTAATGAGGATTTCTCTTTGAGGCCTTGACGTGTTTTTCGGCAGTTATGCGCCCGCGTTGGCCGAGTACGGCGATTCAACGTGGTTTTCTCTTGCGTGTGTATTTGTTTGCTTTGTTTTATTCCTCATTGTTGTGAATAGAGTTCGTTTTTGTGTTCAATTGTTTTGTCAGATTAGCATGGGTAAGTCGACAGTCAAACAGCGTCATTTTTCAAAGTATTTTTTGTTGGCACACATGTGCCACGTAGCGACGTGAATGTACGTGTGCTGATTTCAATGCTTGGCAGTCTTTCCGCAGGCGTGTCTGATGCGAGCGGTTTCTTTTCTCTTTGCCGGTGCCAGGATCAAAGATTGCAGGCGCCACAGAAAACACTCTCGACTTCCCGCCGCCTGCACTCTTCGCTCGACTCTCCTCGCTCCTCGGTCCGCCTGCCCTTTCGCACCACCCCTCCCCATTGGCGCCTGCAATTCATGTGGCGATCGGAACTATGACGCTTCTTTACGGGCGTTTCGCAAGCGAGGCATTGCGCTCGACGTCGAGAAGAAAAAAAAAACACCAGCACAGTCAGGATGATGAAACATGAGTGAGAAAAGCGGGAAGGAACACGAGAAATTGCAATGTCAGGAAACGCAACGGGAACCATTGAACGGGAGCACACGCATCAACACACGAAATTCAAGATGGCCTTCAGTACGAGATGACGCAACATGATCCGAACAAATCAAAAAACGGGAACCATGAAACCATTCGAAAACACAAACCTGCAAATTCCCTGATATAACTAAAAGATAAAGACGGACAACGCACTGCGCATTTAAACTCACTTGCCTCCAAGATTGCCGAATCCCGCCTAAGTAAGCGCTGCGTTTCTGAACAATGCCGCCACGACAACTCCCCCAAAAAGGTTAAACATGTTCAGCTTCCGCGATCAGAAAAATGAAACTTCTCTTGTTTATTCCCCGCCTTTTCTTCCCCTCTTTCTTCCTCCTGTTCTCTTGCCGTCTCATGATTCCAATCGTCATCATGATTGTCGTCGTCATTATCAACAACATCAAGAATCATCGTCATCCATCACCATCGCCGTCATCATCATGCTCATCAGCATCCGCCACCATCGTCATCGCCATCGGCAATAACATCACCGTCATCATCGTGATCATCATCGTCATCATCAGCATCACCATGGTAAAAATGACCATTATCATTCTCGACAGCATCATCATCACCAACAAATCAGCATCAAACACATAACGACGCAGGCCCATTGCGAAAAAAAGGCCAACTGCGCCGCATGAATTTAGCCAAAACTTTTCAAACACGAACAGAACAACGAAAAAGAATCAAGAATTGACGACTCGACAAACCTGCACGAACAAACAAGGAAGAATATGGAATCAACAACGAACAGAATCAAAAACAACCAACAAACACACAGAAATCAAAAACACATTTGTTCACAACGAACCGCTGCAACGAAAAATAAACTTTAACAAAAAACAGAAACAACGGACCGAGAAAACACACACGAACAACGCAATTGAAAACATTGCTGACAATGAAAACAGAATGGAGGGAAGCAACAAACTGCGAAACTACTGTGAGAACGATTCGATCTGCAAAAAAAAAATGTTATGAAAATTTAAATCCCGACAAAAAAAAATCTCCGGAAATGCAATAGCCAGGCCACGGATGCAAACAACCTGAAATAAAAACAACATCAAATCTACGCGCCGCACGCCCACTGCACACTTATCATACAAAAAAAAAAAAAAAAAAAAAAACACGGGGCGACAAAACACACATGAACAACGCAATTGAAAACATCGCTGATGAAAGGCAACAACAAAATGCGAAACTACTGTAAGAATGATTCGATATCAAAGTAATTCTAAATTTTAAATTCCGAAAAGAAATAACAGAAGTCTTCCGACAACACTTAAAATCCAATAACCAGGCCACGAATGCAAACAACCTGAAATAAAAACAAGATCAAATCTATGCGCCGATAACCGTAATCATAAAATATAATAAATTAGGATAACAATAGACAAAATAACGCAAACTGCGAAACCAAACATTGCAAACTAGACTGACACATGCACTACTGCACACTTATCATAACACTAACAACTGAATTTGATACAAAACCAGAAAATGGAAATGCGACGTGAAACGAAAACTAAACGAATGCAACATGTGAGAACATAACACAACGAACCCGACCCTATGCAACCAAACATGTTAAAATTCATCTTTCGTTGCAGCGGTTCGTTGTTCAAATGTGTTTATGATTTCTGTGTTTTTGTTGTTTTTGATTTTCTTCGTTGTTGATTCCATATTGTTCCTTGTTTGTTCGTGCAGGTCTGTCGAATCGTGAAGTCTTGATTCTTTTTCGTTGTTCTACTCGTGTTTGAAAAGTTTTGGCTAAATTCACACGGCGCAGCTTGCATCTTTTTCGCAATGGGCCTGCGCCGTTATGTGTTTGATGCTGATTTGTTGGTGATGATGATGCTGTCGAAAATGATAATGGTGATTTTTACCATGGTGATGCTGAGCATGACGATGATGATCACGATGATGACGGTGAGTAGTTTCTTGAGCATTTTTTCGTAATGGGCCTGCGTCGTTTGATGTTGTTTTGTTGGTGATGATGATGCTGTCCAAAATGATAATTGGGTAAAATGCAACTTAGATGACAAGGGAGTGCCAACATCGCTTGAAACATGCAAATTCGTTATTGTCCTACTTTTTTATACGACACAATCGTACATAATATGTCCGTTTGTTATTTAAATGTTCAATTTTATATGTTTTTTTGTATTTCGATTTTGCTGAGGATTTCTCTTTGAGGCCTTGACGTGTTTTTCGGCAGTTATGCGCCAGCGTTGGCCGAGTGTGGTTTTCTCTTGCGTGTGTATTTGTTTGCTTTGTTTTATTCCTCATTGTTGTGAATAGAGTTCGTTTTTGTGTTCAATTGTTTTGTCAGATTAGCATGGGTAAGTCGACAGTCAAACAGCGTAGTATTTTTTGTTGGCACACATGTGCCACGTAGCGACGTGAATGTACGTGTGCTGATTTCAATGCTTGGCAGTCTTTCCGCAGGCGTGTCTGATGCGAGCGGTTTCTTTTCTCTTTGCCGGTGCCAGGATCAAAGATTGCAGGCGCCACAGAAAACACTCTCGACTTCCCGCCGCCTGCACTCTTCACTCGACTCTCCTCGCTCCTCGGTCCGCCTGCCCTTTCGCACCACCCCTCCCCATTGGCGCCTGCAATTCATGTGGCGATCGGAACTATGACGCTTCTTTACGGGCGTTTCGCAAGCGAGGCATTGCGCTCGACGTCGAGAAGAAAAAAACACCAGCACAGTCAGGATGATGAAACATGAGTGAGAAAAGCGGGAAGGAACACGAGAAATTGCAATGTCAGGAAACGCAACGGGAACCATTGAACGGGAACACACGCATCCACACACGAAATTCAAGATGGCCTTCAGTACGAGATGACGCAACATGATCCGAACAAATCAAAAAACGGGAACCATGAAACCATTCGAAAACACAAACCTGCAAATTCCCTGATATAACTAAAAGATAAAGGCGGACAACGCATTGCGCATTTAAACTCACTTGCCTCCAAGATTGCCGAATCCCGCCTAAGTAAGCGCTGCGTTTCTGAACAATGCCGCCACGACAACTCCCCCAAAAAGGTTAAACATGTTCAGCTTCCGCGATCAGAAAAATGAAACTTCTCTTGTTTATTCCCCGCCTTTTCTTCCCCTCTTTCTTCCTCCTGTTCTCTTGCCGTCTCATGATTCCAATCGTCATCATGATTGTCGTCGTCATTATCAACAACATCAAGAATCATCGTCATCCATCACCATCGCCGTCATCATCATGCTCATCAGCATCCGCCACCATCGTCATCGCCATCGGCAATAACATCACCGTCATCATCGTGATCATCATCGTCATCATCAGCATCACCATGGTAAAAATGACCATTATCATTCTCGACAGCATCATCATCACCAACAAATCAGCATCAAACACATAACGACGCAGGCCCATTGCGAAAAAAAGGCCAACTGCGCCGCATGAATTTAGCCAAAACTTTTCAAACACGAACAGAACAACGAAAAAGAATCAAGAATTGACGACTCGACAAACCTGCACGAACAAACAAGGAAGAATATGGAATCAACAACGAACAGAATCAAAAACAACCAACAAACACACA
The DNA here is from genome assembly GCA_963575745.1 of Prorocentrum cordatum. Classification (NCBI taxonomy): domain Eukaryota; class Dinophyceae; order Prorocentrales; family Prorocentraceae; genus Prorocentrum; species Prorocentrum cordatum. The sequence goes on along the minus strand of CAUYUJ010013147.1, from coordinate 308,753 downwards.
GAAATCAAAAACACATTTGTTCACAACGAACCGCTGCAACGAAAAATAAACTTTAAGAAAAAACAGAAACAACGGACCGAGAAAACACACACGAACAACGCAATTGAAAACATTGCTGACAATGAAAACAGAATGGAGGGAAGCAACAAACTGCGAAACTACTGTGAGAACGATTCGATCTGCAAAAAAAAAATGTTATGAAAATTTAAATCCCGACAAAAAAAAATCTCCGGAAATGCAATAGCCAGGCCACGGATGCAAACAACCTGAAATAAAAACAACATCAAATCTACGCGCCGCACGCCCACTGCACACTTATCATACAAAAAAAAAAAAAAAAAAAAAAACACGGGGCGACAAAACACACATGAACAACGCAATTGAAAACATCGCTGATGAAAGGCAACAACAAAATGCGAAACTACTGTAAGAATGATTCGATATCAAAGTAATTCTAAATCTTAAATTCCGAAAAGAAATAACAGAAGTCTTCCGACAACACTTAAAATCCAATAACCAGGCCACGAATGCAAACAACCTGAAATAAAACAAAATCAAATCTATGCGCCGATAACCGTAATCATAAAATATAATAAATTAGGATAACAATAGACAAAATAACGCAAACTGCGAAACCAAACATTGCAAACTAGACTGACAGATGCACTACTGCACACTTATCATAACACTAACAACTGAATTTGATACAAAACCAGAAAATGGAAATGCGACGTGAAACGAAAACTAAACGAATGCAACATGTGAGAACATAACACAACGAACCCGACCCTATGCAACCAAACATGTTAAAATTCATCTTTCGTTGCAGCGGTTCGTTGTTCAAATGTGTTTATGATTTCTGTGTTTTTGTTGTTTTTGATTTTCTTCGTTGTTGATTCCATATTGTTCCTTGTTTGTTCGTGCAGGTCTGTCGAATCGTGAAGTCTTGATTCTTTTTCGTTGTTCTACTCGTGTTTGAAAAGTTTTGGCTAAATTTACACGGCGCAACTTGCATCTTTTTCGCAATGGGCCTGCGTCGTTATGTGTTTGATGCTGATTTGTTGGTGATGATGATGCTGTCGAAAATGATAATGGTGATTTTTACCATGGTGATGCTGAGCATGACGATGATGATCACGATGCTGACGGTGAGTAGTTTCTTGAACATTTTTTCGTAATGGGCCTGCGTCGTTTGATGTTGTTTTGTTGGTGATGGTGATGCTGTCCAAAATGATAATTGGGTAAAATGCAACTTAGATGACAAGGGAGTGCCAACATCGCTTGAAACATGCAAATTCGTTATTGTCCGACTTTTTTATACGACACAATCGTACATAATATGTCCGTTTGTTATTTAAATGTTCAATTTTATATGTTTTTTTGTATTTCGATTTTGCTGAGGATTTCTCTTTGAGGCCTTGGTGTGTTTTTCGGCAGTTATGCGCCAGCGTTGGCCGAGTGTGGTTTTCTCTTGCGTGTGTATTCCTTTGCTTTGTTTTATTCCTCATTGTTGTGAATAGAGTTCGTTTTTGTGTTCAATTGTTTTGTCAGATGAGCATGGGTAAGTCGACAATCAAACAACGTCATTTTTCAAAAAATGTTTTGTTGGCACACATGTGCCACGTAGCGACGTGAATATACGTGTGCTGATTTCAATGCTTGGCAATCTTTCCGCAAACGTGTCTGATGCGAGCGGTTCCTTTTCTCTTTGCCGGTGCCAGGATCAACGATTGCAGGCGTCACAAAAAAGCACTCTCGACTTCCGCCTGCACTCTTCGCTCGACTCTCCTCGCTCCTCGGTCCGCCTGCCCTTTCGCACCACCCCTCCCCATTTGCGCCAATTCATGTGGCGATCGGAACTATGACGCTTCTTTACGGGCGTTTCGCAAGCGAGGCATTGCGCTCGACGTCGAGAAAAAAAAAACAAAAGCACAATCAGGAGTATGAAACATGAGTGAGAAAAACGGGAAGGAACACGAGAAATTGCAATGTCAGGAAACGCAACGGGAACCATTGAACGGAAGCACACGCATCAGCACACGAAATTCAAGATGACCTTCAGTACGAGATGGCGTAACATCATCCGAACAAATCAAAACAACGGGAACCATGAAACCATTCGAAAACACAAACCTGCAAATCCCTGAAAGAACTAAAAGATAAAGGTGGACAACGCACTGCGCGTTTAAACCCACTTGCCTCCAAGATTGCCGAATCCCGCCTAAGTAAGCGCTGCGTTTCTGAACAATGCCGCCACGCAACTCCCAAAAAAGTTAAACATGTTCAACTTCCACGATCAGAAAAATGAAACTTCTCTTGTTTGTTCCCCGCCTTTTCTTCCCCTCTTTCTCCCTCCTGTTCCCTTGCCGTCTCATGATTCCAATCGTGATCATGATTGTCGTCGTCATTATCAACAACATCAAGAATCATCGTCATCCATGACCATCGTCATCATCATCACCATTAACATCACCGTCATCATCATGATCATCATCGTCATCATCTGACCATTATCCTTATCGACAACATCATCATCACCAACAAATCAACATCAAACACATAACGGCGCAAGCCCATTGCGAAAAAATGCCAGCTGCGCCGTATGAATTCAGCCAAAACTTTTCAAATACGAACAAAACAACGAAAAAGAATAATCAAGAATTGACGACTCGACAAACCAAACAAACAAGGAAGAACATGGAATCATTTTTTTTTTTTTTTTTTTTTTTTTTTTTTTTTATTTTTTTTATTTTTATTTTTTTTTATCAGCCTCGATCACAACACAACTCCTCACCTCGTGCCAACTCAGCAGAGCGGCAGAAAGGCCGCTCGAAGAGTTGCAACACGCTTCGCGCGGCAATCGACGAGAGCGGAAGGAAGAAGAGGAGGAAGGGAGGAGAACGCGGAAGGAGAGGAGGAAATGCAACAAAAGCGCCAGCTGATTTCGGACGCCACTCTAGGGGGGCCTCCACCCCCGGAGGGCCAACAGAGGGTGAAAAGCCATTGGTCCGCGCCAGTCGAAGGTTTTTTCCCACCCGTGCTGGCCGAGCCTGAGGCGGTGACACAGCAGCTCCTGCAGGCACCGCTGGAAGTCGTGAACGCTGCGCTGCTGGACAACGCTGTCTGGAAGAATGTTATAGACTCGCACTGCGCCGAGTGCGGAACGGATTAGGTAGTCTGGAGCACGGATGTCGCAAGGGTCGATCAAATGATGGCGGTGGCGACGAGAGGCACGCCTGGGAGGAAGCGAAGAGTCCAAAGCGAAGAAAGTCGAGAACATAGGGGGCCCGATGCCTAGCACCGTCCTGTGTATCAGACCGAGAACAGCAATATCACGACGAGACGCTAGAGGCGCGAGGGAGTACTGCAACAGAGCAGCAGCCGGAGACACTCCCAAGGCTGACAAGAACCGCTGTTGAACAGAATCTATTAAGCCAAGGACCGACGTGGAAGCGTGACTGAGAGCAGCAGTGCGGTATTCGATATAAGAGAGCACGTGACTTTTATATAATAAAATCATTTCGCGCACTGAATAAAAACGCCGCGAGTGCAGGAGCGACGTCGTGCGCCAGCCTGCTTCGCACGCGCATGCCTGGGCCGCCTCGTGCATGAGTAATTTACAATCAAACACGACGCCAAGCAGCTTAAAGTTTTCGCCGGCCGGCCTGCTCGCAGACATGATGTGCATACTTTCTTTGGAGCTGTCGAAGCAAACTCCGTTTGCTTTTCCCCAAGTGTGCAGCTTCTGCTGACATACAGTCATCAGCACGAATACTTCGTCGTCAGTGAGGTCTGTGTCTACCAAGCGGAAAGCATTTAAATCATCAGCGAACACGATCTCTTGAAAACCGCTGTCTTCTATCGGATCCTGGGCATCAGCGTAATATATGTTCCACAGGGGAGGACCCAAGACCGTGCCCTGATAAATCATGTCGCACATGCGCACGACACGGGACAGAGCACCATTCACAACAACATGCGCTGATCTTGGGGACAGCCAGTCCTCCAAAACAGCAAGAAGAGGTGCTGGCATACCAGCTGCTGCCAACTTGGCGCGCAGGCGGCGCGACGACACTCTGTCGAAGGCGCCGGACGCGTCCGAACAATATACTGCGACACGCTTTCTCGCAGCAAAAGCGCGGAGCCAAGAGAGTACTAAAAATAACAGGGCGTCGCGGGCACCGCGGCCAGGTGTGTAAGCGAATTGGAATTCTCCGAAACGCAACTCGCGACACATCCGGGGGACGAACAAAGAACTAAAAAGTCGCTCTGCTGCTTTAGAAATCTGCGCCGTGAGATGGATGCCTCTATAATTGTCCGGCTCGTGCCGTGAAAGCTTTTTGTATAGAGTAAACACCCAGTGGACTTTCCAACACTCGGGCCACTTGCCTGATCTTAAAATCAATCGCGACAGGAGAATTAAAGGTTCAGCAAGCTCGCGAGAGCACTGTTTGAGCACCCGTGCGGAGACTAAATCTGGCCCGGTGCCACTATCCTCACGTAACGCTGACAAGATTTGACGGGCATGCCGGAGACGGAGAGGAGGAAGAGAAAGGGGCAAGGGAGGGGGGGGAAGAAGAGCAGAGTAGACGTTATCAGACAAGACTGGAACCTGCCATCTCCTTTCAAACGACGAAGCAAAAAGATCGGCTTTGGAAGAAGGCTGGACTACCCAGGCTCCGGCTGCATTCCGGAGGGGGGCGGAGGTGGCCTTCGAAGCTCTACACATCAGCTCGCGGGAAAGATGCCACCACCCCTTCGACCCTGACCGGAGAGATCGCAACTTCATCCGTGTACGTGCGACATACGACCGAAAAGCATCAAGCATAGTACGACTACAAGCGCGAACTGCGAAAGGAAAATCGGAAGAATGAGCGCACGCCTGCTTGAGGTGGACAGCCTGGAGACACTCTTGCGTCACCCAGGGGTGGGAGCCCTGTTTAGCGACCACGCCTCGAGGAATAAATTGCCGCATTCCGTGCAGAATATGATTAGAAAGAGCTCTAGCTCCGTCATCAACACTATCAGTTAAAATGTCCTGCCAATCTGTATTACGAAGAAAACGCCGGAGATCACGCCAATTCGCTTGGGAGTATCTCCAGCACTCGCGCGAGACATTAGACACTGCAAGTGGAGCAAAAGAGAACGAAGACAGAACAAGATCGTGATCAGCTAACTTAGGAAGTACGGCAACCGACACTTCGTCTGGCATGTCCGTCAAGACTAAATCCAACAAATTTTCGCCCCGGGTCGGCGACTGAACTCGCTGGGAAAATCCGTGCAAAGAGCACCAACTACGAAGTGCAATTCCTTCCGGACTGACGATACGAGAATACTTCAGCCAGTGCTTGTGATGGATATTCAAATCTCCAATAACTACTGTGCCTACACAAAGACCTGAGTGCTGAGCCCAATCTGCTCCGAAACTATTAATAGCTGACAGATCACCGTAACACGGAGGTCTGTACCAACAAGCCAACAAGATAGGGCCGATGTCAGCATGATATAACATCCATATAATTTCAGCTGTGTTGCAATTCGGGAGAGGCGAGAAAAGAGAAACTAAAGAATCGAGACAAAATACAAGCACGCCACCACCATTCGAATGGCGATCGCGTCTTCCTATGACAGTGTAGTGTGTCAAACGAGGACACAAACAACAATAATCGATCTTAGTTTCATTCAAAAAGACTAGAGAAGGGAGGAAGGGGAGGAGGGACAAACGACACTCAAGCTCAGCAGAGTGAGAAAAGAAACCGTCGAGATTCGCATGAAGAATGGTGAGTTGCTGTGAAACGAAAGGCGGTAAAGGCCTGGATTCACGCAGGCATCCGCCCTGAGGCTCTGAAGCTACAGGTAAAGGCTCAGTGACACGAGGGAAATAACTAGAAATCAATCTCTGAGAGAAATCAATACGAGATACCGGAATAGGAGGCGCAGAGACTGAAGGGAGAGAAACGGGAGAGGGACGGCCAGGCAAAGGCGCAAGAACAGAAGAATCATCAACGAAGAGAATCAAAAACAAATCAAAAACACATTTGTTCACAACGAACCGCTGCCACGAAAAATAAGCTTTAACAAAAACCAGAAACATCGGACCGAGAAAACACACACAAACAACGCACTTGAAAACATTCCTAGCAATGAAAAGATAATGGAAGGAAACAAGAAACTGCGAAACTGAGAACAATTCGATCGACGAAAAAAAAAAATGTTATGAAAACAGATAACATTGAACATTTAAATAACACACGAAACATATTATGTACGATTATATTGTATACAAAACTAGGAGCATAACGAATTCGCATGATTCAAACGATGTTGGCACTCCTTTGTCATTTTGTTCTTTGCCTTTCTTCAATTATTATCCTGGACAAAATCATCATCACCAAAAAACAACATCAACCAAACAACGACGCAGGTCTTACGAAAAAAATGCTTCAAGAAATTACTCACTGTCATCATCGTGATCATCGTCATGTTCAGCATCATCATGGCAACGATAACATTATTCTCGACAGCATCATCATCACGAACAAATCAATATCACACACATAACGACGCAGGCCGATTACGAAACAAATGCAAGTTACGCCTAAAATCAGACACAAATTTTCAAACACGAGTAGAACAGCGAAACCTAACGAATCGACAAACCTGCGCGGAAACACAAGAACAAATGTAAAATCAATAACGAAAGACATCAACAAAAACAAAGAAAAACAAAGAAATTCAACGAACCGCTGCAAAAAAAATAAATTTTAACATGTTTGGTTGCCAGATTTGTTGCTGACATGTTGTATTCGATTATTTTTCATTTCATTTCGTATTTCCATTTTCTGGTTTTGTATCGAATTCAATTGTTAGTGTTATTAAGTGTGCAATAATGCATGTTTGAATCTAGTTTGCAATGCTTGTTTTGCAATTTGCGTTACTTTGTCTATTGTTATCCTAAGTAATTTATATTTTATGATTACGGTTATCGGCGCATAGATCTGATTTTATTTTTGTTTCAAGTTGTTTGCATCCGTGGCCTGGCTATTGGATTTTAGCTCCGTTGACCGGATCTGGCGATTCAACGTGATTTTCCCTTGCATGTGTATTTGTTTGCTTTGTTTTATTCCTCATTGTTGTGAATAGAACTTCTTATTTGTTCAATTGTTTTCTCAATTAGGTTGGGTAACTTGATAGTGAAACAACGTCATTTTTTTAATTTTTTTTGTGGTAAATGTGCCACGTAACGACGTGAATGTACGTGTGCTGATTCCAATGCTTGGCAGTCTTTTCGCAAACGTGTCATGCGAGCGGTTTCTTTTCTCTTTGCCGGTGCCGGGCGTCTCTTGAGGCCGTGCGAATAGAGTGCAATTCGGCGCTCTCAAGCGCGCGACCGACAAGCGAAGATTTTAAGATTGTGAGGATTCTGTTGGAAACCAAATGTATTATGACTGATGCTGATGCTACGTCGTTTTCACGCAAATGCAGAATTAATGTGTTCATTCAAAACGCACTATATTACTATAGCACGCTTCGTGTCCTAGCTTCACTGGACGATCTCCTTTCTCGTTACGTGTGTTCGCTTGGTGTAGCGGATGCAAACGCTTTGTTTATTTTAAATTTGGCCCTCTTAGCATTGTCGCATCGGCATCTTGGGGTCATCCATAGAACCGTCTTGGGTCTGACCCCTGTATGTTTGAAGTTTTTGTTTAAACTTGACACGGCGCCGCTCCCAGCCAGGGCGCCCAGGGGACATCGACGTTGTTTGGTAGAGCCGCCTTTTGACTGCGCCAGACTGTTTCTATTCCGCACTCTGTGCTGTTCGTTTTTCCAACCTGCTTCTGGATCATATAAATGCTGCGCAAAATATTCCGGAGTTTAAAATGCGTTTGCAACATCGTGCTCGCGCACGTTCTTGTGTTGACTGGTCTGTTTCTTTCTCTTCGCGCCGCCCTTTGGTGTCGGGATTAACGCGGCTAGCTCTTCCTCTCCCTCTTTCTTTCTTCCTTCCCTCTTCTCCTCCCTCCTTGTCTTGTGCGTAGCGTCCATGTTCTCTGGGGCGACCGCACGCATGCTGATTTTTAACGCCTTCAGCGTGGACTGACTTCGTGAGAAACCACTACTACTAGAGAACTTGCATCGTTTGTTCGCTTTATTTTCTTACTCCGATGTTTGTTATGAATATATTTCGTGCTTGTTTTTAATTGTTTATCAAATTAATATAGCTAAGTGGGCAACAAACAACGCTATCTTTTAAATTATTTTGTGTTGACACACATGTGCCACATAACGACGTGGCGTAGGTAAACATTGTCATGGCAATTATGAATCGTACTTCAATTCTAAGACATAAAATTAATTTTATAATGGAATAATGGTATACAACCAAAAAAAAACGTAACTTAATTAGACAATGTGAGGTGATCGCGTTTTGTTCATAAACACGGAACGAACAACCACGCTAAATCGCTGTAATCGGCCGACGCGAACGCATAACTGCCGAAAAAACATGTCAAGACCTCAAGTATAACTAAGATCGAAATACAAAAAGTATATATAATAAACATTTGAATTAAAAACGAAACATATTATGTACGATTGTGTCGTATAACAACTAACAGAAAAATAAACGCGCATCGATCTTGGCAACTCCCTGCCATCAAACTTGCCTGACACAACATCTGATATTTTGTGACAACTCACAATAATCAACAATTCGAATCCATGTTAGACTTAGCGATTCGCAAAGTCAACTAATAGTGGAAACCATCTTCTAAAAAAAAACAATGTCCGAAGTACTTTCTACAAACTGTCTTAAATGTGCATCAACACTGATAACGAACATAAACTTGAAAACGCAAATTGTATTATCTCATACTCGTGAAACCCTAAAACGTACTCTCGAAATACAAAATATAGAAACAATAACGAATGCCGCCCAAAGAAACTTCGAAAAAATCGATACTGGTCTGCATGTGTCATTAAAAACAGAAAAACAAAATTTATTGTAATTTATTGTCGAAAAAAATAATAAAAAACAAAGTGAAAAACTTTGAACATGTAAATTGTCAACTGACAACTATTATTTTTCCTGTCTCACAAACAAAACACCACAAATAGAACAACATCATAGGAAAAAATGTACGACGGAAACCACGAGCAATACTCTTTACATTATACTCTATTTCATAGAAATACTGTTTGTCGATCAACTCTAACGAGGGCACAAACCGGCCGCAAACTCGTCTTGACAAGCATATCACATCCAACACTAGGCGGACGGGGAAAGAAACTGACCAAACTCGGCTCAAGACAACATTTCGACAGAAACATTGTGAACTGAAATGCGAAGATATAAATGACTACATTATAAAAAAACCAAACACACAAGCAACAACTTATAATAAAACTGTCATATGCATACAATATCTGAATTGTCTAGTGGCAAAAATAATGTTAAAGAATAAACTCGAATCTATCTCCACTGAGAAACTCAAATCATGTAGAAATGCATTCAACGGATGAAAAATATTGAGAACGCACGGAATAAAAACGAGATTCTATCTTTGTTCTCAACACGCGTCGGCGCTTTTCGTTTCCGTATTGTGCCGAATCTATGCATCCCAGATCAAGCTTCGAGAATGAGCACTGTGGACACGCCGAGACAACGTGTCATGGTACTCTGACTGATTTTTCCGCTCCTTCCTCTGCTTCAACAACACCAAACTCACAACAACCAACTGAGAAATAATTTTCGAATCGAAAATTCCGCGATACCAGGTAACTACCCAAACTCACACCCCACACATGTATACGTATATGTATATAAAAATATATGTATATGTGTGTGTATGTATGTATGTATATATATATATATATATATATATATGCGAATGCGACTGATCATTTCCAGCTCCTACCTGTACTTCAACAAACCCTGAGTGCCTCACAACAACCAGGTAAGGGTTCACGAATCGAAGATTCGGCAGCAAATTCCACAATACACCACGCAACCACCCAGGCTGCCACACGTGTCGTGTGACGATTATATATACACACATACATACATATAAACATACATACATGCATATACATATACGTGTGTGTATATATATATATATATATATATATATATATATATATGTATGTGTGTTATCGATGCACTTGTGCTTCACTGGGCGCAATCGAATTCGAACCTGGAGCGGGAAGAGCAACGAGGGATAACAGCAAGAAATAATTAAAACATTGAATGGCATGTGCTCCGAAAAACATAACAATGACTTCTGCCCGGAAGCGCCGGCAAAACAGCCTTCAAAATGTACTGGAATGCGTGGAGCAGGAAACAGGGGGAGGGAGGGGGAGCAGGAGAGGGAGGCAGGATAACACCCCCAAAGAGTGCATCGTGTCATCCAGACACCAAGCTCAGGAGCGAGGCATCCAATCTCTGAGTGGCCGTAGTGGGTGCGACGCAAGAGGGAACCCGGGGGACAGCGTCTGCTCCCAGTCGAGGAAAGCCCCGGCTCTGCAACGAACCAGCAGCTGGAGCCACCGTTGAAGAGAAGGTACAGATCTGGCGAGAATGACAAAGTCAGGCAGCAAGTTGTACACCCTTGTGTCCTATGGCTGAGTGCGATGCAACAGGTAATCTGGGCTTGGGAACGGGGGCCCCACGAAATGACGCCCGTGGCGCCGGGGGACACGAGGAGGAGGAGGAGGAGGAGGAGGAGGAGGAGGAGGAGGAGGAGGAGGAGGAGGAGGAGAAAGAGGATAATGAGGAGGAGGAGGAGGAGGAGGAGGAAATGACGCCCGTGGCGCCGGGGGACACGAGGAGGAGGAGGAGGAGGAGGAGGAGGAGGAGGAGGAGGAGGAGGAGGAGGAAGAGGAGGAGGAGAAAGAGGATAATAATCAACGTGGAAATCATTAGAAAAAACACGCCTGGCCAGAACCCAAGACAGTGCGGTGCGTCACGCCCAGAATGCTGATGTCTCTGCGTGTGCTGACTGGCGCGAGATTAAAACGCTCCAAAGCATCGCGTAGCGAAATACCCAAGAACGCAGAAACTGCGTTTGAACAGAGAATTATTAAGAGGAGCAAAAACAGAAGAGGAAACATGATATATGGCAGACGTGCGATATTCACGGTATGGCAAAACGTGAGATTTGTACAAATTCACAAGTTCCGTGTCACAAGAATAACGGCGGGTGGGAATGAGTGAATAAATTCTCCACGAAGCAGCTGCTACGCAGCTCTCTGCAGCATCGCACATAACAAATTTAAGGTCGAAGAATGCACCCAAAATCTTCAAATTATCGCCTGCCGGCCGCGTCCGGGAGACAACCTGAACATGTTCTTTCCCAGCGTCAAATGTCACCCTGTTAGCGAGGCCCCATTCATGCAAGGACGACAGGCAAACACGCAAATGGGAATACGCTTCCTCGTGTGACATTGTCGCAGGCAGCGCTCTCCATGCATTAAGATCATCTGCAAAAACGACCTCTTCAAAGTTGATTGCTCTAGATGCCATGCACGTGTCTGCGTAATGAAAATTCCACAGGGGAGGACCGGAAACTGTGTCCTGATACGCCACGTGTTGCATAGCAATGGGCTGGGACTGTTGCCCACCAACTACCGCGCGACCCACGCGAGGACGCAACCAGCTTTTCAAGGACAGTATACAATCGGGCACAGTGATTGCTCTGAGCTTAAAGAGTGAGATGTCGGAATCGACGTGGTCAAAGCTGATACATATGAGCAGTGCAGAGCAACGGTCGTCCCTAGTGACAACGCCAGAACCTAGAAAACATGAAATAAAGAATGGCATCTCTGGCACCATGTTTTTCTCTGCAAGCGAATTGAAAAAGGACCATGAGCCCCGATTCTCTCCAGACGCGGTATAAACAAGGTGTCCAGCAATCGTTCCACCACTTTCGAAATCTGCGAAGTAAGCTGGAGCCCTCTGTAGTGGTCAGGGTCTGTGACCGCACCGCGTTTAAACAAAAGGGAAATCCAGTGTTTGCACCACGCTCCTGGCCAACGCCCGCGCTGAAGGAAAGGCCGTGCAATTAAAGCAACAGGTAAAGCAAACTCCCGAACACATGCTTTCAAAACACGCGTCGGCACTTCGCCCGACCCCGCGCCGCCGCCCGCTCTGAGGGCAGCCTAAACAAACCGCGCGGCACGAACCCGGATGCGGAAAAAGGAGGTGGAGTCAGGAGGGGCCATAGTCCAAGATAGATCAGAGAAGGCATTCTGCTCTACGGCTGGCAATCCCACCAACCCTCTGGGCGTAGGTGGTTCCGGGAGTTTCCTCTTCCATCATCCCTTCTTCCCCTTCGGGGAGGGGTTTACCCCTCCCCCTAAACCCCTTCCCTTGGACCTGGACGGAGGGGGTTCGCTGGTAGTTGGAGCGTCCAAAACGACCTCGGCGCGGAAACCAGAATCATTGGTTTTACTAAGGTTTTGGCCGATTTTAGGGGCTCCCGAGGGGGGACGCTACTTTGGGGACCCCCTTCCTTTGATCGATCACCTCCAAAATGGCCCCAAGAGCGCTCCCAAGGCTCCGAAGAACGCCCCAAGAGGGCCTCAAGAGGCGCCCAGGAGGCCCCAAAAGGCCTTGAAGAGGCTCCCTAGACCCCCAAGAGGCCTCAAGAGGACCCCCGAGGCATCCAAGAATCCCCCAGGCGCTCCAAGAGGACTCCAAAACAACTTCCACGGGACATCCTAGGAGGCTCTTGTGCACGTCATTGTTCTTGTTCTTTCTCATCTTTCTCGTCCTCCTTTTTCTCTTCCTCTTCCTCCCCCTCCTCCTTGTCGGCCTACTCCTCATCTTTCTCCTCCACTTTATCAGCCTCATCCTCCTCCTCCTTTCCTCTTCTCTTCCTCCCCCTCCTCCTCCTCCTCCTCCTCCTCCTCCTCCTCCTCCTCCTCCTCCCCCTCCTCATCATCCGCCTATTCCCCCTCCTCCCTCCTCTCTCCTCCCACTTTTCCCACCAGCTGCCCCTCCTCCCCCTCCTCCCCCTCCTCATCCTCCTTCGACTCCTCCTCCATCCTCGCCCTCTTCCCCCCAGCCCTTTGCTACTCTGTATGTCCCCTCACTTCCTTGATCACCGCAATTCGCCTGGGCATCGTTTTTGGATGGGCTGGCGGGGATACTTTTTTGATCTGCGGCCCCAAGGACGCTTCCGGAGAGCGGGTCGAATCAATCAAGGGGCGGCAAGCAAGATAATTGCCAGCGGGCCAAAAAGCCAACGCCGGAGTGCGCATGCGAAGAACAAACTGAACCTCATTAAGCCGCACCAAAACGGCAGCCAACGACTGGCAGCGGGGCGTCGCACAGTGGCGCCAGCACCCAGCGGGAGGGCGGCGAAGGGCGGCAGCTGCGACCCCGGCCCGCCCGCCCGTAAAAGTGCAGCGAAGGCAAGAATGGGGATATATATATATATATATATATATATATATATATATATATATATATTAACAGCCGCAGGCGGAAGCGCCAGCGGCGGAAGGTCGCGAACGGGCCGCGGACGCGACTAAATTACCTAACGCGCGCAGGGCCGCGGATCAGGCGGCTCACGACAGCGTCCAGGGGGGGCGAAGCCAATGCAATCCAGGTGCCATGACAGCCCCTGAACGGGCATGCAGGTGCGTCCAACAGGGGCGACCAAGCGCAGCCAAAATGGCGCGATAACGTTCCAACGTCCAGGTGCGGACAAGGGAACGACCCGAGGACGTCAGCCCCAGCCTGTCGGGTAGCACAGGCGACGGGGTGGTAAGTCCAACGAGGATCCCGACGGCGGCAGCGAGCCGCGGCGCCAGAACGACATCAAGGTGTATACATGTTCCGAGAAGACTACCACGCCGAGAATGGGGATACGCGAAGCGTCAAGAATTTCCACTTGTCGCTGAAAGAGCTAGCAACACATGTCCGCTTTATCTACAGAAGAAACAGCCCAGCTCCCTTCCTCCCCCTTCAAAAGAGAGCTGACCGTTTTCCCCCTCTTGCTTAAAATCTGCTCTGCAAGCCGCCACCATTTTTTACTTCCACGCCGCTGTTGCGAGAGCTGAGAGCGCGTGCGCGTGATATAATCATTGTGAGCGGTCATTAGAATTTGGCTACACTGCAGACGATGGAGCGGATCGTGCCCAGTACCGGCAGCTTTGGCTTGAACAGCTCGAATGCAGTCTGCTGTAAACCAAGGGTGCGACGGCCTATAAGAAAGAGGGGCACTAGGACTGCACATGCGAGTGGGCCGGAGTTGGGTGGGCGTAAAACGCTGCGCGACTACGTCGGGTTTTCCGCTGGATATCCAATCCCAACTCGCACTCCGAATAAGTGCCTTCGGACCCCGCCAGTTCGCACTCCCGTAGAGCCAAACATCTCGCCTCAAAGTCTCCAGCGTCAGAGGGGGGAGCGGAGAAACGAATCGAAAGAGCACGATGGTCCGTGATTTCGCTTGGAACCTCAATTGTCAGCGACTCTCGCGTATCACTCACAACGAGACCAAAGAAATCAGCGCCCCGAGTCGGAGAACGAACGCATTGTTCCAAACCCTCCTCGTATGCAAGCTTCACATGTGAACCCTCCGGTGTCACAGAATGACTAAAACGAAGCCAATGGGTGTGATGGACATTGAAATCCCCTACGATAATAATACTCACTGCGTGCGCACGAGGAGGAACTCCATTCCTCTCGTAAGATATCAAGTGAAGCAACCTATCCGTAGCATGGATGTCTATACAAACATCCACGCAACAAAGGGCCATAACTGCAATGCACTTGAATCCGCGCTATCTCTGCGGAGGGAGATTCAAGGAGCAAGGAGCAGGAGGAGACTGGACAATGAATTGCAAAAACAATTGCACCACCAGCCTGCTGATTACTGTCCTCCCTCGCAAAAGCTGCACATCCGTGCAGCTGCGGATGCGCAAATAGAGAGAGTCGAGCACATAATTAACCGGAGTGAGCGCTAAAAGAACGAATGCTCGCGTAGATGCACAGGCGGCGTTAGCTGGGGGTCGCCGCAGCCACCGCCTGGAGGAAGGGGTTGCCCATCAAAATGACTCTCGACATTACGACGGTTAAAAAACTCATGGGGAGAGGTTTGCCGATCGTGAGAAGGAAGAGCTGCTGGAGATACGAAAACCGATCTCGACGGCGAACTGCGAGGCCTCCTATTTCGAATTACGCCTGAAGCCTTCTCGCCGGCTGGGGCGGCCGAAGCAGGAGGAGTATGCGAAGGTCGAAAAGTAAGCCCGCTCGCGCTGTCAGCCGGGGCGGCCGAGGGGGGGGAAGTAAGCGAAATAGAAAATCCGCCCTCCGAACTCGCGGGCCCAAGGCTGGTCGAAAATCCGCGCCGAGGAATCTCCGGCCTAGGGCTGGTCGAAAATCGGGCCTCGGCCAGGACGGACGGTCGAAAAATAATCATTAGAAGTCAACCCGACACTCCTGGCCAGAATCTGCTTCGCCGAGTTCGGCAGCCTTTCGCGGAGCCCAATCTCTGGCCAAGTCAACCTGCGACTTCGCGAACTTTATGTTGATAGTCTTGCCGCTGGAAGTGCGAAAAAGTTCGCTTTGGCAACCTCGATGAAATCAGAAGCCTGGTTCGGCGTGACAAACTCCATGGAAGAAACCCGGGTCATCTACTGGTTGTTCCGCGATCCGCTAAATAAACGACCAATAGTGCCAGAGGAAACATTCGACAAAGAGGCCGCGTGCTCACGAATTTCTTTGGTTTGGAACTCGCCATCGACACTGTCGAAGCTGACGAATGCAAAATGCCGCTTAGAGGCGTCCATCTTGCGCGTCAACGTCAAATTCTGCTTTCCGCCAATGCTTGAAGAACCCCCTGCGGTCTTCAACAGCAGTAGGTATAGCACGAAAATCGGCTAACTCATCGCGAAGTGGATCAACAGCTGCAGAAATCGACGTTGTCATCTCATTTCGAATCTTCACCTCTGTCTCCGAAATGGCTGCTTTGGTCGCTTTCATCATCTTCACCTGCGAATTCTGGATGAACGCGTTCGTAGGCATGTTCGTGATGAGAGAACTAAGCTTCTCGGAATCAGAAGAGCTGAGCGGGGGAGGAGCCCCTTCTTCCAGCAACGTGACCTCTGCGAGAAAATCCAACGGACTGCCACCCAAGGGGCCGGTCCCAGGCGCGAGCGGAGCCATGCTCGACGCAGCGCCGCCAGTCCCTGCGCCCAGGGCCGGAGCCGAGCCGGGAGGGGCCGGGGTCGCACCAGCTCCCAGGAGAGCTGCGCCCACACCGGGTCCGGGACTGCCACCCGCAGGGCCGGTCCCGGAACCGCCGCTCGCACCAGGCCAGGCGGGGGCGGGAGCGAAAAGCTGGGGCGCTACTTTCGCCCCAGCGGTGTCGGCCTCCATTCCGGTGTTCTCGCCCGTGCGGTGCGTCTTCTTTGGAGGCGACGTCTTGCTCGGAGATTTGGCCATTGCTGCTTGCACTTCGGCGCGACGATGATTCAGCCAGCCCAAGGTGCCACCCTTGCCGAGCACGAACTGGGATATCTCGGTCGACTCGCCTGGAAGCGCCGCCGCGGCATCTCCAACCATGGTTCTGAAACTGAGAAAAGGCGTGTCTTGCTCCAGCAGGAACTCACAGAAACACCCGTGCAACTCACGGGTGAGCGCGATGTGCGGGAGCCAAAACGCCCTGGCCTTGAGCCAAAACGCATTGTGCCAAAAATAAGCCTTGAGCCAAAATGGCTACGGGCACTGTCGACGGCACGGGCTTCGTCTCATGCGCCAGCGAGGGGCAATCAATGCTGGCGTCTCGGTCGGACTCGAGCCAAAAATGAAACAATGCAAACTGTAGAAGGTCTGAGGCGAGGCTGGCCATGCTGCCGTACCCAGCCCCACCAGAGCGCCCTGGACAGGATACCCGTTGCCAGGCAGAGCGTCTCAGGTCCGCTTTCAAAATATGCATTCGGAAGCCTTTGCAGAAATTATTTTTGAAAAGGGTGCCCAGGGCCGAACATGCGCTGCACGGTGGCCCGGGGCCTCTAGACGCGGGGAAATTCCACTGTGGAACATCCCGGACCTCGATCTGCAGGTCCTGGGGCCCAGAACGGACAACTACAACAGAAATTCGTCAGACATATAATCCTAAAAACCATTTGGGCACATATGCTCAAATGGTTCTGGCTCGTCCAGAAATGCACCTACGCACCCGAGACTCGCCAGACAAAAAGAAGCATGCACTGAGTGCGACTGCGATGACTAGAAAGCTCTAAGTGCAACAAACACGCTTCTAGGATACAAATGAATAGATGGACGCATTGCGTGCAAATTATGAGAGGAGGCATTGGGAGAGGGATGCTACTATTGCGCAGAATGATTCTCAGCGTCCCCCTAGCCCTCGACATGTGCCGAAACATCCTTTACCTCTCAAATCACTCGCATTCGGCCGTGCGCAAGGGCGGCGCCAGCAGCTGGCTCACTCGCGAGCGGGTGCAACCAGCGGTACTCCTCGGTCGCTAGTTTGCCCACTCGGACTTGCCGTCCACGTCGTGGCTTCGCGCGATCTCGACGCGGCCGGTCGCCGACTGGCTGATCACGTTGTGATTGGCCCACGCGCTGCCCTTCGTGATCTCCAGCTGCAGCTCCTCGTCCTTGATCGGGACATCCAGCTCGGCAAGCTCGAAGAACCTCGGCCTGTCGACGTGCGCGGGCTGGCTGAAGCCCAGTGACGTGCTGCCTGTATCTGGGTCTGCCAAAATGGCGGACTGCGGGTTTGCCATCTTGTGGATGCGGTAGATCCTGGGGCGGAACCTCGGCAGCAGCCTCGTCGAAGCACCGTCCACCGCGCCGATCGCGCAGCCCACCAAAGCGGGCGGAGCGCGGAGGAAGACTGCGTCGCCAGTCTGGAACTCCCGAGCACCCGGCTCCTGCAGTGCGCGCGCGTGCTGCTCCTCGTCGTGGGCCGCCTTGATCTCCCTGGCCACCGTGGCACGCGTCGACTCCAAGTGCTCGATGAGGTCGCGCACGTAGTGGGCGGGCTCGAGCGCCTCGCCTGGCTCGAGCCTCCTGAAGGCCTCCTCGATCGGCCCCTGCGGCAGCATGCCAGTCACGATCTCAAAAGCAGACCTGCCAGAGCGGTGAGGCATCGGCGTCGCGCGAAGGCACCGCTGCGCCAGAGGTGCCCAGCGCTCCAGGATCCGGTTGATCTTCTGGTGGCGCGCCTCCACGAAGCCCTGCGACTCTGGGTGGGCGCTGCCCAGCGAGTGCTTGACCCCGAGCAGATCGTTGATCTGGGCCACGATCTCGCTCGTGAGCGCGCTGCCCCTGTCGCTCCGCAGCGCCGGCGGAAAACCGGCCAGGCCGAACACGACGTTCTCCACCAAGAACTTCGCCCACGTTGAAGCCAAGTTGTCGGGCGCTGCCTTGAGCCGAGCGTAGTGCGAGAAGGCGCATTCCGCGTGTGAGATGTAGCTGCAGCCCTCCGACTCTGGCGAGATCGGCCCAAGGTCGTCGATCCCAATCAGCCTGGAGGGCCTGTCGTAGAGCTCCATCCCCGCATCGGCAATCAAACCGCGCGCCGGCTTCACCATCCGGCAAACGCTGCGCGACGATATCCACTTCTGAACGTCGTGCTCCATCCCTGGCCGCACGAACTGCTTCACGAGCTTGGCCAGGGTGTCCTCGACGGGGCCGTGCATGCCCATGGTCTCGCTGTCGTGGTAGTAGAGAAGAAGCTGCCTCCTCGACGTCAGCCTGCACAACCGCCCATTGTAGCGAAAAGAACGAAGACCACCGCGGGGCGCGACAACCTTCGGAACGAAGCTCAACGACGTCGAGTCCCACTCGTCCTTGTAGAGAAGCCCGCCCCTGCAGCTGTAGCCGCCCATCATGCGAAGTGCCGCTGAGGATCGCCGTGCCGCTTGGCGACCACCAGCAACTCGAGCAGCAAGGTGCGCCTTCCAGTCCTTGTACATCTTCTCATTGTCAATCATGCGGTTCTCGTCCTCGTATCGGCGAAGAAGTACATGGGCAGTGTAGATGTCCGCGAAGTGCTCATCCTTCTGCATAAGCGAGTAACCTGAGCCCGCTGTATTGAAGATGGGCTCGAAGGTATCAGCTCGGTCAGCTCGTCGAAGGCCTTCGGCGCGGGTGGCGCTGGTGGAAGGTCATCAGCAACATCAGCGCCCTCCTCAGCAGCATGCCACACCTCGACGACAATGTCGCGCCGCTTGTCCAAGCCCCGCTGCAAACAAGGCGCGGTCGCGTCCTCGTCGATGTCTATATCCTCGAGGATCTCGCCTGTCCTGGCGTCCATGGTCTTGCGCTTGATCATCTTCCCCACGCTATCTGGGGCGTAGAACTGGCTCGCCTTCTTGATCTCGACCCGCATCTGAGGCCTGTCAGCGTGAACGCCAGGAACCGCGGCAGGTCAAGGTGGATCAGAAGTAGGCGGAGTTGCTCGAGCAGCCCCACGACGAAGCCGAATAATTCGGCGCTGCCCCTCGGCCACGAGGGGGCTGAAGGACGCGCCCGATGGGAAGCGGTCGACGACGCCCTCGGTGATGAGACTGCTCATGCAACCGCTCGCCTGCTCGGAGCAGTCCGCGCCCAGTCGGCCAGTCGCGCTCGGCGTCTCGACGTCGCCGACCACGATTCGCTCGCAAAGTGCGCGAGGGTGCGGGGCAGATCCCCTCGCCATCGCGCCTGTCAGCATCGCCTGGTGCTTGGCGTGGTTGCACAACCGCCCGATGTCCTTCAGCGCGGGCGCGTTCCCGGCGAAGACCTGCGGCTTCTGGTAGGGCGCCCCCGCCTGGCAGTGGTCGCTGCGAACGACCTCGAAGCCATCGAAGCCCATCATGCAAGAGTACTCGAGCAGGAAGAACATATATGACATCAAAGGGTTCCCGAAGGTAACCACAGCGCCCTCATAAGCGCCATCGTGAAGTTGCAGACCGCACGAGCTAACTTGTTGTAATAGACCACCTTCTCGTTCGTCTCGTCGCCATATGGATTGTCCAAAGACCTGACCTTTTCGGGCGACGTCTTCGCGATGCTGAAGTTGGTGCACGGGATCGCGAAGTGGCAGACATCGTAGGGGTCCTCGTAGTGCTTGTGCTTCCACTCGCGCGCAGCTGGGCTGAAGAAGCCCATCCGCTCGTCGATCCTGCTGTCGAACCACTCGGCGTGACCTCCTGCTGCTTCCCAAATGCGCGATAGCATCGCGCCGACCTCCTTCGCAGACTCCACTCCGCTGAACACCTCGCGCAGCCAGCGGTCCTTCAGCGGCTTGCCCCGCAGCCCTGCTGGGAGCGGGCCCGCCCCGCTGTCCAAGATCTCGCGCCCACGGCGTCGGTGGACCTCCGCGCCGCCAGGGCAATCCCACCAGCCCTCTGGGCGTAGGTGGTTCCGGGAGTTTCCTCTTCCATCTTCCCTTCTTCCCCTTCGGGGAGGGGTTCGCCCCTCCCCCTAACCCCCCCCCTGGATCTGGACGGAGGGGGTTCGCTGGTAGTTGGAGCGTCCAAAACGGCCTCGGCGAGGAAACCATAATCATTGGTTTTACTAGGGTTTTGGCCGATTTTAGGGGCTCCCGAGGGGGGGCGCTAATTTGGGGACCCCCTTCCTTTGATCGATCACCTCCAAAATGGCCCCAAGAGCGCTCCCAAGGCTCCCAAGAGCGCCCCAAGAGGGCCTCAAGAGGCGCCCAGGAGGCCCCAAGAGGTCCCCAAGAGGCCCTGCAGAGGCTCCCTAGACCCCCAAGAGGCCTCAAGAGGATCCCCGAGGCATCCAAGAATCCCCCAAGCGCTCCAAGAGGACTCCAAAACAACTTCCACGGGACATCCTAGGAGGCTCTTGTGCACGTCATTGTTCTTGTTCTTTCTCATCTTTCTCCTCCTCCTCCTCCTCCTCCTCCTCCCCCTCCTCCTTGTCGGCCTACTCCTCATCTTTCTCCTCCACTTTATCAGCCTCATCCTCCTCCTCCTTTCCTCTTCTCTTCCTCCCCCCCCCCTCCTCCTCCTCCTCCCCCTCCTCCTCCTCCTCCTCCTCCTCCTCCTCCTCCCCCTCCTCATCATCCGCCTATTCCCCCTCCTCCCTCCTCCCTCCTCCCACTTGTCCCACCTGCTGCCCCTCCTCCCCCATCTCCCCCTCCTCATCCTCCTCCGACTCCTCCTCCATCCTCGCCCTCTCCCCCCCAGCCCTTTGCTACTCTGTGTGCCCCCTCGCTTCCTTGATCGCCGCAATTCGCCTGGGCATCGTTTTTGGATGGGCTGGCGGGGGTATCGATCTGCGGCTCCAAGGGCGCTTCCAGAGAGCGGGTCGAATCAAGCAAGGGGCGGCAGGCAAGATAATTGCCAGCGGGCCAAAAGCCAACGCCGGAGCGCACGTGCGAAGAACAAACTGAACCTCATTAAGCCGGCCAAAACGGCAGCCAACGACTGACAGCGGGGCGTCGCGCAGTGGCGCCAGCGCCCAGCGGGGGGGCGGCGAAGGGCGGCAGCGGCGACCCCGGCCCGCCCGCCCGTAAAAGTGCAGCGAAGGCAAGTTTTTTTTTGTTTTTTTTTTTTTTTTTTTTTTTTTTTTTTTTTTTTTTTTTTTCTTTTTTCTTTTCATGGCAGCCGCAGGCGGAAGCGCCAGCGGCGGAAGGTCGCGAACGGGCCGCGGACGCGACTAAATTACCTAACGCGCGCAGGGCCGCGGATCAGGCGGCTCGCGACAGCGTCCAGGGGGGGCGAAGCCAATGCAATCCAGGTGCCATGACAGCCCCTGAACGGGCATGCAGGTGCGTCCAACAGGCCCGAGGTAGGCGCCGAGACGACCAAGCGCAGCCAAAATGGCGCGATAACGTTCCAACGTCCAGGTGCGGACAAGGGAACGACCCGAGGACGTCAGCCCTAGCCTGTCGGGTAGCACAGGCGACGGGGTGGAAGGTCCAACGAGGGCCCCGACGGCGGCCTCGAGCCGCGGCGCCAGAGCGACACCAAGGTGTATACATGTTCCGAGAAGACTACCACACCGAGAATGGGGATGCGCGAAGCGTCAAGAATTTCCACTTGTCGCTGAAAGAACTAGCAACACATGTCCGCTTGATCTACAGAAGAAACAGCCCAGCTCCCTTCCCCCCCCTTTTTCCCCTTCTTGCTGAAAATCTGCTCTGCAAGCCGCCACCACTTTTTACTTCCGCGCCGCTGTTGCGAGAGCTGAAAGCGCGTGCGCGTGATATAATCATTGTGAGCGGTCATTAGAATTTGGCTACACTGCAGACGATGGAGCGGATCGTGCCCAGTACCGGCAGCGGCAGCTTTGGCCTGAACAGCTCGAATGCAGTCTTCTGTAAACCAAGGGTGCGACGGCCTATAAGAAAGAGGGGCACTAGGACTGCGCATGGGAACAAACTGAAATAAAATGGACGTAAAACGCTGCGCGACTACATCGGGTTTTCCGCTGGATATCCAATCCCAACTCGCACTCCGAATAAGTGCCTTCAGACCCTGCCAGTTCGCACTCCCGTGGAGCCAAGCATCTCGCCTCAGAGTCTCCAGCGTCAGAGGGGGAGCGGAGAAACGAATCGAAAGAGCACGATGGTCCGTGATTTCGCTTAGAACCTCAATTGTCAGCGACTCTCGCGTATCACTCACAGCGAGACCAAAGAAATAAGCGCCCCGAGTCGGAGAACGAACGCATTGTTTCAAACCCTCCTCGTATGCAAAAAGCTTCACATGTGAACCCTCCGGTGTCGCAGAATGACTAAGACGTAGCCAGTGGGTGTGATGGACATTGAAATCCCCTACGATAATAATACTCACTGCGTGCGCACGAGGAGGAACTCCATTCCTCTCGTAAGATATCAAGTGAAGCAACCTATCCGTAGCATGGATGTCTATACAAACATCCACGCAACAAATGGCCATAACTGCAATGCACTTGAATCCATACTATCTCTGCGGAGGGAGATTCAAGGAGCAAGGAGCAGGAGGCGACTAGAAAATCAATTACAAAAACAATTGCACCACCAGCCTGCTGATTACTGTCCTTCCTCGCAAAAGCTGCATATCCGTGCAGCTGCGGATGCGCAAATAGAGAGAATCGAGCACATAATTAACCGGAGTGAGCGCTAAAGGAACGAATGCTCGCGTAGATGCACAGGCGGCGTTAGCTAGGGGTCGCCGCAGCCACCGCCTGGAGGAAGGGGTTGTCCATCAAAATGACTTTCGACATTACGACGGTTAAAAAACTCATGGAGAGAGGTTTGCCGATCGTGAGAAGGAAAAGCTGCTGGAGATGCGAAAACCGATCTCGACGGCGAACTGCGAGGCCTCCTATTTCGAATTACGCCTGAAGCCTTCTCGCCGGCCGGGACGGCCGAAGAAGGAGGAGTAAGCGAAGGTAGAAAAGTAAGCCCGCTCGCACTGTCAGCCGGGGCGGTCGAGGGGGGAGAAGTAAGCGAAATAGGAAATCCGCCCTCCGAACTCGCGGGCCCAAGGCTGGTCGAAAATCCGCGCCGAGGAATCTCCGGCCTAGGGCTGGTCGAAAATCGGGCCTCGGCCAGGACGGACGGTCGAAAAAAAATCATTAGAAGTCAACCCGACACTCCTGGCCAGAATCTGCTTCACCGATTTCGGCAGCCTTGCGCAGAGCCCAATCTCTGGCCAAGTCAACCTGCGACTTCGCGAACTTTATGTTGATAGTCTTGCCGCTGGAAGTGCGAAAAGGTTCGCTTTGGCAACCTCGATGAAATCAGAAGCCTGGTTCGGCGTGACAAACTCCATGGAAGAAGCCCGGGTCATCTACTGGTGGTTCCGCGATCCGCTAAAGAAATGACCAATAGTGCCAGAGGAAACATTCGACAACGAGGCCACGTGCTCACGAATTTCGTTGGTTTGGAACTCGCCATCGACACTGTCGAAGCTGACGAAAGCAAAACGCCGATTAGAGGCATCCATCTTGCGCATCAACGTCAAATTCTGCTTTCCGCCAATGCTTGAAGAACCCCCTGCGGTCTTCAACAGCAGCAGGTCTAGCACGAAAATCGGCTAACTCATCGCGAAGTGGATCAACAGCTGCAGAAATCGACGTTGTCATCTCATTTCGAATCTTCACCTCTGTCTCCGAAATGGCTGCTTTGGTCGCTTTCATCATCTTCACCTGCGAATTCTGGATGAACGCGTTCGTAGGCATGTTCGTGATGAGAAAACTAAGCTTCTCGGAATCAGAAGAGCTGAGCGGGGGAGGAGTCCTTTCTTCCAGCAACGTGACCTCTGCGAGAAAAGCCAACGGACTGCCACCCAAGGGGCCGGTCCCAGGTGCGAGCGGAGCCATGCTCGACGCAGCGCCGCCAGTCCCTGCGCCCAGGGCCGGGGCCGTGCCGGGAGGGACCAGGGTCGCACCAGCTCCCAGGAGAGCTGCGCCCACACCAGGTCCGGGACTGCCACCCGCAGGGCGCTACTTTCGTCCCAGCGGTGTCGGCCTCCATTCCGGTGTTCTCGCCCGTGCGGTGCGTCTTCTTTGGAGGCGACGTCTTGCTCGGAGATTTGGCCATTGCTGCTTGCGCTTCGGCGCGACGATGGCCCAGCCAGCCCAAGGTGCCACCCTTGCCGAGCACGAACTAGGATATCTCGGTCGACTCGCCTGGAAGCGCCGCCGCGGCAGCTCCAGCCATGGTTCTGAAATTGAGAAAAGGCGTGTCTTGATCCAGCAAGAACTCACAGAAACACTCGTGCAACTCACGGGTGAGCACGATGTGCGGGAGCCAAAACGCCCTGGCCTTGAGCCGAAACGCCTTGTGCCAAAAATAAGGCTTGAGCCAAAAATGGCTACGGGCACTGTCGATGGTACGGGCTTCGTTCTCCCATGCGCCAGCGAGGGGCAATCAATGCCGACGTCTCGGTCGGACTCGAGCCAAAAATGAAACAATGCAAACTGTAGAAGGTCTGAGGCGAGGCTGGCCATGCTGCCGTGCCCAGACTCACCAGAGCGCCCTGGACAGGATACCCGTTGCCAGGCAGAGCGTCTCAGGTCCGCTTTCAAAATATGCATTCGGAAACCTTTTCAGACATTATTTTTGAAAAGGGTGCCCAGGGCCGAAAATGCGCTGCACGGTGGCCCGGGGCCTCTAGACGCGGGGCAATTCCACTGTGGAACATCCCAGACCTCGATCTGCAGGTCCTGGGGCCCAGAACGGACAACTACAACATAAATTAGTCAGACATATAATCTTTAAAACCATCTGGGCACATATGCTCAAATGGTTCTGGCTCGTCCAAAAATGCACCTACGCACCCGAGACTCGCCAGACAAAAAGAAGCATGCACTGAGTGCGAATGCGATGGCTAGAAAGCTCTAAGTGCAACAAACACGATTCTAGGATACAAATGAATAGATGGACGCATTGCGTGCAAATTATGAGAGGAGGCATTGGGAGAGGGATACTACTATTGTGCAAAATGATTCTCAGCATCCCCCTAGCCCTCGACATGTGCCGAAACATCCTTTGCCTCTCAAATCACTCACATTCGGCTGTGCGCAAGGGTGGCGCCAGCAGCCGGCTCACTCGCGAGCGGGTGCAACCAGCGGTACTCCTCGGTCGCTAGGTTGCCCACTCGGACTTGCCGTCCACGTCGTGGCTTCGCGCGATCTCGACGCGGCCGGTCGCCGACTGGCTGATCACGTTGTGATTGACCCACGCGCTGCCCTTAATGATCTCCAGCTGCAGCTCCTCGTCCTTGATCGGGACATCCAGCTCGGCAAGCTCGAAGAACCTCGGCCTGTCGACGTGCGCGGGCTGGCTGAAGCCCAGTGACGTGCTGCCTGTATCTGGGTCTGCCAAAATGGCGGACTGCGGGCTTGCCATCTTGTGGATGCGGTAGATCCTGGGGCGGAACCTCGGCAGCAGCCTCGTCGAAGCACCGTCCACCGCGCCGATCGCGCAGCCCACCAAAGCGGGCGGGGCGCGGAGGAAGACTGCGTCGCCAGTCTGGAACTCCCGAGCACCCGGCTCCTGCAGTGCGCGCGCGTGCTGCTCCTCGTCGTGGGCCGCCTTGATCTCCCTGGCCACCGTGGCACGCGTCGACTCCAAGTGCTCGATGAGGTCGCGCGCGTAGTGGGCGGGCTCGAGCGCCTCGCCTGGCTCGAGCCTCCTGAAGGCCTCCTCGATCGGCCCCTGCAGCAGCATGCCAGTCACGATCTCAAAAGCAGACCTGCCAGAGCGGTGAGGCATCGGCGTCGCGCGAAGGCACCGCTGCGCCAGAGGTGCCCAGCGCTCCAGGATCCGGTTGATCTTCTGGTGGCGCGCCTCCACGAAGCCCTGCGACTCTGGGTGGGCGCTGCCCAGCGAGTGCTTGACCCCGAGCAGATCGTTGATCTGGGCCGCGATCTCGCTCGTGAACGCACTGCCCCTGTCGCTCCGCAGCGCCGGCGGAAAACCGGCCGGGCCGAACGCGACGTTCTCCACAAAGAACTTCGCCCACGTTGAAGCCAAGTTGTCGGGCGCTGCCTTGAGCCGAGCGTAGTGCGAGAAGGCGCATTCCGCGTGTAAGATGTAGCTGCAGCCCTCCGACTCTGGCGAGATCGGCCCAAGGTCGTCGATCCCAATCAGCCTGGAGGGCCTGTCGTAGAGCTCCATCCTTGCATCGGCAATCAAGCCGCGCGCCGGCTTCACCATCCGGCAAACGCTGCGCGACGATATCCACTCCTGAACGTCGTGCTCCATCCCTGGCCACACGAACTGCTTCACGAGCTTGGCCAAGGTGTCCTCGACGGAGCCGTGCATGCCCATGGTCTCGCTGTCGTGGTAGTAGAGAAGAAGCTGCCTCCTCGACGTCAGCCTGCACAACCGCCCATTGTAGCGAAAAGAACGAAGACCGCCGCGGGGCGCGACAACCTTCGGAACGAAACTCAACGACGTCGAGCCCCACTCGTCCTTGTAGAGAAGCCCGCCCCTGCAGCTGTAGCCGCCCATCATGCGAAGTGCCACTGAGGATCGCCGTGCCGCTTGGCGACCACCAACACCTCGAGCAGCAAGCTGCGCCTTCCAGTCCTTGTACATCTTCTCATTGTCAATCATGCGGTTCTCGTCCTCGTAGCGGCGAAGAAGTACATGGGCAGTGTAGATGTCCGCGAAGTGCTCATCCTTCCGCATAAGCGAGTAACCTGAGCCCGCTGTATTGAAGATGGGCTCGAATGTATCAACTCGGTCAGCTCGTCGAAGGCCTTCGGCGCGGGTGGCGCTGGTGGAAGGTCATCAGCAGCATCAGCTCCCTCCTCAGCAGCATGCCACACCTCGACGACAATGTCGCGCCGCTTGTCCAAGCCCCGCTGCAAACAAGACGCGGTCGTGTCCTCGTCGATATCTATATCCTCGAGGATCTCGCCTGTCCTGGCGTCCATGGTCTTGCACTTGATCATCTTCCCCACGCTATCTGGGGCGTAGAACTGGCTCGCCTTCTTGATCTCGACCCGCAGCTGGGGCCTGTCAGCGTGAACGTCAGGAACCGCGGCAGGTCAAGGTGGATCAGAAGTAGGCGGAGTTGCTCGAGCAGCCCCATGACGAAGCTGAATAATTCGGCGCTGCCCCTCGGCCACGAGGGGACTGAAGGACGCGCCCGATGGGAAGCGGTCGACGACGCCCTCGGTGATGAGACTGTTCATGCAACCGCTCGCCTGCTCGGAGCAGTCCACGCCCAGTCGGCCAGTCGCGCTCAGCGTCTTGACGTAGCCGACCACGATTCGCTCGCAAAGTGCGCGAGGGTACGGGGCAGATCCCCTCGCCATCGCGCCTGTCAGCATCACCTGGTGCTTGACGTGGTTGCACAACCGCCCGATGTCCTTCAGCGCGGGCGCGTTCCCGGCGAAGACCTGCGGCTTCTGGTAGGGCGCCCCGTCCTGGCAGTGGTCGCTGCGAACGACCTCGGAGCCATCGAAGCCCATCATGCAAGAGTACTCGAGCAGGAAGAACATATATGACATCAAAGGGTTCTCGAAGGTAACCACAGCGCCCTTCGTCATAAGCGCCATCGCGAAGTAGCAGACCGCACGAGCTAACTTGTTGTAGTAGACCACCTCCTCGTTCGTCTCGTCGCCATATGGATTGTCCAAAGACCTGACCTTTTCGGGCGACGTCTTCGCGATGCTGAAGTTGGTGCACGGGATCGCGAAGTGGCAGACATCGTCGGGGTCCTCGTAGTGCTTGTGCTTCCACTCGCGCGCAGCTGGGCTGAAGAAGTCCATCCGCTCGTCGATCCTGCTGTCGAACCACTCGGCGTAACCTCCTGCTGCTTCCCAAATGCGCGATAGCATCGCGCCGGCCTCCTTCGCAGACTCCACTCCGCTGAACACCTCGCGCAGCCAGCGGTCCTTCAGCGGCTTGCCCCGCAGCCCTGCTGGGAGCGGGTCCACCCCGCTGTCCAAGATCTCGCGCCCACGGCATCGGTAGACCTCCACGCCGCCAGGAAGTCGTCGAACGAACTCATGAGCATGGCAGAACTGCTCCAAGGTGTCACGCACAGGCCTCCAAACGCTGCGACTGATAAAGTCTGGGCGTCTAGGGTGCGCGTGGAAGGCGTGGCCCTCGAACGGATCGCCGTGCTTCCTGAAGAAGCCTGTGGCGCTAAGCGGTCCCAACCCGACAGCTGGCTCAACCTCCGAGCTTTCAACTGGGCGGTCTAGCGCCGCCTCCGCGCGGGCCCAGGCCCGGTCCTCGGCCTTCTCGCGCCCTGCAAGCGCCGCCTCGGAGCCCTCGGCGACCCCGTTGGGCTTGCACCTGTGCCAGATCGTCTTGCGGGTCACGCCGTCGTTGCACACCTGCGGCTGCCGGTAGGAGACGGTGAAGTTCTCGCCCCGGTCGTCGCACACGTACGTGACCCTGCAAGGAAGGACTCGAGGATCACGGGGGAGCCTCGGGTCAACTGCTGGAGCTCCCTCAGCCGCTGCCTCGACTGGTAGAAAGCTAACCAAAGCGAGTCGCGGGCATGAGCCGCCCAACGCGTGAGCATCGATGATCTTAGGGCGCACCTCGAGCTCGTCCTTCTCGAAGCCCACGGTAGAAGACAACAACTTGCACAACGTCGCTACAACGCCAGGGTCGCCGTCAGCAGAAGCAAGAACTGAAGACTGGAGCCCAGCGAAAGAATCCAACTCGGAGTCGGAATACTCCATTTCCCCGCCGTCGGTGCCCACCTGATCCAGAAAAGACGGCCAAGTCGCGTGGTCATCGGAATCCCCCGGCTCGCGTCCTCGGCCTGTTGGTCAGGTGCTATAGTGGCAGCGCCTCGCGTCGTCGGGCCTGCCGTGCCAACGTGGTACTTCGATCTTGTCGGAGAAGGGGAAGTAGAAGGAGCCGCCATCCGGTCAATGGCGGTGGCCTTGTGGGCCTGCGTCTGGTCCTCGACTGTTATAGCCTGGGGGGGCCGTCGGAAGGCGAGCTCCGAGCGAACGAAGCTCGATCTGGTCCATGTCCGAGACAAAGCCGCACCGGTCTAAGGTAGGCTCCCCAATCAGCAGGTCCTCCGTGCCGTCCTTCACGACAAGGAACCCAATCCAAATCGTCTCGGCCTTCGCCGCGCCATCCTCGCGGAAACTGACCTCCAACGTCGCCAGCCGGTTGACAGTCACCGTCTGGCCCTTCTCGAATGACTTGCAGATGATCGGCTGGATCTGTTCCACGTCCTTGACGAAGTCGGCCGTCTTCGGCTCCCTGAGCAGCGCCTCCAAGAAGCCGCGGTCGATGGAGATCCGAGTCGCACCAGTGTCCAAGACAGTCTCGGCGCGAGCAGGTCCGATCCAAGTAACGCCTCTGCAGATGTAGCCGCCAGAGACACTCAAAACGCACTGCGATGACTGGTTCAGCGCGCCAGCCTTGCGCGCGAACTCGTGATTGACAGCGGTGGCCATCAATGGAGAATTTGCAGTATGCACGCGGGCTTCGATGCCCGAAAGCGACGATGCCCACCGCGGCTGACAGCGCAAGGAAGCCCATCAGGAACATGGTGAATGTGAAGGGGCAGTGCCGCACCTGGCTCATTGTGCGCACCGGCCAGCCGCGCGCCGGCGGCGGCTTCCACAAGTCGGAGGCGAACTCGTGGCACTCGTCCAGGTTGATCCGCGATCCCCCAGGCTTTGCCTCGCCCGAAGTCTCGCCGTCGGCGTCCATCACCATGAGGGACGCGAGCAGCTTGGCAGCGCGGTCAGCGCGCTCCTGCTGGTCGGTGACGTGGCTGCCGTCGAAGTTGAGCACGCGGGCGTGGCCGTCGCCGCGGCCTCCTTTCGGATTGCCCCTGCCCCCGCGGCCCTTGCCAGCGCCTTTCTCCTCCGTCTTCTTCTGGGGGAGCTCCTCGGCCTCCTTCGCGCCCTTCTCTGTGTAGCAGAGCGCGTGGTGGCGGCCGAAGTGCCCGAGGCCGCCGCAGGGCTGCCCCTTGCCCTGGTGCTTGTGCCAGCGCAGGACGCCGACCTTGACGCACTTCAAGATGTCGAAGCCCTGCTCCTCGCCAGCCAGCTGGTTCGGTCACTGGCTGCAGTCGCCAGTGCCTGCTCGCAAGCCCTTGTCGCCCCTGGGCACCCCATGGGCGGGCTCCCGCGGGGCCTGCCAGCGAGCGTCTAGCTGCTGGGCCGTCGGCGCCGGCGGCGGCGGCGCGCCTGCCGAAGAGCCCGCGGCAGAAATGGACTCGATGATCTGCTTGGCCTTGGCGAACTTCTCCTGCTCTAGCTTCTTGGCCCCCTTCTTCGCCGCGGCCTTCGCTTTCGGGTCCTTGGGGTCTGCCGCGGCAAGGGTCGACGTCAATATCTGGCCTGGCCTCGCACCAGTGGCCCCAAGACCCACTCGCGCCCGGGCGCGCGCGAACTGCCGGCAGCGGCCAATAATCGCCATTCCAGGGCCCTCGTCGTCCCTGATGGCCATTCTCTTCGGGGACGTCGGAAGGTCCAAGAGGTAGGTGATCAGCGCGGGGCCCTCGATCTTCGTCTTGATCTCCTCGATCTCCCTCATCAGCATTGGACTCTCAGGGTCGTCAGTGAGCGGCCCATGCTTGCTCATGTCGCTGCGGGCGGCGGTGAACTCGTTCGAGAACTTGGCGACAGCGTCGATGCTGGCGTCCTTGGCGAGCGAGCGCCTGGAGTACTTCCGCGCCGCCTCGTTCGCCTCGTGCTCGTCGTCCAAGTGCACCGCGACTTCCAAGCGCCTGACGTGCTTGATCCAGATCGCCTCCCACCTGGGGTTGGAGCGCTCCTTCAGCAATGCCTGGCGCGCGTCCTCGCCGCCCAACTCGGTCACGATCAAGTCCCCCGTCTCGATCTTCGCCGTGCCCTCTGCAATCGCCCGAGCGCCCTCAATCCAGATCGCCTGGCTCGCCTGGCGCGACTCGTTCTGGTAGATCTTGAACTTCTCGAGCTGCACTTTCAAAGTCGCGGCGTCGGACGCTGTCAGGACTGGTCTCGCCGGCTTCAGCTTCGCAGCCGACTCCCGCTGGGCCTCCGCCTCTCCTGAGCGCGCGTAATCCCAGCCAGCAGCGCGCGCTGCTCCTCCGCGACTGCCCGCTGCTGCTCGGCCATCTGCTCCGTGAGCGCTAGCATCGCCCCAGCGACGCCTGCGTCTGGCGGCGGCGAACTTGACGAATCAGCCGGACGTACTGGAAGGCCTGGCGGCGGCTGATGATGTGCAGGTCCGTCCTCGTCCTCGTCCTCCGCGTCGAGCTGCGCGTCGCCCTGGACCTCGGCGGACTGCAGCTGGGCCAGCTCCTGGGCAGCCGCCTCCGCTTGCGCGGCCTTCTCCGCCCGCAACTCCCTGGTCTCCGTCTAAACCTCGGCGATCTCCTTCGAGTAGCGATCCCGCTCGGTGCGATGGAGCGCCTGGCTGGCGAAGAAGTTGACCCTGGCCGAATCAGCGCCGCGCTAGTACTCGACCTCCGCATGCTGACCAGCGGCCACTCTGGCGTCTGCATCGGCCTGAGCTGCTGCAACTTGCCTGGCCGCATCGGCGTCGGCCGCCTCGCATCGGACAGCAGCCTCACGAAACTCTTCACGAAGACCGCCGTCATGCGCTTGGGCCCGAATCGCCAATCGGCGGCGCGCCAACTCAGCAATCTCGGACTCGTCCTGCAACTTCAGATTGAGCTGCTGGGCCTCCTCGCGAAACTGGGCGTGGTCCTCGGCGTTGCGGCCTCGCTGACGCCGGGCCTCTGCGTCGGCCTGCTGCCGCTCATCCTGCAGCCGATCGCGGGCGCCAAGCAACTCCGCGGCCTCGCCTCGACATGTTTCCTCAACTTGACCAGCCTTAACTTCAAGAGAAGCCTCAGCTGCTACTATGACCGACTCAGCAACGCGGATCTCGCCGACTGTGGCAAGTGCGGCATCGCGCTCGAACACGTACTCGTTGAGCTCTGCCTGGATGTGGACAGTCGCCTCATGCCGAGCATCGGCGATGCGCTGCCGGTACTCCTGCTGCTCGGCGTGCTAGAACTGTCGGGCGCGAGCGAAGTCCTCGTCGACGCTCTCGCGGTAAGCCTCGACTTCGGCCTCGGAAGCGCGCAATCGAATACCCGCAGTTGCAAGTTCACTCCGAACCTCCTGCTGGGCTAAGCTGTCAACATAGGCGGATATCAGATTCTCCAACGCAGGGTCATTCCTGCGCTCACGCCCAATCTCCACGATGCGCCTTGTGATGGTCTGGGCCTCGAACAAAAACCCCAGGGCTCGACGCATTTTGTCGCAGCGCTATAAGGCGCTGGCCGAGAGTGGGACGATGAGCTTCGGCGAGAACTCGATCCTGCACGGCCTGCGTTCGTCCCTCAGCTCGGTGATAAAGCTCCACTTGTGCTCTGGATCGTCGAAGGAACTGCCGTCAGCGCCAGCGGCGGCTGCGCCGCCGGCATCCACGATTCTCTGTTCGGGTTAATTCCTCTGGAAAGAACTCGCAAGGGCGACCTGGTGCTCCTCAACGTCGCACGGCAAGTCCTCCCCAGTGTCCACCAGATTTGACCGTATGTTCTGCTTCAACCAACTCTAAGTGCCTTACCACAGCCAGCTGTGAAACAGGGTAAGGGTTCACGAATTGAGGATTCGGCGGCAAATTCCACAACACACCACGCAACCACGAATCCAGGCTGACAACCCACACGCTTCTCGTGACGATCGGCGCTGTCGATGGTATGGGTCTTTTGTTCTCCCATGCGCTAGCGAGGGACAGTCAATGCCGACGTCTCGGTCGGACTTGAGCCAAAAGTGAAACAGTAAAAACTGTAAAAGGGTCTGAGGCTAGCCACGCAGCCGTGCCGAAGACTCACCAGAGCGCCCTGGAGATGATACCCGTTGCCAGGCAGAGCGTTTCAAATTCAAGGAAAACCGCTCTTAAAATATGCATCCTGACACCTTTTCAGAAATTATTTATGATAAAAGGGTGTCCAGGGCCGAAAATACGCTGTAGGGTGGCCCAAGACCTCTAAACTCGGGAAAAATCCACTGTGGAACATCCCGGACCTCGATCTGCAGGTCCTGGGGCTCAGGGCGGACAACTACAGCAGAAATTCTTCAGACATAGGATCCGAAAAAACCATTTGGGCACATATGGCTCGCCCACAAATCCACCTACGCACCCAAGACTCGCCAGAAATAGAGCGAAATGCACTGAATGCGAATACAATGACCAGAAAGCTCTAAGTGCAACAAACACGCTTCTAGGAAACAAATGAGGAAATTGACACATTATGTGCAAATGATGATAAGAGGCACTGGGAGAGGGTATACCACTGTTGTGCATAATGACTCCGAACAACTCGAATCAAACACAGACAACCAACACCGTCTCTCTCAAAATGAAAGGGTGCACATAATTGTTTGGTCCCAGCTCTGGTAGCATATTGATCTCAGGCGTCTAGATATTTCGGATTGGTGCTCATCAGCGTTTCCTGTCGATTGGCGTGCATCTCAGCTCCGTAGCTGGCTTAGAGCTCGAATTGAATCAAGCGTAGGCTCGTCATCTCTCGCGAAATATTTGGAATGCGAATAATTTTGAAATCGCAGCTCTGCTTGCAAGCTGATTCCAAGCGTCTCGATCCTGTAGACGAATGTGCCTGATTATTCCTTGTTGTAAGGTGTGCTTCCTAACTCCGTGCCCAGCCTGAAACTCGAACAAAGCAGCTCGACTGAAATAGCAAACCGAACTGAGAAAACCAAATACTTTCGACTAGCGTTCGTGGTGATTTTCTGTCGATCGCTCAACTCTGTAGCTCATCTGCAGCTCGAGTTGAGCTAAGAAGCCAACAACATCTGCCAACATAGCGAATGCCGCCCCAGCAAGCACCGGGGTGGAACCATAAAACCATCTAACAAACTAAGCGCATATCCCCCTATGGAACAAAAAAATTGGGGTGCACACTGTGCCGCGTTTATGAACTCACAATGGCCAGCGCGACCATTCCCCCCCAAAAAATCAACATGCTGACCCTTCCGCGATCGGAAAGGTCAAAGAAATGACCCTTGGCCCCACCTCGTCCTCGTCCTCCTCCTTCTGCGCCCTCATGTTCCTCCGCCTTCTCCTCGTGTCCTTCTCCTCCTCCTTCTGCTCCTCCTTCTCCTGCTCCTCCTCCTCTTCCTTCTCCTCCCCTCCTCCTCATCCCCCTCCTCCTCTTCTTCCTCCTTTTTCTCCTCCTCCTCCTGCTCCGCCTCCTTTTCTTCTGCCTCCTCCTGATCCTCATCATCGTCATCATGATCGTCATCATTATCGTCGTCGTCAGCATCAACAAGATCAGTAACATTGTCATCATCATCGTCCTCATCATCATCAACATCACCACCACCATCGTCCGCCCATTACTATCATCGGCAACAACGTCTTCACCATCATCGTCATGATGATGATGATCATCATCATCATCACCGACATCATCAGCATCACCGTTACAAACATCATCATCATCATCTTCGACAACATCATCATTCGAACCTGATCATCACCATCATCATCATCATCACCATCATCATCATCACTGACGAAAGAAAAACACGATAATGCCCAATTTGCGCGTAATATGCCATGACAACACTGCTGTGACAAACGATTCAAACTGCGAGGTATCAAATCGTCCACGCCACCGATATTGTTGAGACACGGGTAAAACGAACGAGGGTTATGCACGACCCGACTAAACTGAGGAGTCGAGCGAGGCCACGGGGACGGAAATAAAACCAACAAAAAAAAAAACAACAACGCAACGCTTAAACAACATCAAACAAATCACGAACGAACGCTCTACAAAACTACAAAGAAGGTACTGGAAGCAACGACGCCAAACAAACAGTAAACTCCACATTATAGAAAAACAAAACAACCAGGCAGACACACAAGACGCAACTCAAAACTAATCCAAAACAAACCGAACTGCAACGTAACAGTGCCACTGTAAAACGAACGCGCCCCCCCCAAAACAAAACAACAACAATACCATCAACGAGAACAAAACATACAACACAGCTAATCCTGTGCACCATACACAGACGTCACGGCATCTGTTGCTGAATGGGCGGTTGTGCCCGAAAACGAACCAACAAAAATGTTCATGCAGAATGTTCCGCTGGCCGAAGAAACGCGGCCAGACGGGGAACCAAGACAACACAGGAATATAAGAATAAATCTACAATTATTAAAAATACAGTGAACCACTTCGCGCGCATGTGAATTCAAAAAGAAACACCCATGCCACAAAACAACTGCCGAAGAACAAACTGCAACATAGCTGTTTGCAAAAAAACAACTCTTGGCCAACAGTTGCAAAAATGCGAATAGTTCTCGCGATGCTGTCAATGAATGTGTCTGGGCTGTCTTTGCTTTCTAACTTCTAACTTTTCTACAACTCGTAGTACCGTGGTATTCACCTCACGTCTCAGATGTCCAAGGCAATGGAGCAACTTCTGTGCAATTCTTGTGTGCCCCGTTTAATTTCGAACGGATTTTGCGGAGCTTCGCAGTACGCTTACACTCCTGGCAAGGGCGCTCGAAACGCCGTGCTTTGGTTAGTCTTGCACTGTTTTATTGCATTTTCTCGCGGCCAGAGAATTGGCTTAGTGTCTGGTGTTTTCGACCAGGTGAAAACAGAAATCCTCTTGCGTAAAATTGCCACCGCTGCGATATCCGAGCCAATCTTTCAAATAAGTCGCAGTTGGTTGGCTCCCGCGACAGCCCGGGTTGTAGTTAACGGTGCCTTGTCTGACATGTTTCAAATGCTGGACATGATGTTCCAAGGAACAATTTGGGGCACTATTCTTTGGAACGTTTTCTTCGCTGACGCTTCCGGCGCAGGTCTCCGACACAGTTTTTGCCGACGATCTCAACGCTGTCAAAACATTCGGTTCCGACGTGAGCGATGGCAGCATTCATGCTTCTCTCCGCGATTGCCAATCCACACTGCATCGTTGGGTTGTGCCAATTGCGTTATCTTTCTTGCCAGGCGACCCGAGAATTCTTCCGAGTTTAAAATTCTGAGGGTTGTTTTCGATTGTCTGCTTGGCATGACGACAGGTCAAAATACGTTCAGCTAGCGCGCCTGATGATTTTCTTCCCATTCATGTGCTGAACAGCTCTGTAACTCATCTGCAACTCGAGTACAGACAAGAAAATTAAAAACAAATGCCAACAATTCGCAGAGTACGAATAATTCTCGGCCCAGCGCTGATAGCAGACTCGTTTCAGGCGTCTAGATATTTTCGACTAGCGCGCCTGATGATTTACTTCCGATTGCTGTGCCGAACAGCTCTGTGGCTCCTCTGCAGCTCGAGTTGAATCATGAAAGCCATTAGAACCTTCAAATTAGCCTGGCGAAGGACAACCATATGCAGCTGCGAGTACCGCACGGATATGAGACGAAGGAGGGGGCACGCAAACTAGGCCCCTCTTCTCATAGGCACCGCGCCACTGGGGCCTTCGGTGGAGCTCCCTATGGGGCCACGGAGCGCGTGAGGGGCGTGCCGAAATGGGTGTGGCTGACGCATGCGGGCGCGGGCACTGGGGCCTTCGGCGAAGCTCCCTATGGGGCCACGAAACGTGTGAGGGGTGTGCCGAAATGGGTGGTGGGGAGGCATGCGAACGCAGCCACTGGGGCCTTTGGTGGAGCCCCCTTATGGGGCCACGAAGCGTGTGAGGGGTGTGCCGAAATGGGTGGTGGGGAGGCATGCGAACGCAGCCACTGGGGCCTTCGGTGGAGCTCCCTATGGGGCCACGAAACGTGTGAGGGGTGTGCCGAAATGGGTGGTGCGGGCCACTGGGGCCTTCGGTGGAGCTCCCTATGGGGCCACGAAACGTGTGAGGGGTGTGCCGAAATGGGTGGTGGGGAGGCATGCGAACGCAGCCACTGGGGCCTTCGGTGGAGCTCCCTATGGGGCCACGAAACGTGTGAGGGGTGTGCCGAAATGGGTGGTGGGGAGGCATGCGAACGCAGCCACTGGGGCCTTCGGTGGAGCTCCCTATGGGGCCACGAAACGTGTGAGGGGTGTGCCGAAATGGGTGGTGGGGAGGCATGCGAACGCAGCCACTGGGGCCTTCGGTGGAGCTCCCTATGGGGCCACGAACGTGTGAGGGGTGTGCCGAAATGGGTGGTGGGGAGGCATGCGAACGCAGCCACTGGGGCCTTCGGTGGAGCTCCCTATGGGGCCACGAAACGTGTGAGGGGTGTGCCGAAATGGGTGGTGGGGAGGCATGCGAACGCAGCCACTGGGGCCTTCGGTGGAGCTCCCTATGGGGCCACGAAACGTGTGAGGGGTGTGCCGAAATGGGTGGTGGGGAGGCATGCGCGGGCCTTCGGTGGAGCTCCCTATGGGGCCACGAAACGTGTGAGGGGTGTGCCGAAATGGGTGGTGGGGAGGCATGCGAACGCAGCCACGGTGGAGCTCCCTATGGGGCCACTATCGGTGGAGCTCCCTATGCCACGTGGTGGTGTGAGGGGTGTGCCGAAATGGGTGGTGGGGAGGCATGCGAACGCAGCCACTGGGGCCTTCGGTGGAGCTCCCTATGGGGCCACGAAACGTGTGAGGGGTGTGCCGAAATGGGTGGTGGGGAGGCATGCGAACGCAGCCACTGGGGCCTTCGGTGGAGCTCCCTATGGGGCCACGAAACGTGTGAGGGGTGTGCCGAAATGGGTGGTGGGGGGGCATGCGAACGCAGCCACTGGGGCCTTCGGTGGAACTGCCTATGGGGCCACGAAACGTGTGAGGGGTGTGCCGAAAGGGGTGGTGGGGAGGCATGCGAACGCAGGAGGGAGGAGGGCGAGGAGAAGGAGGAGGAGGAGGAGGAAGAGAAGGAGGAACGCGGGGACCGTCTCTTCAAAACGAGGACCCAACACCACAGGATGGTTGGGAAAAGTAGCAGAGTACAGATAATGTTTCGCCTCCAGCCGCCTCCAGCGCTGATAACAAACCGAGGTCAGGGGTCTGCATGCTTCAGACTACCGCGCCTGATTATGTCCTTCCGATTACTGTGCCAAAGCGCTCTGTATCTCATCTGTACCTCAAAAAAATCCAAGAAACGCATCATCATCTAAGAAACGTGCAAACGTGCATCACCATCGAAGTTTCGCGGAATTTCTTCGCACACGTGCAGGGTATTCTAACGTGGAATGCGGCGCGAAGCTGAAGTCCCGAGATCCAGGATGGGTAAACCAGGCCAGGGCCCGAACGTTTCAGCACCGAAACGCCGAAAACAAAAATTAGAACATCGAAGCGTTTCAAACAGCAATTTCAACGGAAACGCCCCAAATAACAAATTCCAGCACCGAAAGGCCGGAAGTAACAACATTTAACGTCGCAAGACACATTTGAACACTGAGACGCCGCATGACACATTTCAAAACAGAAACGCCGCAAACAGCAGAAATAAACACCGAAACGCTGGACGATAACAAATTTGAATACCAAATGCTGCAACACATTTGAATACCGAAACGCTCTAAAAAATAATGAGCAAGGAAACGCCGCGAAACTGAAGATCGGAGCGCCAGAACATAACAAGGCACATTTGAGACCTCAAACGCGGTAACACATATTTCAAGACGCGCGGCACGGACGCGGATCCGAAGAAAAAAATGCATCAAAAAAGAACCATTGCGTGGAACAAATCTGAAAAACAACATTCTTGGCAACAGCGAGGAACGACTATTTAATACTGGACGACTCTTCCTTACAACTTGATAGGACCGAACTCCCGTGCTATTTCTTTAAAACTGGCCCGCTCGCCTCGCAAACTCTGCTATGATACACCCAATCATGCCGGGCAAACGCGCGCAAAGCTCAAACTGCGCTTCTGTGCTCCAAATTGCTGTTTCCAGCGTTTCAATGTTCGAAATGCTTGAAACACTGGTTTGGGTTTCGTGCAACGCTTTGGTGCGCAAAATTGTTGTTTGGAACGTTCCGATACAAAATGCTGTTTGTAACGTTTCATTTTAAAAGTTTCTCTTTCTAAATTTCCAATGTTTAAAATGCGACTGCTCGGCTGAAACTCCTGCTCAAATTGCGTTGTATAGCGTTTACCACTCGAAGATACTGGCATCTTTTCGGTGCTGAAATGATTTAGAAGCAACTCTGGTTCCGTCCTCAAAATGCTGTGCCTTCACAATGTTACTGTTTGCAACATTTAATTGATAAATCAACGCTCTGACCGTGAAATCTGCTATCTACAACGTTTCGATGTTTAAAATACTGTTTCGAGCGTTTTCGTGCTCAAAACGGTGTGAATAATTGGTCCTGCAACACTGCTGTTTGTAAGGCGCTTCCGACTCCGTGCTTACTTTGCTGTATGTAGCGTTTGAAGGCTCAACAAAATTGCTTACAACGTTTCAACGCCAGACGAGTTAAAAACATTGCATCTGAAATCATGGCAACAACAAAAATGTGCGACAAATAGGGAACATCGAACACAAGAGAACCAACGCTCAAAAACGTCACGGGGGAAAACGCATACCTTAAACGTACATACATGAACTTTTAACTAGCCTTAACACACTTCTTGATCTGGCGGAGACATGTCATTAGACACATGCTCGGACCATGAACAACTAAATCCTGCCAGCCTGGTATGAGGCGTTTTTTTCTTCACTCTTCCACGGAAGCCCCTACCCGTACCCCGTCCCCTCGCCTGAACTAGCGTTCAAGATGCGTTAAAATAGCAGAAGATGGCCTCCAATGGTTCATGTCGCAGTCCCAGCCGACTTCTTCAGGAGCCGAGGGTGCAGCGCGCAATTCCAATCGAACCCTTGGAACCGACGGTCTGCTCGCAGTCCCAGCCAACTCCCTCGGGGGCCGACGGTCCCACGAGCAGTCCCAGCCGACCCCACGGGAACCGAAGATCTGCGGGCAGTCCCAGCCGACCGTCTTGGAAACCAACACTCCCGCGCGCAGTCCCACTCGTACCCCTGGGGACCGGCGGTCTGCGCGCAGTCCCAACCGACTCTGTGGGAGCCGAATACACCGCCATTTACTGAAACCGCGCGACAGAGCAATCTGACGTCATTGTGCCACTTTTGCAACATGGGGAACGCACTGAAGTGTCAAGTATGCAGCTAAACTCGAACACTGCAACGTGATGACATACAATGCAAACGTGAATCTCGTCCGGCAACCATGCTAAATACAATGATGCGACGGCAATCGTCCAACAAATGTCCAGCAATCGTTGTTTTTGCCTATGTATTATGTTTGTTCTGTGTATGTCTGTATATATATATATATATATATGTTTGTTCGTATGTATGTATGTTTGTATGTATGTATGTATATATATATATATATGTATTTGTATACTCATGTATGTATACCAACATGTATACGTATTCATTTTTGTATACATGTACACACACATATATATATAGACACATAAGTATACATGTATAAAAGGTATATCTATACATTACTGTGTTCTGTTGTAGACTGATCCGGAAACGGTTGAACACTGATCCGGACATGGACTTATACTGATCCGGAAATGTTGTATACTGATCCAAAAATGGCTGTACACTGATCCGGAAATGGCTGTATCCTGATTGGGAAACGGCTGTATACTGATCTGGAAATGGCTGTATACTGATCCGGAAATGGCTGTATACTGATCCGGAAATGGCCGTATACTGATCCGGAAATGGCCGTATACTGGAAATGGCAGTATACTGATCAAGAACATAGGCTTGCGTATGCTGATCCAGAATGTGCCCTGAAACTGATCCGGAATAGGGGCGTATACTGATCCGCCACTCCCTCGTTGGAGGTGAGAAAACGGGAGAAGGCGAAAAACATGGGAAAACCAGTGGAAATCAACGGCTTTACCCTCGTTGGGCTCTCTCGGGACGGCTCTCGCAGCCCTCTTGGGCTGTTCTTGGAGCCTCGTCGGGGTCTCTTTGGGGGCTTCTCAGGGATCGGGGGTGTGTCGGGGGGCCTTTGGGGGGTCCCAGACGCCTCTCGGAGGTCTCTGGAAGCATCCTGCTCCCGCTCTTGGGCCTATCTTGGGCCTGTTCTGGGGCTGTCCTGGGCGCCTCTCGGGCAGTCTTGGAGCCTTCTTGGCCCGTCTTGGGGCCGTCCTGAGGGTCTCTTGGGTGGTCCTGGGGCGGTCTTGGGAGCCTCTCCGGCGCTTTTGGACCATTGGAAGCTCGAAAGCGCGAGAATCCGAAACATTTGAAAAAGTAGCCTGACGAAAGACCCAACCATATGTAGCTGCGAGTGCCGCATTGTGGGTATCGCTTTCGGTGGAGCTCCCAATAGGGAACCGAAGCGTGCGAGGGGTGCGCCGAAATCGGTGGCGCGGACGCATGCGGACCCTGCCACTGGAGCCTTCGGTGGAGCTGCCTATGGGGCCACGAAGCGCTGTCGTGGGTGGCGGTGACGCATGCGGACACTGCCACTGGAGCCTTCGGTGGAGCTCCCTATGGGGCCACGAAACGCTGTCTTGGGTGGGGGTGACGCATGCGGACGCTGCTACTGGAGCCTTCGGTGGAGCTCCCTATGGGGCCACGAAGAGCTGTCTTGGGTGGCGGTGACGCATGCGGACACTGCCACCGGAGCCTTTGGTGGAGCTCCCTATGGGGCCACGACGCGCTGTCCTGGGTGGCGGTGACGCATGCGGACAATGCCACCGGAGCCTTTGGTAGAGCTCCCTGTGGGGCCGCGAAACGCTGTCCTTGGTGGCGGTGACGCATGCGGACAATGCCACTGGAACCTTCGGTGGAGCTCCCTATGGGGCCACGAAACGCTGCCGTGGGTGGCGGCGACGCATGCGGACCCTGTCACTGGAGCCATCTGTGGAGCTCCCGATGGGGCCACGAAGTGCTGTCCTGGGTGGCGGTGACGCATGCGGACACTGCCACTGGAGCCTTCGGTGGAGCTCCGTATGGGGCCGCGAAGCGCTGTCCTGGGTGGCGGTGGCGCATGCGGACCCTGCCACTGGAACCTTCGGTGGAACTCCCTATGGGGAGGGCCACGAGCCGTGTGATGGGGTGTGCCGTAATGGGTGGAGGTGACGCATGCGGACGCAGCCACTGGGGCCTTCGGTGAAGCTCCCTATGGGGCCACGAACCGTGTGAAGGGTGTGCCGTAATGGGTGGCGGTGACGCATGCGGACGCAGCCATTGGGGTCTTCGGTGGATCTCCCTATGGGGCCACGAACCGTGTGACGGGTGTCCCGTAATGTGTGGCGGTGACGCATGAGGACGCAACCACTGGGGCGTTCGGTGGAGCTCCCTATGGGGCCACGAACTGTGTGGAGGGTGTGCCGAATTGGGTGGCGGTGACGCATGAGGACGCAGCCATTGGGGCCTTTGGTGGAGCTCCCTATGGGGCCACGAACCGTGTGAGGGGTGTGCCGCACTGATGATGATGGTGATGATGATGATGATGATGACGATGATGATGGTGACGGCGATGCTGATGATGGGGATTCTGATGATGGGGAGAGGGAGGGGGGGCAGCGGGAGGAAGGACGCGGGCGCTGTCTGTTCAAAACGAGGACCCAACACCACAGGATGGTTGGGAACAACCAAAATGGAAATCGACGATGTTGGCCTCTTCGGGCCGTCCCAGGACGCCCCTGGGACCTCTCTTGAGGTCTCTTGGAGGCCATCTGCGAGCCTCGAGAGCCGTCGGAAGGCTGACTTGGGCTGCTTGGGAGCGTCTTGGACCATCCTTTCGCATTCTGGGAGCGAAGACAAGACAAGGATGGGATCCCAAACAATCGCATAAACGAGCTAACAGTGCTGGCGAGGAAAACGCGGCTCTGAAAATACACATGGACACCTCCTAAAATGAGGGCCCTTGGAAGAATCCCCGTAATCAGGGACCGTGAAACAATCTTAGTCACAGCCCCAAAGGCTCCCAAGCGGGCCCAGACAGGCACCCAAGAACCCCCATAATGGTGTCCAAAAGGCCCCCCAAAGAACCCAAAGATGCCCCCAAGAGGCTCCTCCGGTACACCCAAGACGCTCCAAGATGACCCAGGGACCGCCGAATCTTCTCCTACTCGTCCGCACCCACTTCTTCCATCATGCCCCTCTTTGGGTAATTCCAACGGCTTCCTCAGCCGCTCGTTCATATGAGTACAACCCCACTTCTGCGATCAGGATCAAGCTCGCTTGGGCATCGTTGTTGCGCGGGCTGGTGGGGGTACGCGAAGAGTCAACACCTGTAATGCGAGCACGGGGCTCGGCGAACAGGAAAAATCAAATGGCATGTTGCCATCTGCCGCTGATCGCGTGCCTCTCCTTTTTTGCCCCAGCGCAGAGCCGTTCGCTCGAGGGCTGCATCATGCAGCTGCTCGATCGAGGGCCCGTAGCTCGCCAAGGGTCGCGCTGGGAGCACTGCTCGCACGATCCGCTCCTCCTCCGCTCCTCCGCTCCTCCTCCTCCTCCTCCTTCTCCTCCTCCTCCTCCTCCTCCTCCTCCTCCTCCTTGTTCTCCACCATGAGCCGCAAATGCTCCACTTGTCTCGCGTGCCAAGCCTACTCTGTTTCAAGGGTTCTATAT
Organism: Prorocentrum cordatum; assembly: GCA_963575745.1. NCBI lineage: Eukaryota > Dinophyceae > Prorocentrales > Prorocentraceae > Prorocentrum > Prorocentrum cordatum. Next base: position 264,809 of record CAUYUJ010013147.1, on the reverse strand, counting down.
ATGTAGTGGCACGGGTCCACGGAGAAACGTAAGCCAAAAGGATGGAGCAGCGCTGCGCTGCTGGGGCACAACACGCAGCGAGCGCCTCAAACGTCCATGCTCAGGTCAGGACAAGATGCGAGGATGCGGGCGAGGACAGAGCAAGTTTTCTCTATATTTCTCCTCCGCTCCTCCTCCTCCTCCTCCTCCGCCTCCTCCTCTTCCTCCTCCTCCTCCTCCTCATCCTCTTCCTCCTTGTTCTCCACCATGAGCCGCAAGTGCTCCACATGTCTCGCGTGTCACGCCTACTCTGTTCCAAGGGTTCTTTACATAGTGGCACGGGTCCACTGAGACCCGTAAGCCAAAAGGATGGAGCAGCGCTGCGCTGTTGGGACACAACAAGGAGCGAGCGCCTCAAACGTCCATGCTCAGGTCAGGACAAGATGCGAGGATGCGGGCGAGGACAGAGAAACTTTTCTCTATATTTCTCCTCCGCTCCTCCTCCTCCTCCTTCTCCTTCTCTCGGCGCTCTTTCTTTGTCCGCACTCCTTTTCAGCAGTTTCTCAAAACTCGAGGATGGTTCCTGCGAAACTGGTTAAACCACTTCACACGTGGCATATTTGCGCCTAGAGTTGCGAAGTTGACTCTAGTGAAAGTGGCCAGACCTCTCGCATGCGGCATCTCCAAGCCCAGAATCGCGAGAATGTCTCAAGCGATACGGGCGGGGCCACCTGAGGCCACGGCTTCTCCGAACCCAATAATCGCGTCAATGCTTCAAGCGAAATGCCTTGGCTACCTCTCGCACGGCAACCGAACGCCCAACTGCGAAACTGTATTAGGCGAAACGGGAATGTCAATTCCGGCCACCCGTGTTCACGGATTTGGGAGAATGTCGTAAGCGCAACCAGCCAGACCAGCTCAGAATGACGAGAATGTTTCGACGCGCAAGGCCCTCGGGCCGCATTCGGTCTTACTGCAATGAAGCCCCCGGCACAGGCCAGGCGACCTGGGAACACTCCACAACACAACCATTATGCCAGCAACAAACGAGAATCTCTCATATGGATATAACCAAAGACAAATTATGTGAGCCCAAACGGCTTGAGCAACACTTGCAATTTTGGTATCAATGTTCTGCTCTTCTGCTTTTCTGCTCCTATACTTCTGAACGTCCCTGACACTGGCGGTGCAAAGCGGCTGCTTCTTCCGAGGATATAGAACCCGGGGGGAGCAGCCTACCCTAGGCCCTACCCAAGGCACTAGGGTAGCCTAGGGTAGGCCCTACCCAGGGCCCTAGGGTAGCCTAGGGTAGGCCCTACCCAAGGCCCTAGTGTCGCCTAGGGTAGGCCCTACCCAAGGCATAGTGGTAGGCCTAGGGTAGGCCTATGGGGAAGCCCTAGGGGTAGGCCTAGAGTAGGCCGATGGGGTAAGCCTAGGGGAAGGCCTAGGGGTAGGCCTAGGGGGTAGGTCTTGGGGTAGGCCTAGGGGGTAGGCCTAGGTAGAGACCTAGCACAGGCCTAGGTGCAAGGCTTGGGGGTAGGCCTAGGGCAGGCCTAGGGGGTAGGCCTAGGGGTAAGCCTAGGGTAGGCCTAGGGGGTCAGGCTCAAGGTAGGCCTAGGAAATGCCCCCCCAAAAGCGTCATAGCCTGGGTGTGATCAGGAACTCCCGGGAGCCCTCCTCACGCACATAGAAAAATTGGCAGTGGGGATCGATTCACTCCTCCGCTTCACGAGGGGAGGGGAGAGTGACAATGAGGACTGAGGATGATGAGGAAGAAAAGTGCAGAGGTAGAGTGAGGAGTGAATATAGAGGAGGAGTGAAAGGAGAAGTGAGGAGAAGAAGGGCGGAGGAGGAGCGAGGGGGATAAGCGAGGAGCAGCAGAGAGAAATGAGCGGGTGAGATGAGGAAACATGAACATGATAACTAAGGATGATGGGGGATGAGGTAGAGTGAGGAGTGAGTAGGGAGGAAGAGTGAAATAAGTAAGTCAGGAGAAACAGTGCGAGGGAGGAGAGAAGAGGATAAACAGGGGAGAGAAGGGAGAAGTATGAGGATGAGGAGGAAAGAGGATGAGAAATGAGGATGACGAGGAGGAGGAAGAATGCAGAGAAAAGGGCTGGGACGGGTCGGACCCTAACGGGCGGGTCGGGTCGGGGCGGCGGGACATTCAAGTAGGACGCATGTGCGAATGGACACGCGAGAACCCTCACGGGTCGGGTCGAGCGGGCGGGACACTAAAATATGATGCATGTGCGGAAGGACACGCGAGAACCCTCACGGGTCGGGTCGGGACGGGACGAGTCGGGCGGACCCTAACGGGCGGGTCGGGTCGGGACGGGTCGGACCCTGACGGGCGGGTCGGGTCGGGTCGGGTCGGACCCTAACGGGCGGGTCGGGGTCGGGCGGACGGGACATTAAAGTATGATGCATCATCGAGTGGACACGCGAGAACCCTAGCGGGTCGGGTCGGGACGGGTCGGGCGGATCCTAACGGGCGGGTCGGGTCGTGTCGGGTCGTACCCTAACGGGCGGGTCGGGTCGGTCGGGCGGGACATCAACTTGTGATGCATGTGCGAAAAGACACGCGAGAACCCAAACGGGTCGGGTCGGGACGGGACGTGTCGGGCGGACCCTAACGGGCGGGTCGGGTCGGGTCGGGTCGGACCCTAACGGGCGGCTCGGATCGGCCGGGCGGGACATTAAAGTAGGATGCATGTGCGAATGGACACGCGAGAACCCTAACAAGTCGGGTCGGGTCGGGTCGGGTCAGGCGGAACCAATCGGGCGGATCTGGTCGGGTCCGGCCGGACCCTGACAACCGGGTTGGGGCGGGTCGGCGGGACATTCACGTATGATGCATGTGCGAGTCGACACGCGAGAACCCTAGCGGGTCGGGTCGGGATGGGACGGGTCGGACAGGCCCTAACGGGCGGGTCGGGTCGGATCGGGTCGGACCCTAACGGGCGGATCGGCTCGGGTCGGCGGGCAATTAAAATATGATGCATGTGCGAGTGGACACGCGAGAACCCTAACGGATCGGGTCGGGACGGGTCGTGTCGGGCGGACCCTAACGGGCGGGTCGGGTCGGGTCGGGCGGACCCTAACGGGCGGGTCGGGTCGGGACGGGTCGAACCCTAACGGGCGGGTCGGGTCGGGCGGACGGGACATTAAAGTACGATGCCTCATCGAATGGACACGCGAGAACCACACCGGGTCGTGTCGGGACGGGACGGGCGGACCCTAATGGGCGGGTCGGGTCCAATCGGCGGGACCCTAACGAACGAGTCGGGTCGAGCGGGCTGGTTGTTAAAATATGCTGCAGCACTGAGGGGACACGCGAGAACCCTAACAAGCGGGTAGTGCCGTGTCGGGCGGACCCTAACGGGCGGCTCGGGGCGGGCGGGCGGGCCATTAAAATATGATGCATCAAAGAGTGGGCACGCGAGAGCCCTCACGGGTCGAGTCGTGTCGGGACGGACGGACCCTAATGGGCGGGTATTGCCGGGTCGGTCGGATCCTAACGGGCGGGTCGGGTCGGGCGAGCGGGACATTACAGTATGATGCATTCGCGAAAAGACACGCGAGAACGATAACGGGTCGGGACGGGTCGGGCGGATAGAGTGAAGGCCTAGGGGTAGGCCTAGGGTAGGCCTAGGGGGTAGGCCTGGGGGTAGGCCTAGGGGGTAGGCCTAGGGGTAGGACGGGGTAGGCCTAGGGGTAGGCCTAGGGGGTAGTCCTAGGGTAGGCCTACCCTCTGGGTTCTATAAGCTTCCGAGCAGTTCCCCCGTCTCCGTGCCACGCCGAGCGGGTGCTGGCTATTGAAAGAAGCTCCCCGCGGCGCGTGTAGCCTGGGCGTCTCGATGTGCGAGAAACACCCCAAGACTGCCAGCCTGCCTGGTTCAGAGCGTCACACGCTTATTGCATCCCTTGTCTGGCGTGGCGGCCGCTGTGTGGTCGTCCTCCCCGAGGAGGCCGCCGACTGGCGCTTTTGTCTTGCCCAGCCCCTTCACGAGAATGTTGAGATATCTCGTGTTGTGCACGGTGTGGCCATGGACGATCTTGACGCTGATCTCGCGGTGAAGCTTCATCCACTTCGCCTTGCCCAGCTTAGCGACACCGGCGACCCAGCGCAGATCCGCCGCCTTGTGACGCTGAGTCCGCGTGCCGCTGATGTTGATCTCCGTGACATACAAATCAGCGCACCCCGCTCTGGCACGACTCGCCATCGCCTGCACGAGGAAATTGGTCCGCTGCTGCGCCCACCTGGGTATGTTGATCAGCGTGTGGTGCCCAGCGTGAAAAAGGTCGAACTTCTGGCCGTACGTGTTGACGAAGTGCGGATCGCCGATCGCCGAAACCCCCAGGCTGGGCGTCGGGCTGGGCGTCGGGCTGAAGGTCGGGTTGGGTGTCGGGCTCGGCGTCGGACTGGGCGTCGGGCCCGGTGTCGGGTCGGTGCTGGCGCGGGCGTAGGAGCCGGCGTTGCGGTCGGGGCTGGCGTCGGCGCTGCGGTCGGTGCTAGGGTCGGGGCTGCTGTCGGCGCGGGCGTCGGGGTCGGGGTCGGAAGTGGCGTCGGGCAACCAGCGTGGAAGTAGCTCACAAAGAACGTATATTAATTGCGAAACCACTGGCCAGACCAGACCGAACCACTCCGAAGATTGAAGTCAATGCTGAGCAGCAGGACTTCCGTCGACGACTCAACTCCCAAAGATTGGCACCGGCACGCATTGGCACTGACACCGCTGCAGATGCACTGGAGGATCCCTCTATTGTACTCGAGGCGCGTGTGGTCCGCGTAGCCACCTATGAACGTAAATGTCTCAACTTGACCGTTGCTACGGCGCATATACGTTACACTGGACGAATGAGACGAGTCATCCCGCTGAATCCGGAAAGAAATATCGGTATCTAAGAACGCTGCGCCCGCGCCGCAACCCAGCTGTATATCCGACTGCGCCTGAGACGTAAGGGAGGTCAATGCCAGCGTCTGGTAGTTCTCATTCACGAGGTCGTATGGCCCGAAATCGCTGCTTGCCGCGGTGTTGGAAACGGCTTGCGCATTGGCACTCGTGCGCGAAGTATTGCCTTTGTGGATGCCGCGATCGATGCGGTGCGGCGACACCTTCACGGAAGTGACGGTGGGCACACCCTGGGCAATAAGCGCCACCATGCATAGGGCCAATGATGCCTTCCGACTCGCCGCCATCCCGACAAAGTATGCGATCCGGTAAATACCTGGTGAGCAGATGGTTGCGCAATATGGAAACCACTTTGCGCGATCCAATCAGTAGATGGCTACGGAGACTCCTGATGCATGGGCCTTGTTTGGATGGGTACGCACAGAGGAGAGCGCACCATCACCACCAGGAAGCCCCAACGCGAACAGCCAGTGGAGGGTCCCTTGGTGGTGCGGTCACCTCCAACCCCTCTGTCGAGATTTTCCTACCCCGAAATCGGGGAGATATCGTCGACCTCTCGGCTGGAGGTGGGCTCCCTGTTGGTGGTGGTGGTGATGTCGCTTCCCCTACCCCCGAGATGGGAGTCTGCCGTAGCATCGCTGATGTTCGTTAGGCTTGCTCTGGTCCTTGTCATCTTCCTGCCCGCCCGCAACTTCCCTCTTCGCATACCGCCCACCCCCCCGGCCCTGGGTCCCACACCTTCCCGTGACATCTTGGGGACGCTCCCGGTACCGCTCCCCCAGCCTTTCTGGGGAGCCTCCACAGCGCCCCAGGAGGGCCCAAGACGCCTCCCAGGAACCCCCAGAATGCGAAAGGATAGTCCAAGACGCTCCCAAGCAGCCCAAGTCAGCCTTCCGACGGCTCTCGAGGCTCCCAAGCGGCCTCCAAGAGACCCCAAGAGAGGTCCGAGAGGCGTCCTGGGATGGCCCGAAGAAGCCCAAATCGTTTTTTTTGGGGGGCTTCTCGCGTTTTCGAGCTTCCAATGTTCCAGGAGCGCCGAAGAGGCTCCCAAAACCACCCAAGAGACCTAGGACGGCCCCAAGACGGGCCAAGAAGGCTCCAAGACTGCCGAAGAGCCCAGGACAGCCCTAGACCACCCCAGAACAGACCGAAGACGGGTCCAAAAGCGGGAGCAGGAAACTTCCAGAGACGTCCGAGAGGCCTCCGGGACCCCCCAGAGGCCCCCAACACCCCCCCCGATCCCTGAGAGACCCCAAAAAACTCCGACGAGGCTCCAAAAACAGCCCAAGAGAGCTACGAGAGCTGTCCCGAGAGAGCTCGAAGAGGGTAAAATCGTTAATTTCCATGGTTTTTTCCCCACATGTTTCGTGGGGTTATGGTTTTCTTCCCTGCCGCGCCGCACCCGCGTCTCACCTCCCCCCTCCCCTTCTCCTTCTCGCTTGCACACGGACATGCAAGACGTATGCGCCACATACTGGCATCCAAATGATACGCACGTCCACATACAGCCGTACACGCATCATACATCACCCTCATTACGCACGTCCACATACAGCCGTACACGCATCATACATCACCCTCATTGAGACACACGCCGCCCACGCTCAGCTCAGCACAGCACAGCACAGCTAGGCAGAGCACAGCACAGCACAGACTAGCACAGCACAGCACAGACGGTCGTCCAGGCACAGCAGGCATGGCACTTTCTCGACACCAGAGAGGGTGCGCAGGGGGTGGTCCCTGAGCTCGGCTGCTATGCGCGACGGTCGTCCAGGCACAGCAGGCGTGGCACTTTCTCGACACCACAGGGGGTGCGCAGGGGGTGGTCCCTGAGCGCGGCCGCTATGCACGACGGTCGTCCAAGCATAGCAGGCGTGAAACTTTCTCGACACCACAGGGGGTGCGCAGGGGGTGGTCCTTGAGCTCGGCTGCTATGCACGACGGTCGTCCAGGCACAGCAGGCGTGGCACTTTCTCGACACCACAGGGGGTGCGCAGAGGGGTGGTCCCTGAGCGCGGCCGCTATGCACGACGGTCGTCCAGGCACAGCAGGCTTGGCACTTTCTCGACACCACAGGGGTGCACAGGGGGTGGTCCCTCGGCCGCTATGCACGACGGTCGTCCAGGCACAGCAGGCGTGGCACTTTCTCGACACCACAGGGGGTGCGCAGGGGGTGGTCCCTGAGCTCGGCCGCTATGCACGACGGTCGTCCAGGCATAGCAGGCGTGGCACTTTCTCGACACCACAAGGGGGTGCGCAGGGGGTGGTCCCTGAGCTCGGCGCTATGCACGACGGTCGTCCAGGCACAGCAGGCGTGGCACTTTCTCGACACCACAGGGGGTGCGCAGGGGGTGGTCCCTGAGCGCGGCCGCTATGCACGACGGTCGTCCAGGCACAGCAGGCGTGGCACTTTCTCGACACCACAGGGGGTGCGCAGGGGGTGGTCCCTGAGCTCGGCCGCTATGCACGACGGTCGTCCAGGCATAGCAGGCGTGGCACTTTCTCGACAGGGGGTGTGCAGGGGGTGGTCCCTGAGCTCGGCTGCTATGCACGACGGTCGTCCAGGCACAGCAGGCGTGGCACTGTCTCGACACCAGAAGGGGTGCGCAGAGGGGTGGTCCCTGAGCTCGGCCGCTATGCACGACGGTCGTCCAGGCATAGCAGGCGTGGCACTTTCTCGACACCATAGGGCGTGCGCAGGGGGTGGTCCCTCACCGCGGCCGCTATCCGAGACGGTCGTGCAGGGTATAGCAGGCGTGGCATTTTCTTGACACCATAGGGGGTGCGCAGGGGGTGGTCCCTGAGCGCGGCCGCTATGCACGACGGTCGTCCAGGGCATAGCAGGCGTGGCCCTTCCTCGACACCATAGACGGTGCGCAGGAGGTGGTCCCTCACGCACGCAAACACATAAGATTTGAATTCGCCGGCCCAACGGGCCAGAGGCGTGCTAAGATCTCCGGTAACTTGTTAACAATATTTCTAGTTCGCGCGCGCGGAGCGGCCCCTGGGGGCCCCCGGACGAAAAGTACCCCGGCAAGGTCCCGAGAGAAGCCCGGGAGAAGCCACCAGACCACTCCAGGGGAGGGTATTTTTCGACACCCCTCACGAGGATCGTGGCCTCCGAGGGGGGAGCCGCAATCGACTACCCCCAAGAGCCCCCCAAGAGGCCCTGGGGGCCTCCAAAACGCCGCCAAGGAGCCCCAAGAGACTCCCAAGAGGTCCCCAAGAGGCCCCCAAGAGGCCCTAAAGAGGGCTCCAGGGCCGGCGGCATGAGCGAAGCGATTATAATTAAGTATGTGGGGTTCCTCGGTAGCGTAATTGTCTACGTTTTTCGCCTTCTCACGTTTCCCGCTTCCAACCCTCAGAGATCGAAGATTTTGAAAGAAAGAAGGAATTCCAAGAGTTCCCTTTTTCCCGGAAAGGGCGTAGGCCTAGTGTTCTCTTTTAGCCGGTTACCCCCGGACCTGACTTGAGGTGGGCCGGCGGAATTATTCACTGATAAATATCTAGGTCGAGGTGGGCCGGCGGAATTATTTTTGAGGATGTTCCTAGCGAAACGCTTGTTTTTCAGAATTTGTTGAGGATGTCTCTAGCGAAACGCTTGTTTTGTGTTAAAGATTGTCCTCTCCTGGGGACCTGAAGTCAGAGGATCTCTCAAGTGAAATGCTTGTTTTCACGTGCCCAGGTCTTGAGGATGTCTCGAGCGAGACGCTTGGTTTCACGCCTCTAGGTTGCCCAGACAGATGTCTAGCATGAGGATTTGTTGAGGATTTCTCGAACCAGAGGCTTGTTTTCACGTGTCCAGGTCGCCCAGGCGGATGTCTAGCATGAGGATGTGTCGAGGAAGTCTCGATCGAGACGCTTGTTTGCACGTGTCCAGGTTGCCCAGGCGGATGTCTAGCGTGAGGATGTGCTGAGAACGTCTTGAGCGAAACGCGTGTTTTCACGTGTCCAGGTCGCCCAGGCACAGCACAGCTGTCGGCACGGTACATCAACATCGATACCTTGAGCATTGCAGCTTGGCATGTTGCCTGGCACGTTCCGCGGAGCGTCCCGTGGCGAGTCCCCCTGGCACGTCGCGCGGTGCACGTCCATTGGCACGTTCCGTAGCGCGTCCCCTTGGCACGTCCCGCGGTGCGTGCCCATGGCACGTCTCCTGGCACGTCGCCTGGCGCGTCCCTTGGGACGTTCCGCGGCGCGTCCTCCTGGCATGCCCCCCTGTCGATTAGTTCTGGGGCAGCTACCATCTGCTCAGGCGGCTCGAGCTTACGATCCAGATCAGTTCGGTCAGGACTCGGATGCAAAGAGGACTCGATTCACAACGCTATATAGAGCACAATCGCGGCATGTCACATCGCAGTTCAGCACGGCCAGCACAGCGCAGCCGTCGGCACGGTACATCAAGATCGATACATTCAACATTGCATCCTGGCACGTTCTTTGGCGCGTTCCTTGGCGAATCCACCTGGCACGTCGCGCGGCGCGTCCCCTGGCACGTCCCGCGGCACGTCCATTGGCACGTTCCGTAGCGCGTCCCCTTGGCACGTCCCGCGGTGCGTGCCCATGGCACGTCTCCTGGCACGTCGCCTGGCGCGTCCCTTGGGACGTTCCGCGTCGCGTCCTCCTGGCATGTACCCTCTGTCGATTAGTTCTGGGACAGCTACCATCTGCTCAGGCAGCTCGAGCTTAAGATCCAGATCAATTCGGTCAGGACTTGGACGCCAGGGAGGACTCGATCTACAACGCTATATAGAGCACAATCGCGGCATGGCACATCGCAGTTCAGCACGGCCAGCACAGCACAACCCTCGGCACAATACATCAAAATCTATACATTCAGCACTGCATTTGCCCGTCGCCCAATCAAATGTCTTTGAAACGTTGCCATGCCTTACGTTTCTGTATTCCTTTCCGGGTTCGTGGGTCGATCATGTTTCAAAGAGGAACTCCTAACCGGGGGTCCTACACATCCCTTGACATCTGCCCGGTACCGCGCCTCCCGGCTTCTCAGAGGGCCTATGGGCCTTCTTGGGGGTTTCTTGGACTCTCCCAGGGTGCTCGTGGGGAACTCTCTGGGCTGTCCGGAGGCTCTCTCGGGATCCTCTTCAGAAGCTCTTGGACGTTGTCGGCCCATCCTGCCACCGTGTCTGGGTCGTGGGTCCGAGGCGTGTCAGATGCATGCCGTGGTCTCTTCGGATGGTTCCCGGGGCCTCCTGGTGTGCTTCCCACTTGGATGTCTCTTGGGAGCCTCTTGGGGCCTCTTGGGGGGCCTTTTGCAGGCCTCTTTGTTTTTTCTCCTTGGCCAAGCACCAAGCAGCCCACAAGACCTAATCCTCAAAAGGGGGGGTCTTCAGAAAATCCTGGCAAAATCGCGTGCTGTGAAACACGCCGCCCCCAGTCACGCGGCATGTACTGTTCCTAGCACGCCACGGGAGGTAAACGTCGGCCTTTGCTGCGTAGATGTCTTTGAATGCCGCGGTCGCCTGAACTTCTGCACTCGGCTCAGACACATTCCAGTCTGCGAAAGCATTTGGTGGCACTCGGGACGGCCGTACGGCAAAAAAGTCTGTGTGGGTCTGTACAGGAGCGCAGCCAGAATGCGGCTCGCAATACGTCCCACAAGCGACGAATATGCCCCAATTTTCTGCCTTCTGCATGAGAGGCCATATCAAATTATCGTTGTAGATCACAACGTCCGGGTTTATTCTGATAACCCAATCATAACCTCGGAACCATCCGCTGGAAAATCCCACGTGGGTCGCAAATTTTGCGCCCTCCTGCTTGCCGGGATTCTCATCGAAATGGACGATACGATTCCCCACGGGCCACTTATCCAACAGCTGGTTAATGCTATGCTTCTGGTCTTCTGAAACATGATTTCCAACGTACAAGATGACGTCCGCCTTCATAAGCATCGGCGAAATCCGTATCAGCGTCGGCATACACTCTAAGTAGCTCATGTGCTGATGCGAAGCGTGCGTTGTGACGTACAGCACAACACTTGTGCTTGTACGTCGTGGCGCACGCACCCTGCGCGAGGCGTTGTGCTGGTAGCCGCCGCGAAGCATCATCGTAGACGTCCCGGCGGATACGGCCTGGATAAGTTGCGCCACAATGTACATGGTCATTGGTGCCAGCCCTACTGCAGCCATCCCAATTAAGTTACTGTACGGGGTTACACAGACTCAGTAAGTAGACCCTTGGTGGAGCTTGAGTGCCTTGAGCCAAAATGGTGACGGAGGGACCTCTTTCAGGCCTCTTGGGCGCCTTTTGGAAGCCTCTTGGAGGCGTCCTGGAGCCTCCTGGGGGGCTCTTGGGACCTCTCGGGGGCTTCTTGTGGTCTCGGGTGCAATCGTGGACCCAAGGCGCCCTCGCTTTCCCCTTCGTGGGTCTCTCTTGGGCCGTCTTGGGAGCCTCTTGAACCGTCTTTTGGAAGCTGGGCGAGGGCTGGCAAACCCGTGGCTGCTAACACGGTCTTCCCGGAAGGGGAAAACACAATCCCGACATCAAACTCAGCGCAACAAATAGTAAACGGGCTGCTTCCCGGAAGAACGATTTTTTTCGCTGCGTGGAGCTCCCCATATGTGCATCTATTCGCATGGACCTGTCCGCCGTGAGTGACTAGACGCAAAGAGTTTTCGAATATAAGCGGGCTTGAGTTGTGACGGTCTGGTCATGAATCCAACTGCGAATGAATTGGAGTGTGAATGAGCCTCAGTAGTAAGAGCGCGTCTCTGCGCATGAGCCTGGGGCCTCCTGGGGCCTCCTGAAACCTACTGGGGCTTCCTGGGGCCTCCAAGAGCCTCTTGGGGCCTCCTGGGACCTCCCAGGGAGGATTCGTGCCCCAGGAGAGGCCCAATATATTTGAACAGACGTACATAAAACATTGCGGATTGGAGCCACAGGAGAAGGGCAATCTATAGGAACACGCGTAAAACACCAAGGACTCGTGCCCCAGGAGAGGCCCAATATATCGGAACATAAATAAAACATTTAGGATTGTGTACAGAGGAGAAGGACAATCTATAGAAACATACGTATAACATCAAGGATTCGTGCTCCAGGTGAGGCCCAATCTATAGGAGCATACGTAAAACACATGGGATTGGAGCCACTCCTGTTGCCTTCTGAGGCCTCCTGCTCCTGGGACCTGTTGGAGCCTCCTGTGGCATCCTGAGGAGAATGTGTGCCCACGAGTCTGGCCACCAACACAAGCAAACCGATCGAAACATCCTCAAAATCTGGCCCACCTGAGGGGTGAGAATGAGCGCCTCGCTCGAGACATCCTCCAACTCTGCTCTCCAAGCGAAGGATGTTGAGACAGAAAACAAGCAAACCGCTTGAGACATCCCCATAAAACGACCGCGAACGGGACCGTGCAATACCCCTCGGCGGCTCCCCTTAGGTAGCTGAAACCAGCGCCCCGCCTGAGACATCCTCACACTTTGCTGCGTGTTGAGTAAGTCAGACAATGATAAGGTCTGAGTATGAGTAAGTCTGGGTATGAGTGAGTCTCAGCATGAGTAAGTCTGAGTATGAATAGGTCTAAGTATGAGTAGGTCTGAGTATGAGTAACTTAATATGATCAGGTCTGAGTATGAGTAAGTCAGTGTATGAGTAAGTCTAGGTATGAGGGGGAGGATGAGGAGGAGGAGCAGGAGGAGGAGAAGAAGACGAATCAGGAGTAGGAGGCGTCCAAATAATAACAAGAACCCCATCTTAGGATATGGGGAATAATTTCCAAGAACTCTGTTTTAGCAACCACGGGTTTGCCAACCTTCGCCCGCCTTCTGACTCTTGGCGAACATCCTAAGCCGTTATTGGAGCCCTCTTGGGCCGTCTTGGGACACTCTTGGCGGCGTCTGAATTATTTTGGAAGCTTGGGGCCGTCTTGGCGTGTCGGAAACCAGACGAGGTGATGCAAAAACCTTCAAATCCTATATGGGATTTATGGTTTTGGCCTCTCGGGGCTCTCGCTCTCGGGGCCCTCTTGGGCCGTCTTGAAAACCCTCTGAGCAATCTTGAAGCCAGCATGGGCGCCTTGGTGCGACCGTTTGGCGACTCGGGGCCCTCTTGGGCCGTCCTCGAGGCTTCTTCAGGCCCCTTTTGCCCTTCCAAGGGCTCTGGTGGTCTCTCTTGAGCGGCTGGGAAGGGCCCCGGGAGGCCCTGGAGTGGTGATAGACCCACATTGGGGGTTCGAGGTCCCAGTTTCTGGCCTCCGATGTCCTTCCCCCAGTAATTAGATGTGTGTACACATACATTCATGTACTTATCCCTCGTGGCTCGGACACATACGTATATTTGTATATCCGCCGACCCCTTGTGGGTCTCTAGGCGTGTGAGATATCCCCCCATAATCCCCCCCCCCCCAGGGACCCCAAACCGGCAATTGGACCCCCCCCCCCTGGCCCAGCGCGACCCCAGCCGAACGCGTCATGGGGGAGCGGAGGGCTCCAAAACGGGCCAAGAAAGCACCAAAACGCTCCCCAGACGGTCCCAGGGGGCCACGAGTCGCCGAAATATCGCTCCTTGACGCCCACGATGGCCTCCAGACGGCCTCCGAAGCTGCCAATACGCTCCAAAAGGCACCCAAGATGCGTCCAAAGAGGGTCCCAAGAAACGAAAATCGTCCCGTTCCCTTGAAAAAGGCAACATTGACGGCCGAAGGGCCCCCAAGAGCGGTCAAAGAGGATCCAAAAACAGCCCACGAAGCCCCCAAGACAGCTCAAGAGGCCCCCCCGGACGGCTCAAAGAGGGAGTCCAGGGGGCACCTCTTCGAGCCTTCGGGCCCAAGACGCCCCCAGCCTGCCCCAAGAACACCGCAAGAGGCCCTGAGGGACCCCCAAGAGAACCTCAAAGGCCTCCAAGAAGCCCCCAAGAGGCCCCAAAACTTGGCTCAAGATGCCTCGCGGCGGCCGGATATGGCCTGCAAGCCAGATGCCACCAAAAGGCCACAAAAGAGCACCAAGAAGTACGATAACAGCAACGAAGCAACAGGAACGATGTCGAGCGCCGTGTCATGATTCGGACAAGCCTCGTGAAATGCAGTCCTGGAGGCGCAATAGTTGATATTAGGAGTCGGCGAATGTCTCGTAAGCCTATAGAAAGTAAGTATATCACATCGATATGCATGCACACTTGCGTGTTTACACATACATACACATGTAATATAATACGTGTTCAAATATGTGTACGTTTGTCTGTATGCCCGTGAACGCGTGTGTGTTTGTGTGTTGTGTGTTGGATGTTGTGTGTTCTGTTGTGAGTGTGTGTGTGTGTGTGTGTTTGTGTGTGTGTGTGTGTGTGTGTGTGCGTCTGTGTGTGTGTGTGTGTGTGTGTGTGTGTGTGTGTGTGTGTGTGCGAATCCGCGCCCCCGAAACCGCGACCCTCAATACAAAACAAGAGCTGCGCGGTCCGAAGCCAAGATCCTGTGACAAACATTGGATCCACGCTCTTGAGGCCACGATGCCTTGTCAACAACTATGGATACGAGCCCCCGAAGCTACGATCCCTCATAATGGACGGTGGCTTCGCGCTCCCGAAACCACGACCCTTCGTGAAGAAATAACTGTGGCCCCGTAGTCTCTAGGTCACGGCCCTTCATACAAAAAATACGGACCTGCGCTCCTAGGGCACGCTCCCTGGCAAACATTGATACCCCGCGCCCCCGAGGCCACGATCCCTTCATAAGCCTGGCGTGCAGGCTTCCCCGAAGTCCACGGCTCCCTACAGAACAAAGGGCGCGCTCTCCGAACAATCCCTTCAGCGCCGACTGACTGGCCAGCAGACATGCCAACTGGCCATCCACGGGCAGCCAGCCAGCCCGCCGAGTGGCCAGCCTGCCAACCAATCAAGCCATTCAAAACCAACCCACCCCAACCGACCCAGCCAGGCAGGCTGGCAAGATGGGGGTATGCTTGGCGGCAGAGGGCTGAGCTCTCTGCGGACCCGACTGTCCCGACCGCGAGGTACGTCCGAGGGACGGGTGCGTTGGTCTGGTTGCGAAACTACGTTACATCAATGGAGGAGGAGGAGGAGAAGGAGGAGGAGAAGAAGGAGGAACGAGGAGGAGCCCGGAAATCTTCGTCTTGGTCCAGGTTGCGCCGACCAGCATACGCGTCGGGCCAGACGCCGTACAGGTCACGGAACTCGCGAAGACGGATCAGAACTTCGCCGTGCTCCTCCGCGGCCGCGGCGTCCTTCTCGAGTGCGGCAAGCAAGCGCTGCTCGTCCAGGTCCCAGTGCGCCCCAGCGCGGTTCCACGTCAAGCCCACACTCGCCCGCTCCTGGCGCGCCCAGCTCGCCACCCCCCGCGCAGCCTCCGGCCTCTGCTTGAGAAGCTGCAGCTAGACGGGCCAGTCGGGGATCGCCTGCGGCTTCATGTCCGCGTACTACACCGGCGGCCGTGCGCCCCCCGCGACCTCCGCCCTATACACGACGTCTCGCTGGCCCTCGAGCTGCAGCAGCCGAGCAGCCACGGAGTCGCCCATGCGAGCGACGCCGCCGCGAGCGCGGCACCAGGGGCTCCAGGGCGCCACACCGCACGCGGGCCACGTGCTCGGCGCAGGTGTCCTTGTCGAAGCACGGCTGGCGCAGGAGACGACAGAACTCCGGGAACTGTTGCTCCCCCGTCGCTGCCGCGCTCCTGGCCGTGGCCGCGCGCTGCCGCGCGCGGGCGCGCTCGGCTTCCACCGCCGCGCGCGCGACGGGCCCCCGCGCGTTCTGCGGCGCGAGCTGCAACCGCTTCCGCCGCGCAGCGACGTCCCCGTCGGAGAGGCCATCCTCCTCGGCACGCTCGCGAACGAAACCCCGCTGGCACTTCGCGCAGAGGAAATCCGAAGCCGGGCGAAGGAGCGCGCTGCCGTGCACAGCGGCGCCAGCAGCGCCCTCCGCCCGCGCCGCCTCGGCGCATCTCGCCCTGCTTCCAGACGTCGCCCTCGGCGGCGTCCGGCGACGGCAGCAGCGGCACGCGGCGCGGCTCGGGGTTGCCGTCGGGGCGCAGCGGCGCTCGTCAACGCAGGGCCTCGCGACCGCAGCACGCCCAGACGCTGCGCTCGACGCCGCTCGCCTCGAGCTGGTCGAGCAGGCGCTGCCGCTGCTACCGGGGTCCCTGCACGTCTGACCCAGGCGCGGGCGCGCGGCGCAGAAGGTCGGGTTCGTTCCTGCGCAACTCCCAGATGGCCTGTGCCCGCGCTCGATTGTCCCGCGCCGTGGCCTCCTGGCGCCCCGGCAGACGCGCAGACAGCTCCTGCGAGACTTCGCCAGAGTGACGCTGCGTCCTCCTCCAGAGCCGCTGCGTCCTCCTCCACCTCCGAATCACCGACCTCCCGTGCCGCCGTGGACTCGCCCCCGCCTCCTCCTCGGCAGCTGCGCGCTGGAGCTGCTCCTGGCGCTGCTCCCCCAGCCGCCGCGCTTGCTCGCCCCTGTCGCGAGCGCCGCGACGCGCGGCGGCGCTCGTCGCGAATGTCTCCCGCAGCTGCTCGAACAGTTCCTGCGCGTTCAGCATCGATGCGCGCCCGCGCGGCTCGCGGTCCACAGCGAAACTCGCCAGCTTGCGCTCCGCGTTGTCCTCGGCCTCCTCGCGCGGCCACCTCGGGTGCTCCTCGCGCCGTGCCTCCAACGTCTGCAACCAGTGGTGCTGGAAGTCCAGCGCGACCTCTAACTCCGCGCGCCAGCGGTCCTCCAAGCCCTCGAAACTGCGATCGCGCACATTGCCAACCCACCTCGCCAAAGGCCACTATCGCTTATTCTCGTCCGGAGAGACGCGCTGCGGAGCGCGCCCGTGCTTTTTCCACGAACGCCTGCACCTCGAGCACGCGCTCCTGCGCCGTGCGCCGCCGCCGCGCGCGCCTGTTCACCAGCGCGTCAAACGGCGCCCGGTTCTCCTCGCTCAGCACGTTCTGGCCAGTGCTGACTTTGTGGCTCCACTGCGCCAGCTCCGCCTCGCCCTCGTCCTCCGCGCCCCGCTTCGGCAACTCGTCGAGCGCCTCCACGTGCTCGTCGATGCGGCCCAGCACCGCGCGTGCTCTTGCGTTCCGCTCCTCCTGGCGGCCCGCGAGCGCGTCGAACCGCGCGCGCCGCTGGGGCGTCAACTCGAAATGGCCCGTGCGTGCATTATAGACGCGCTTCCCCGGCACGGACCCCCTCTGCTCTGGAAGGCCTCCGTGCTCTGCCAAGTGGCTCTCCAGGGCGTCCAGCATATCTACCGCGTGAGCCCGCGATCGCGCCGCCGCGCCAGACTGGCCAAAACCGCCCATGTCGATGCCCGGGTGCGTCGCGAGCGCGCTCCGGCACGACTCTGGGTCCGTCCGCGCCCGCTTCCCGCCATCCCGGCGACGCGACGAGGGCGCGGCGGCGCCCCCTTCGCTTCGCAATCGCGTGGCCAGCGCTTCCATTGCAGAATAACTCAAACGTGCCAGCTGACTCACGTCCGCGCCGTCGCGCGCGCTCCCAATGCTGCCGCGAACTTCCTGGCCCCCCCGCGACGCAGCGCGCCGCGTCGGCGCCCTGCCGCGGGGCGCTGCTGCCTGCGGCGACCTGGGGCAAGACCGCGACTTGCCGCGCGCGACGACGCGGCGCCGCGGAGGCCTCCTCCGCTCCCCGCTCCTCAGCATCAGCCCGTGAGCCCCCCTGCGCAACGCAGGCGTGGCAGCTGTCGAGCCACGTCAGCGATCCAACGCGCGCCCCATCTCCGTCGCCGAGCACCCAGGCCACGCGCCGCCCCGCCTGCAGCTCGAGGGTATCCATGGACTCCGCCGAGAACGCACGAACGCACAACGGCACGCCCTCATCTAATCTTTTACCACATTCAAGTTCCACTGCTCCAGCCGCGTGCCCCCCGTTCCCGATCCCGCGTCATTTTGGCAAACGTATCCAACGTGGCGCGCTGCGTCCCGACCGAGAATGTCAGGAACAGCAATCTGCAAGCACTTCCCACGCCGCTGGCCCAAACCAACCCCCGGCGCCAGCGCGACGCCAGCGCGCCGACGCGAACGGGGCGGGCGCGCACCGCGGCTTTCAGCGGCGCTGCCTAGCAGAAGAGCTCCATGCGTCGCCGTGCACGGCCGCGCCGCTGACGCAAGCCCAAGGCCTACCATCGCACGCGCCGCGCGCAATGTCAGGTCTCCAACACCCTACCTACACTCACACGGTGCCCTACATTTCGACCCCCCGATGCCTGCGCCGGGAGAAACGCGGCGACAGCACGGGCGGCGGCCACCGCGCACCCAAGCCAATAATCGACGACGCATGCAGAGGAACCACCTCGCAGTCGCAGCGGGCGCGACGTCCGACAGACCGGAAGGCCCCGAAGAGTCCCGCGCGAACGCGTCCCTCTCACGCCACCAGAGCGCATCCGCGATCTGCCTAGTTATCGGCGCGTTGCTCTCCTTCTGTGGCGGGAACGCCCCAAGGGCGACGAGAACGCGCGCGGCGCGAAGGGCAGCGTCGCCCACGGTCCACGCGGCGTCGGGCGCGGCCAGGTCCTGGACCGCCCGGGGGGGTTCCAGGACGGACCAACTCGCCCAGGAGGGTGTCGGTCCGAGTAGTCGAGACGCTCAGGGGGGCTTCGGCTGCTCATCCGTTCCCGTGCAAATCGCCCAAGGGGTCTCGTGCGGGAACAGCTCTCGTAAATCGCCCAGAAGGAGGGTTTCACGGGGGCGAGGTGCCCCAGAGGGTGCCTTCAAGGACAAGGACATTGCGCGGTGCGCAGGACTCTTGCGAATCATTTGCAAAAGGCCTGGACTCTCGCGAATTTTTCGGCCTGGACTCCTGCAGTTTGCCCAACAACTCTCGCGAATCATTGGGGGGCTCGGAGGGCGATTGCGAGAATGACGATGACGACGATGACCGCGACGCTGGTAACTGAGCCGTCTTGGGGCCCTCACGGAGCCCCTCCGATCATGTAGGAGTCCTCCGGTGGCTCCCTCGGGCCCTCAGGGGACTCTCTCGAGCTGTTTTGGAGCTCTCTTGTGCTGCTCGACGCTCTCTTGAGGCTGTCTTGGAACTCTCTTGGGGGCCTCGTGGACCCTGTGGCGTGGGGCCGACGTGGCCGCCGATGGAACAAAAAAATGAATATCCTAGAAATGTACGTTTTCTCATGGGAAATCCTCGTTTTTGGCCCCCGGGAGCCTTTTCCCTGGCCTCCTGGACCGTCTTCAAGGAATCCTGGGATTCCTTTTGTGGATTTCCTGGGAGCCCAATTCGGCCAATCTGGGTCCCTCTTCGCCCGTCATGGGGACGTGAGCCCGTCTTGGCAACCTGGGGCGTTTTGGGCGCCTCTTGGGCCAGCTTGGGAGCCTCGGGGGGGGTCCAAGGCCCCTTCTGAACCCTTCTGGACCCCTCAAAGCCCTCAAGGCCACCCATGCGAACAAGAGGTAGCAGTTCTGGGCCCTCCCCTGGCCTACTCCGATATACATACATACATATATATATATATATATATGTACATACATACATATATACAAACATAATTAAATACATACATATACCTACAATACATACACTACATACAACACAATACAATACAATACAATACAGTACAATCCAATACAATACTATACAATCCAATACATACATACTTACATACATACATACATACATACACACACATACATACATACACACACATATATATTTATATATATATATATATATATCTGCATGTGTATAGTTACATCCCAGCTCATACTCCAAGCATCATTTTGAAACAGTGGATGTGACAATCGATGCGTACGTGGGTCAGACAAATGATGGGGGGGAGGAGAACAAGGACGCGGCAGAGAGTGTTGTCTGCCCCGCCCTGATTACATTGCCCAACATTCCTGGGGCGCAAGCATTCAAAGGAAATAACAATAACAACAATCAAGCGAGCTCCAGCAAGCAGGCGCGTCAACATGCAGGCACACAAGCAGCCGCGTGCAATCAAATCGGCATGCAAACGAGCGAATCGGAACGCCCGCTAATCCAAAGCGGGATCGATTTGGACAAGGGTGGCGGAGGAGGAGGGGGAGGAGGAAGAGAACGAATGAGGGGAGGAGGAGACGGAGGAGGAGGAGGACGGAGGACGGAAGAGGAAAAGGATCGACTCGGCATGCAAACGAGCGACCGCGCAACCAATCGTGGGAATCACTTTCGGATGCCCGCAAGCAAGCAGAGAGAACCGACGGAAGCGTCGGAAGGGTAAGTGCACAGCACGGCTGAAGGCCTGGGGGCCCAACCATTCACGCAAAAAGGAATGGGAATTCCTCTAAACAAGCCTGCGTACATACTACAGGGTGATACGGCAATTACATTGAAACGAGGACCCTACTTCGCTGCGGATCTCATCCTCGAGCCACGTTCAAGACGCGCGATTCGGACATCTACCCCACCTGGATGACCACCGCCAAACTCTGGACAATACAAACCCTAAGCCCTAAGAGCTAACTTACGGATATCCTTTCTGCCGCCCCTTCGGCGTCCCCCACTTTCCCTTGTATACGAATGCGGTTGTGTGCCGAGTCGGCCGGAATCCCTCGCAAACAAATACAGCGGCCCATGCATGCGGCTCGAATCTTTTGCAACACAATACTGCACGGCGCACACAGGCCCCTCCCAACTCGTGCGCTCTCCCTCAACAAAATACCATCGCGAACGCGCCTGCGCGCGTTTGTGCCCCAGGCGCTCCCAAGCGCTCGCCAGGCGTTTCCTAAGCGCCCCCAAACGCTCCTACTCGCCCCCCCAAGACGCCCCAAACGCCGCCAAACGCGAACGTCTTTCATAGCCCCCCAGCAACCCGCGAAACTGCGCTGCACATCGCCAATGCGTCGGCAACCTGCCGCGGGGATCTACCCACTGGTCGCTTCGGTCCCTTGCCGCATCGCCGCTGCATCGGGCTCAAGCGATGCATACGTACTGCGCATCACGCATCGCACTGAGGTCCTCGACGCGTTGAGTTTTGTATGTAATGGGTCATGTGTGGGTGGGATACGTCCAGCGGGCTTCGAATACATGCTAATGGATCCTAATTCCCAAACGCAAAAAACGAAAAGCTGCACCATCATAATACGTCTGAACGGCATCTGCCAATGAGTCCCCTGACTGCACCTCCGTTTTCACAACACGTTTCGGTTGCCATCTGATTTGCTTAAACACCACCCACCCCGAGCCAACGCCTCCTGCGTTGCACCCTCCTCCGTGCGTAAGCGCACTGCGGGCACCAAGAACCTGTCCTGGAAGCAGTGCCCTCAACGGTCTGCAGCGAAATCGACCATTGGTGTCCGTCCGCGCACTGCCACCTCAAATGATCATATGGCGGATTTCGGAAACTCTGAACCCACAAACGTTTTCATCTCTTGGGGGCGGTTGTTTTACTTCCGCCGTTTTCCGCCGAGCTTCCGCCGGCGGAGGCGGCCATATTTCACATTTCACTTCCGCCGAGCTTCCGCCGGGGAAGAGGTGACAACTCCTTCGATCCTCGAAGGCAAGGCCCTTTTTGGAATGCCTCGTATGAACTGTTGTAAGTCCTTGAAGATGCATGCGCCCACTCCCGCGCACGTGCCTCGAGAGCGGCTGCTTGGATGCCCAGCGGAGGCCGCCCGCACCCTAGCAGAAACACAGAGGAGCGCATTCATCAGCAGGATATCGCCCAGACCGCAAGACGTAACCATCAACAAATCGTCAGATAATTACGACGTAATCGGTGTCTCCTCACAGAAACATCGAAGTGGCCCCGGCTAACACAAAACAGCTTGAGCCACAGCTGTTCGAATCTCAAAGGCTTGAACCCAACATGGCTTGAACCATAATGGCTACGGATGGCTTAAGAAGCCTTTCTGGTGGCGCTAAGACGGCTCAAGATGCCCTCTCGACGGTCCAAAAATGGCCCAAGAGGCCCCAGAAGGGCCCAAGAGGCATCCAAAACGGCCCAAGAGGGCCTCCCGTAGGACCCAAGACGGCCCAAGAGAGCCCCAGGACGGCATAAGAGTGCTCCAAAACGGCCCAGAAAGGTCCCAAGGGGCTCTCAAGACTGCCTGACCGGAGGCCAAGACATCCACAAGACGGCCCAAGCGAGTTCCACGAGAGCTCCTCAGATACTGAAGA
The DNA here is from genome assembly GCA_963575745.1 of Prorocentrum cordatum. Lineage (NCBI taxonomy): Eukaryota > Dinophyceae > Prorocentrales > Prorocentraceae > Prorocentrum > Prorocentrum cordatum. The sequence continues at coordinate 242,832 of CAUYUJ010013147.1, read as the reverse complement.
CGAAATGTGACACATGTGGCGGTCTTCCTCTTGCGCCACATCCTCCTGCTCCTCCTCCTGCTCCTCCTCATCAACATCTTAATCATACTCATCCTAATCACCGTCATTCTCAGCACCAGCATCACATCATGATCATGCTTATCGTCATCATCGTCATCGTCATCGTCATCATCATCATCACCATCGCCATCACCATCCATCACCATCACCACCACCATCATCATCACCATCTACATCCCCATCACTACCATCACCACAACCGTCATCTTCATCATCATCACCACCAGCATCATTACCATCACCATAACCACCATCACCATCATCGTCATCATCATCATCATCGTCAGCATCATCATCGTTATGATGATGATGATGATGATGATGATGATCTTATTACTCTCTGTGCACCAGAGACCGTCTTTGCTGCGTGGGGGCGAGGGCGACTGTCTCGCCGACAGAGTAGGAGCCTCGAGACACACAGAGCAGCAGCCAACATCATATGATATCAGTAAAGGAAAAGCGAACAAGGGGGGGGAGGGTGGGAGACTTGAGCCGCCGTGGTTGCGGCACACACCATTGCAACGACCAGCGCACTCAGCAAGCAAGTATATGATCTTATTACTCTCTGTGCGCCAGAGACCAGCTTTGCTGCCTGGGGGCGAGGGCGGCTGTCTCGCCGACAGAGCAGGAGCCTCGAGACAGACAGAGCAGCAGCCAACATCAGATGAGATTAGTACTTGGCATACTGCAACCCCTGGCCGCAGGCCGCCATCATTCACCAGCGTTAGAGAGCGAGCCTACTGATTTTTGCATCTCGGAGACTGTTTGCACAAGACACGAGCCAGCTGGCACCCCACTGGCTGAATTGACGTGGGTATCGGATCAAGCTAGCAGCAAGTTTGGCATGACATCGACGGCCACCAAAGCATTTTTTGCCGCGAGCTTTACATAGAGGCCGCGCGTCGAGGGCGGGGGACTGCACAGCCCACGCCCAGAGCTTTGAAGGACGGATGCAGGCGCCACCGTACTGACAGAGATCCACCTCCGCCGTCTGAGAAGCCAGAGAGCGCGCGTGTCTGAGAGAAACCAAGCACGGGGGCGCAGAGCTGCGGCAGCATTCAACAACTAAAGGGACCCTTTGACGATGGCACTCGAGGATCAAGATGGCGAGCGAGCCCCAAAAGGCCCGAGAGCGAGAAGACGGGGGCCCAGGACCCAAGGGAGGAGAGGCCCAGACACCCCAAACCACGGACCCCCGAAGCCACCCAATGATCCTCTGGCGCACCGCGGGTCGGGACCAATCAAAGGCCTGATGCCTGTTCGGGTCGAAACAAACTCCTGCATGGCCCCGCGCCCGCCGGCGCCGAACAATCGGCCGCGAGGCGGCACCCATGCCAATAAACAGTGAGCGAGACCGCGCTCGAGCGGCGGCGAACGCGGCAGTCAGCTGGTCGTCAGAGATGGCTTCGCTTGGCCACGTGACGGGCGGGCCTTCTGCACGGGAACGGGCCGCGGGAACTGCGCGCCCAACGCGGCCGTCTCGATGGGCCCCGCGAGATACGAGACCACCCGCTGACCGAACTCCATCATCACGTTCGAAAGGCTGTTGATTTGTTGCTGTAGCTTCGTCCTCTTCGCGCACCTTCGGAGTGAGGCGTCGGAGATCCATCTGCCCCGATCCTTCGCCTCGGGGAGGGGCCGCCTCGACGCGAGGAGGTCGTCGCTGGCGGCGCTGTGGCGCAGCGCGTGCAGCGACGGCTGCGCCTCTAGCCCCAAGCGCTCGGCCGCCTGGTTGAAGGCATCGCGGACCCCCGCCGCGTCGAAGTCCCATGGGGCCGTGCCGCCAGGACGGGCGGTCTTCAGCGCCTCCCAGAGCGGCCACCGCTCGACCTGGTCCAGGGCGACGCTCTCGTCGGTGATCCCCGTCTTGCCAGGGCGCCCGTCCTCGCTGGGGTTGAGGACCAGACCCCGCTCGCCGTAGTCCCTGCCAGCCCGCGGGTTCGGCGCCGCGAGCGAGTCGCGCGCCGTCGGCAGCCCGCCTCCGCTGGCGCGACCGCCAGGCCGCGGCGGTCCAGTGAAAAAGCCCGACCTCGACGGGGCATCCGACGGGTTGAGCTCGGACGGGGCCCAGCGCGCGTAGGCCCTGCAGCCCGTGGCCAGCAACAGTGACGTGATTCGGCGCAAAGGTCTGGTCAGGTTGGCCGTGCGACCGCGACCCTTGCCATCACTGAGAGCCAGAGCCAAATTGTTCACGAGGAGGAGGAGGCGGTGCCCCTGCAAGGGCCCCGAGCGCAGGAGGTGCCGCAGGGCGAACTCCAGAGCGTCTCCCTCAGACTCTAAGATGTTCTTCCCCATGCGCATGTGCCCTGCTAGAGTGAACCACCTTCCAGTCGGGCTCCTTCAGGATCATTTTGGGGACTTCAGCGAAGCCAGGGGGCCCCGCACCTGCGTGCAGGGAGTTCTCAGAGATGGCGACGCCGTCCAAGCCCCGAGACCCGCCAAGACCCACAGGACCCTCGGGAAGTGTTTTGATGGGGCACTCCTTCGGGCTCACGCAGTGACCAATACCTTCGTCATGGGTGAGGCGCAGCACCTTCAGGATCCTCCGGGGCTCCGGCTAGGGCAGGGCGACGAGCGGCGATAGCGTCAGTGAGCCTGTACCTGACCTTCTCGGCGAGACGACCAATCTCGGCGACGACGGGGACGGGGGGCTTGCGACGGCAGACCCCAATCCCATGCCCCGACGAGTGGGGCGCCGTGACGTCGGGGGCCCAGGGGAGGCGCCAAGACGTAGCCCACAATGGCAGCGTAGCTTGAACCCACTGGAGCTCTCTGAGGACCCCGTCCCAAAGCTTGATCGGCTCAGTGGACCGACTCCTGGCAAATGCAAACGTGGCGGACATCATAGGCAACGTTTCACGTCTGCTCAACATGGTCCAAGTGATATGCCCTACCAGCGTGGATAGAGCACGCGGAGAGATCTTTCGGTGACGCAGCGCTGATCGAATGCCCAGGCGCAAACGAGCGAGGCGAGAGCAGGGCACCCTCATGGTCCCCATTCGCCCCGTCGAACTCGAGGCCCGTGAAGATCATGGAAATCCGCGCCTCCTGGGCCTCATGTGCGGGAAGCCGGTGACGAGAGACGGCCTCCGAGATGAGCTGCAGCTTGCGGTCGGCGAGGACCTGGGGGCCCGCGACTACGCAGAAGTTGTCGACATAGGCAGCGACGGCCCAATCGTCCGAGTGCTGCAGCGCCGTGGGCGCCGCCCCATCGACGATGAAGCGGCTCGCATCCACCCCCGCGTCCCGCGCGATGATGTTGCATGGCGCGTCCTGGCAGAAGTGCAGTGCTCAGTTCCACCCCATCGGCATAACAAAAATCTCAGGCACCACGTCGATGTCAAGCCCCATGCCATCCCATCGGAGTACCCGATTCGTGACGCACGGTAGAGTGAAGGCGTGGGAGAGGTTCGAGGGTAGCTGCATGTGATAGAAGGCGCACTGGATGTCCGCCGACGCGATGTGGCCGTTTATCTCAGGGCTGATCTCCACGCCTGCCCACGATGAGCTCGTCGGCAGCTTGGTCCCAGCTGGCTCCACAAAAGAGATTTGCAATGCGCGTATCAAAAACCAGCCGCAAACTGCCATCCTTCTTGGTCACGAACACCCCCGCAGAGGGCTGCTCTCGGTGCTGACGAGGACGAAACCTGAGCATTCCAGCTGCATCCAGTCGACGAAGGAAGTCAGCGTAGCGGTCGGGGCAGCACAAGAGAAGCGGGTCGACGTAAGGCTTGACCAGTCCAGCCTCGCTGCGCCTGGCCTCTGCCACGGACTCGGAGACCAGCGTGCTCGTCCTCCATGACCCTAGCCGAGAAAGAGAGGCCGCGCAGCAGATATTGACCAAAAGTGTAGGGGTCGTCCCAGCAGCGGGCCAGGACACAGAGTCCTTGGCGTAGGGCCTTACCGTGGTATCGTCATCACAATAACCAGGTGTATGTCGGAGCAGCTCTTCAAGGGCAACATCCGAGGTGGCGTTGTTGACGGGCATGTCAGACGGCCACGAAAAAGATTGAAATGAGTCGGCGATGTGCTCAAGGGCGAGCCTCTGTGGAAGGTTAGCTGCGCCGTCGGGAGCCACAACCTCAAGCCCACCACTGCGCTGGCCGTTGAAGGCATTCAGGCTGTCTATGCACTCGTTGGCTCAGGTCCTCCAGTCTGCGCCTCGGTCACACCTCTGTCGAGAACGACGAGACACACAATTCCCGACGACCGTCGACAGCAAGCCGAGGTAGAGGAAAAATACCGCGCTGGCGATCGTCGTTGTCGACCACCATGGGGAAGCCGTGCAGCTCCTGGCCCAGCAAGTCCCAGCGGCCTCTCGCGAGGGGCCCGCCGCTGGGATGCGGGGCTCCTGTGGCTATTGGCGCAACGCCCGCTCCTCGCGGGCCTTCCTGCGCTCTTTAGCCACCGCAGCCTCGGCTTTCAACTCGTCCGCGATCCATGAGCTGAGGAGAGGGCGCGCGCAGACGTTGCCGCGGCTCTCCTGCGCGCCCAAGAACAAGTTATTCTCAACCCGATCGTCCAGCACGTGGCCCTTGTCCTTATCCTTCTTGTCGTTGCCCTTCGGCTTGAAGGACTGCTCCACCACCTTTTCCTCCAGCAGCTGAAGTCGACGAGCCGTCGTCTCCAGATGTGCCAGCTCGCTGACATTCACCTGGTCGTAGCACACTGCCAGCTCCAGGATGCGACAGAGGAGAGCATGCTCCCGCGTGATGGGGTCGTCCTCCGACATCTTCCACTCCGTCATCCACTTGGTGTGCCACGCGGACGGCGACGCCGCGTGGCGCTGGATGTGGGCACGCACCCAGGCAGCCGTCCTGGGCCCGCGGACGGGCCAGTCGCCCCAGTTGGTCGAGCTCTGGAGCAACGTCCCGTCGCGGAACTCCCTCCAGCGGTCGCCCCGTGCGTCCAAGCACACGGCGTTGACGCGCAGGTCGGCGGGGGTGCCTCCAGCAGCGGGCGCGGCCGCCGCGGGCACCACGAGCGCCCCTCCAGCAGCCGCAGCGACGGCGGGGGCGGCCGGTGGCGCGGCGGGCGGGGCCGCGGGGGCGGCCACAGCAGGGGCCGCCGCGGCTAGGGCCACCAGCGCGGGGCCAGCGGCAGCAGCGGCGGGCGCAGCGCCAGCCCCCGCCAAGGCAGCGACCAGGCCAAGCATCGCGACTGCGCCAGCGGGCGCCGCGGGGGCCGCTCCCGCACCCCCCGCAGGGACCCCCGCGCCAGCGGCGGCACCCGCAGCGGGAGCGACAGGGGCGAGGGGGCCCGCGACGGGCGGGGCCACAGGGTCAGCCAGCGCGAGTCTGCCAGCTGGTAGGCCCCCCGCGTTGCCCGCCGCCAGCGACATGCTAGCAGGCGAAGCGGGGCGGGGCGTGCCGTACAGCGCCGCCGCCTCCTGGATGCCTGGCCACACATCCGCGGCCGACGGCAAGGCCCTGAACCCGTACACGCGCAGGCCCGCAGGCCGCTCCCGTTGACCAGCAATCGTGATGATACCCTCGATGTCTGCGTCTGGGATCCCGCTCTCCTCGTAACGATCCCCGTCAGGAGTGATGACGTACTCGGTAGTCCCAGGGCCGCGCATCACGATGAGCCTCTCATGCCAAACGTGCGCGCCCCCGATGCGATACTTAACCAACGCCCAGTAGAGCTGGTGCGACATGATCAAGCGCTGATGGCCCTCCTGGCCCTGACGGCCCTTGCCTGGGCCCGCGCCTCTTCGTCAAAGTCTGCAGCGGGCGCCTCGGCGGTCCACGGGCACGAAAAGCGAGTGACGGCCAGCGCACCTCCGACAGCTCCGACGGCGAGGCCAACAGCCAATGCGGCCGCCGCGTAGGCCGCGATGAACCCACCGCAGGCGGGCTCGGGCACCTGGCCGCCAGCACCCGCGCAGACGCAGGCAGGGATGGCGGGATACGCCAGCTGCGGCGCACAGGCCCCGCAGCTCGGCGCGGCCGCCCGTGCCACCAGGGAAGCTCCCACCGCCTGAGCCCGGTATCGCAGAATGTCTGTGCAGGACTGGGCGAGGTCTTGCATATGGGAGCTGCACAAATTAAAGACTTGAGCCGCCGTGGTTGCGGCCCATACCATTGCAACGATCAACGCACTCAGCAAGCAGTTATATGATGATGATGATGATGATGATGATGATGATGATGATGATGATGATGATGATGATCATCATCATCATCATCATCATCATCATCATCATCATCATCATCACGGCGTTCCCAAGCCTGGAGACACGAGGTGCCGCACGTGACGGCCTCCCGCGCCCCCTCGAACGGTCACCACCCAAAATGCTGGACTGGCGCGGCGGCGGGACCTACCGCAAGCAACCAGGTATACTTGACATGTGAACCCCCTTGTTCGCATCCGCTCGCCGAATGACCGCCTGACGAGGCTGGAGCGCAACTTGAGCGTGCTGCGCCGCGCCGCGCCGCGCCCGATTCCTGCCCAGACCACGACGCGTGCCTCTGCTACTGAGAGAGGATAGGGCCAGGGAGAAGCGACACCACCACCACCAGGGACTAAGAGCGGGACGAGCCAAGGGGGGGTCCTCCTTGTGGTGTGGCCCCCCCCTCGCGCTCAGGACCTTCCCTATCCCCAGCCCCGGGTGGGCATCGTGGGACCTCCTCGCTGGAGGTGGCACCCATCCTGGTGGTGGCGGTGTCGCTTCTCCTTCCCCCCCCGAGAGGGACCTCGCCTGGCTGTCATCTGCGCGCTGTGCGGTACGCTTTCTCTATGATTAGGTCGGGAATGTCCTCCTACAGGCGGATTTTGGGCGAGAGTTGAAAAGCACGCAGAAAATAATCAAAAGAAAATGTTCAGACTTGGTAGAATCATCGACGATGTCTGACTATTTTTGCATCTGCCTCCTGTAGAGGGACATGCCCGATTAAACTCTATGACCGCCCTGCCCTCACATCTTCTTTTCCCAACCAGCACAAGGGGACAGCACACTGCACCGAACTGGCCGGGCCGCCGCCCTTCGCGCGACGGGTCTCAATCCCGATCTCAGCTCCGTCTCCTGCAGGCGGCGGTGGTGGGGAGCGACCCGGGCCCGACGAGGAGCAGACGCGGAGAATCGTGCGAAGCATTCGTGTAGCAGGGCTGGACCTAAAGGCAGTTTTTCGTGTTGTTTTCGTTTCGTATTTCGTTTTGCTCTACCTGTTTTCCTCCACCCTCCCTGCCGAAGTATTCATGTAGCAGGGCTGGTTCGTGTTGTTTTCGTTTCCCATTTCGTTTTGCTCTACCTGTTTTCCTCCACCCTCCCTGCCAAACCAAAACAGGACACAGGCGAAGTCCACAAAAGCAGCGCTTAGAGGTCCAGCCCTGCCTTGTAGAGGGACAGAAAGTTGAGTACGGCAAGTTCGCATCTTGCCGACTTCGGCGCGGGTTTCTGACACCACGGGGATCCTTCAACCTTGAAAGATCGGCCGTTTCCGAAACGTCCAAATCGTTCAGCATCGACCGATTCTTGGTCGCCCGCGGCGTTCAACATTGAACGCCGCTGGCGGGGTCGCCGCGGGTCGACACGACACGAGCCTACCGTGACTGTCGGATGTCGCGCGACGGCAAGGGGGGGAAAGACGTGGAGGCCCGCCCCCCTACTCGTCGGGCTAGGTGCTCCTTCTGGGGATCTCCTTGGAGGCACTCGCTCCACTCATGCGTCGGTTCTGCATCGAACGATTGTCGACTTGAGTCGATCGTGAGTCGAGTCTGAGACGAGCTAATCTCGGACTCAAAAACTAAGAATCGAGTTGAAAAGATCCGTTAGGTGGCTCCCAGGAATCGGGGAGCACATCGGGGAGACCAAAGGGTACCGATACCTCTACTCCCAAGACCTCTCCAGGGGTGCGTTCTGACCAAAATTTCGAGGCGAATCAAGCGGTGGCGACGAGGGCATCCCATGAGGCCCAAACAGGGGAAACGAGGAAAGGGTAGCAATATGGGTACCTCGTCCTCCCCTGGGAACTAATGACATAAACGTAAACTTCTGGGTTCCAGCAAATCGGGGGGCAAATCATGGCATAACTAAACCTTGACTTTCGGAGGCAAACGCGGATTTCTCGGATCGGCGCTGAACCCCCTATCCTTAGGTCGGGCATGTCCTCATACGGATTTTGGACGAGAAATGCAAAATACACCAAAAATGCGAAACAAATCAGAAATAGTAAAAAAATCGTCTCCAGAAGATTTTTTGAATATTCCTCCAGCAGAGGGGCATGCCCGATTTAACCGTATACTGGGCGCGCGGAGCGCGCCAGGAGCGGCACCGGAGGAGCCGCCAATCGGGGGGGGGGGTTCTAGCGCCCCTCCGCGAAAGCCGCGCGGACCTCCGAAAATTGAAACTGTTTCAGCGAGGTTCGTGCGGCGTCGGCGCGCACCAAAGTGCTCGACACTGCGTCGATCGTTCAACCTGGAACCGATCGCGGACCCGATCGTTCGAGGTTAAACTCCGTCGAGTCCATGGGCAGTACCGTCTCCCTAGGTGCTTCCGCGTCGCAGACCTCAACCTTGAACGCCTTTGCCGGCGTCGCTGGCGCGCCAACGTCGCATGAACCTACCATATGATGTCCTTAGTTGCTCCCCGAAGGAAGCTTCATAAACTGAGTATCTAAAATTTTGGTGATCTCCGTTCCCCAAGGGGGGCAGGGTCAGCCTGGGCCGAGCTGCCCCGTGATGCTGCAGTGGCTGGATGCTGGATATCTGCAGCCGGGCATGTCCTCCTACAGGCGGACCTGGGAAGAAACATACAAAATGGTCAACAGATGTTCAAAATAAGTCCTAACATAATCGAAACAACGTCACCTGACTCTTATTCGATTCTACAATTTTCTCTGATATTTCTCCTGTGGAAGGACATGCCCGACTTGCCCTGCCCCTGCAGGTCAGATTTCTGCAACGCCGGCTGGGGTTTGGAACCAGAATGACATCTGCAGCCAGCTGAACCCAGGCGGGGGTGTCCGATACCCACTCGTGTAAAGGGTAGGGATTGCAAGGGTCGCAGAAAGAGGAGCAGCGGTACAGAAGTCATCAAGCACAAACATTTGTGTCGGAGGTCTTGGTGGATTTTTCGGATCGGCGCTGAAACCCCGTGGCGTGGTTACCCTCCAGCGCCGTCCATGGCGCGCTCCGCGCGCCAGGGACGGGGGACTGGCCCGTCGAAATAATCCGCGCATGGCTCTGTGCCTCCTCTTCGAAAGAGGTGGTTCGCCCCCCAGCCATCCCAAAATGCGGGGGCGGTGCCGGGAAGGACCCGCAATCTGCGGGTGCGCCGAACAGGGGGCCAGTAACTGAAAGGGAGGGGTTTGGGGCATCTTGGCCCCAGGCCTGTGCGCGGACGAGGGTGGCCCAGGGGGCGTGTTGAGAGAGGGAGAGGGGATGAAATCGGGGAGATTTTGCGGCAACATGGTCGGGACACCATATCCACACACCCCAAAAGGCCATAGTCCTCAACCTCCCCTTCGGCGCCTGGTGGTTATTGGCTCATGGTATCTCGGGTCTCAGGGGGCCGTTTCGGACGATCTGGGCACCCCGGGGAAAGCCATCGACGAGACGCAGCTAATTGAAAGCACTCTGGGGCGAGGAAACCATCCCGAACCCGACGAAACCTTCCTCCATGATGCCCTCGAGACCCCTGACATCCACCGATACGTTTCTTTCATCCCGCGGCCCAAACATTCCCGACTTCTTCCCTGAGGGCAAGTCTCAATCCTGGATGAACTTTTGATGGCCCCCCAGACCGGCCCGCGGAGGCCAAGATTCACGAAAAAACGCAAAAGTTGAACAAACAAAATTCATCGCTGGACCCTGAGACTCGACGTTGAAAAAACCATCGCAACGTAATTCAAAATCGCGACTAGAGCCCCAAACCCAATCTTTCTGCTGGATTTTTCAAACGGGACCGATCCGTGACAGTCTGCTGCCCGAAAGAAGGCAAACTCGCCAGTCCCACACATCCGGCGCTGCAAGTCTAGAGGCTTTTTTTTTGGATTCGGGGGAGTTTACTTGCATGGACGGGGGGGGGGGCCTGAGCTTAAAGCAAGCCGAAAACAACTTGACGTGCGGAAATCACGCAAGTCGAACGGCACTTGCATGCTCGTGTTCGATTGACGAGGGGCGAGGGGAGAGAAGGGTAAGGGGGGGGCGAACGCCATGCAAGTAAACTTGCCTGGATCTAAAGACAAACAAGCTGAAGTCTGGACAGCTTCCCAAGGGCCGGTGCTTCATCCAGAACCGTTTCCGGAACGTCCCGCGGGACTCGTGGAGGGCCCCCATGCAGAGGCCGCACATGGCCCCAAACCGCCGGCTCCAACCTCGGATCAAAAAATGGGGGGCCAGCGAGGGCTGCAGAAAGTGGCCCTTTATAGGGCTCAAGAGGGAACCTTTCGGGCCCGAAACGGGCACCTTTCTTCCCCCCATATATCGCCACCCCCCAGGACCCAATCCCCCGACGTCGTGATTTCTTGATAACGTCGACCCCTGGAGGTCTGGACCCCTTCCCAGGGACCGGTTTTTCGTCCTGAGCTGACTTTGACGGTCCCAGGGCCCAGTAAGGGCCCCCGAAGGCCGAAAATGGCCAACAACATCCCAAGTGATTTTGTTCACGACGCGAGGGGGTCTGGGTTAGTTCCCGCCCGAATATCGTGCCAACAGTGCGACGCCCGGGCCGGGGGGGGGGCGCTCGAGGATGTCGAGCTCCCCACCTCGCAGGAGAGCCCAGAATCGAATCGATAAGTCGGATCGGCTATCGACATGAATCGGATCGGCAGAAATCGGCAGCCAAGTTGGGAAAAGTCGACTCGGCGGACATCGGCAGGCTAGTGTGCCCCCACTGAGACATCGGAGCCCGAATCGGAATCCCCAATCGAATCGGATCGGAATCGGAGGCCATCGAAGTCGAATCGAATCATAGGAATCGAAACGAACCTGCCTCGCTTGGCCCGGCCGCCCGGGAGGGAGGAGATGCGAGGCGGCAAGGGGGGTCTCCCTGGTGGTGTGGTCCCCCCCCCTCTCGCTCGAGAGACATCCCCGGCCTCCAGCTCGGGGAGGCACCGTGGACCTCCTCGCTGAGGGTGGGCCCCTCGGTGGTGTTGGTATCGCTTCTCCGAACGCATGAACATCGCCCCCCGCCCCCCTATACGAGGAACTTCAGACCTACTAGGCCGCGCGTGCGCCCCCCCCCCCCCCCTGCGTCGGCTGGCAGCGGCCTCGCTGGCAGGGCGCCTACACTTGCGCACGCTCGCCACCATTCCAGAGCGTGGACACGTGAGATCCATTGTTGTGGGGGCTGGGGTCGGTTTCCCACTTTGGCGGCGCGCACATGGGGGGTGGAGGGAGGGGGGAGGGCTTCTTAGAAGGAGGCTGCTTCTTAGAAGGCGCCAGCCGTACATCTACAGATAAGGCCCGCGCCTTCTAAGAAGCAGGGGTGCTTCCAAGAAGCCCTCCTCCCTCCTCCCCCCAACCCCCTCTGCGCGTGGCTGACCACTGCTCATTGTCCCCCGCTCCGACCCATCTCGCGTGGCCCGGCCGCCCCATGGGGCGAGGCAGGGGCGCGAGGCTCCTGCGGCCGGGCACCGGGCTCCTCAGGGCCTCCACGGCCTCTACGGCCGCCCTTGGAGGGCGCCGCCCGGGCGGGGCAGGGTTGGGAGGCAACTCCCGGCCTAGACATGATCGCGTTGCGTTTTGCTCATACTTTTTGAAAACAACAAACACACACACGGCGCACATCTTTTTGCCATTTTCGGCCTCCCGGGGCCCTCGCCGGGCCCTGGGACCGTTAACAAAAAGGCATCAGGATGAAAAACCGGTCCTGGGGAAAGGGTTGGGACGTCCGGGGACTGCGTATTGAAAACATCAGGGCGTCGCATGTCTGCGGGGGGGGTCTTTGGAGCGATTGGACAGGCTCAGGACCCCGTAGACCCGCACACGCTAGACCCGGACACCCAACATCCCTCGAAACCAATTTTTTCAAACGGCAGCACGAACAAAATACTGCACTGCAACATTTCCAAAATAAACCCGGACACAGGCCCCAAAAGCCTGCAATATCTCCCTAAACCCGGACACAAACCCGAATCCTGCAATGCAACAAACAAAACATGCACGGGTGCTGAAAAACGTGACTTTGCAGGAAAGGATGTCGTTTCTTTGGGTTTCCGTGTCCTGGTTTATCTGTGTCCTGGTCTCTGGGGGCCTGACAGGCTCAGGGGGCAAGGTTTCCGGACGCTTTCGGCTCGGAGTGGGAGGTTTTCGGGTGTTTTCGCTGGCTCTCGGCGCTTTTTTCGCCTTGGGATGCTCTCCAGCAGCTGCGCCTCGCCGAGGGCGATCCCGGGGTGTCTGGGGTCGTCCCGAACGGCCGCCAGAAGTCCGAACGATGGCCCGAAAACCACCAGGAGCAACGTCGCTGTCACGTTCTGCACTGCCGCAAGCAACCTAATGTGTCGCGACGGTGCCGCCTGAAAATGCCCCGGATGCGAAATGTGAGCGTTTTTTTGTTCGGCGTTTCGACATTGGGCGAAAGGGGGGGGTCTGGCTCCAGACCTCTGCTTCATGTGACTGTTTGCAGCAGTGCGTCCTATGGGGGGGCCTCCATCTGCTCGAAGCAGGCGCAGAAAACAGCCAAGATCTACTCCAGGGTGGGGGGGAGGGGCGGGTGCGCGGGCCCGCGCCGATCGGCAAAACAAGGAATCCGCCGATCCGGCGTGTGAGTTTCAAGGAGTCTCAGCTACAGCCTCGAGGCTGAGCCTCAGCCTCTGGGGGGGTTGCCGGGGTGGCTCTGCCGGGGAAGGGGGGGTGTGGGGGGGGGGGTGCGAGTTTCCGGCGGATGGGTTTTTTGACACCCCTCACAAAGATCGTGACCTCCGAGGGGGTTCCGAACTCGAGTACCACCCCTCCCGCACCAAGAGGCTCCGAGGAGGCCTCCAAGAGGCCCCAAGGGGCGCAGAAGAGGCCCCCAAGAAGCCCCAAGAGGCTCCCAAGAGACCCCCAAGAGGCCCTCTAGTGGCCCCAAGAGGCCCAAGAGGCCCCCAAGAAGCCCCAAGAGGCGCCCAAGAGGCCCCCAGAAGTCCCAGCCAACCACGAGATCCCAACCAGCATCCATGAGGCCTCTGACCCACCACCCACGCACGGTGGCGGGATAGGCCGACGGCCACTGGATCCGCCGCCCCCTGTGGTCTTGCCACAGGGGTGCACGGCGTGCTGGACGTTTCAGGTTTTGGTTTTGGTTCTTTTTCTAAAAGAACTCCCCAGTGGGCTTCGGCCCGTCCCGCCGGCCACCCGTAAGTTTCCGAAAATCCATCTGTCAATGCCTTTGTTGCCCCAACTTGGCCCAAGATGGCCTCCAAGACGGCCAAGATGGCCCAAGATGGCCTCCAAGACGCTCCAAGACGGCCAAGATGGCCTCCAAGACGGGTAAGATGGCTCCAAGATGCCTCCAAGACGGCCCAAGATGCCCTCCAAGACGGCCAAGATGGCCCCAAGATGCCTCCAAGATGGCCCAAGAGGCCTCCAAGACGTTCTCCAGGAGAGCCCGAAGAGGCCAAAATCATTGGTTTTCCTTAGGTTTTTCAAGGTTTTTTGCGTTTTCTTCTTTTCGGCCTTCCGACGGCCCAAGAGGCCCCCAAGATCGCCCAAGAGGCCTCCAAGAAGGCCCTATGACGGCCCAAGGGCCCCCCAAGACGGCCCCAAGAGCGCCCCAAGACGGCCCAAGAGGCCTCCAAGACGCCCAACATGGCCTCCAAGACGGCCCTGAAGCGCCCCAAGAGGGCCCCAAGACGGCCCAGAGAGGCCCCCAAGACGGCTCCAGACGGCGTCAGACGGACCAGGAACGCCCTAAGACGGCCAAAGAGACCCCCAGGAAGCCCCCAAAGGCCCCCAAGAGGCCCAAGGAGGCCCCCAAGATGCCTCCAAGAGGCCTCGAAGAGGCCCCCAAGAAGCCCCCAACAGACCCCAAGGGTGCCCCAAGAGACTCCTAACAACCCTCATCCTCCTACTCTATTTCTTCCTCTTCCTCTTCCTGTTCATAATCATTCTCTCCCATGTGTTCCCCGAAAGCTTTCCAAACCGACTCGGGGAACTCATGGTCCGATAGCTTGGCCAAGCTCTAATCCAACTTTCGGCCACATCGGCGTCTCCAAAAAGGCAGGGGGCGGCGGTGATTCGCCGTAGGCGTCTTCGATAAATGCTGAGTGAGAGGAGGGGAGGGAAAAAGAGAGGAGGGACGAGGGCGAAGAAGGATCACATTAGTCGGAGCGCCCCGGATCGGCGGCATTGGCCGAAGGCCACTACAATAAGAAAACGATCACAAGACTGAAACTGGTGATATTTGCTGGGCGACTGCGCCTTCAGTGCCTTCGGTGCGCTACCGAGATTTGGCAAGGGCCTGGCATAATCGCTCACCAGCGACAACCTTCAGCACGTAGTCAAGTGTTCCAAGGCTCGTGCAGTGCTGAAAAATCAATAGCTGCAAGGTTCTGAAGGCACGGGCGTAGTTGTTTTGAAAAACCCTGGGGGAGTGAGTCCCACCAGCCCTCTGGGCGTAGGTGGTCAAAGGAGGTTCTTCTTCCAACCCTTTTCCTTCACCTTCGGGGAAGGGTTGCTCACTGTTCCTGATTCGTGTACACCCCCTCTCCCAGGCGACCGAGGACCGACCAAACACCATGCCGACACCATGCCCACCCACCCCCCACCATCCGTATCAAAAAGCAATACGAACCGCACTCTGCCTCCACATGTGTAGCATGCGCGGCCAACCCGATGCGCCCCCCACCATCTTTGTCAGAAAACAATGCAAAGTACACTTTGGGGCAAAATCTTGAGTCATGTTCGTGAGGCCCGCGAACACTTCGTATTGTTTTAAACAAGGACGGCGGGGGTGTCAGCATATGCCCTGCTGTGCGCAGGGCTACCATCCTTGACAACAAATGCAACATGCACCTCGCGACGAACTCTGGATCATGCGCGGCCATCCCGCGATCACTGCCAAGTGGTTTTTGACAGGGACGGCGGGGGTGGTGGCGCGTGTCCTGCTGTGCGCAGGCCCAACAGACACAATGATGGGCATCGATTTTCGACAAGCATGGCGGGGGCCGACATGTGTTCCGATGTGTGCTGTCACGTGCGCGGGAGCATCTGACGCACCCTGCACGTGCCCCGAACGCGGCGCACCTAGCGCGGCTGGAGTGTGTGTGTGTGTGTGTGGCACACCTGGCGCACTCGGAGCACGTGCCCAGCGCGCTCGGGCCCCAGGGGTGCCTGGCACGCGTGGCGCCTCTGGTACGCGTGGCGCACTTCGCCCAAACGTCGCGTACCTGGGGTCGGCTTTGGTTCCCAGTCGCTGTCCACCCGAAGACGACAGCTGAACATGCTCGGGCTCGGGTGTTACTTGTGCGTAGGGAGGGCGGGTGGGAGTGAACTCGACGGCTTGCGGGCGGGTGGGTCTTGACCCCTCCCCCTCCCCCTACCCCCTCCCCTGGACCTGGGCGGGGGGGGACCGCGACGCGTTGGAACGTCCAAAACGGCCTCGGCCAAGAAGCCAAACTCATTGGTTTTACTAAGGTGTTGGCCCCATGTGGGCCCCCCCGAAGGGGGAGGCTAATTGAAGCTCCCCCTTCTTTCATCGATCTCCTCCAAGATGGCCCCAAGAGGCGCCCAGGAGGCCCAAGAGGCCTCCATGAGGCTCCAAAAGGCTTCAAAAGGATCCCCGAGGCACCCGCTGTGCCCCCCAGACGCTCCAAGAGGGCCCCCCCGAAGCACCCAATGCGCCCAAGAGCCCCCCCAGGACCGCCAAGAGGCCCCCAAGACGTCCTAAGAGGCCACCGAGAAGTGCCCAAACGATATCCCAAGAGGCTCTGAGAGGCATCCAAAAAGATCTCCGGCCCTTTTGCTCGCTCTCCTCCTCCTGCTCCCGCGCTTCCCTGATCACCTCAACTCGCCTGGACATCGTTTCTGGATGGGCTGGTGGGGATGCTCTTTTTGATCGCGACCGCGAGCGGACGCCCGCGCGGCGTCACATAGTCAGGCAGACAAGCGAGGGGCAGCCATGCCGAACCAGCTACGCGGCACCGTGCGCAAGCAAGGGGAAGCGAAACGACGAAGGAACAAAAGCGATAGAGAGAAAGAGAGAGAGAGAGAGAGAGAGAGAGAGAGAAAGAGAGAGAGAGAGAAAGAGAGAGACATAGAGAGAGAGAGAGAGAGAGAGAGAGCGAATATAATAATGACGGCAGAGAGAAGACAGAAAACGGCGACGAGAGAGAGGAACATAGGGGGCGGGAGAGAGAAGAACAGCCGCAGCTCAGACGTGGAACAAGTAGGGGATCACCCTCGCCTTGCTGTGCTCCGTGTACTTGACTTAAGTAAGCAGCGGGGGACTCGAAACCAATTCAGTTATCAGATGCCGATGCCAAGTAATAACCAGGTGACCGCAGAGCCGAGGAGTGACCAACGGCGGTACGAGCCAAGTGGAAGCCCGACAAACCCTTGCTGAAAACCGAAAGGCAGCACCCCAGGCCATCTCCAGTGCCAACAGGGCCGACTGGGTGAGGGGGGCCACCCGCTCCTCGTGCCCCGGGGGGAGCATAGGGTGCAGGGCGCCCGACAGAGAGAGGCAGCAGACAGCCGCCAGGAGCTCGATTACCTTCAGGGGGGAAGCGGCTGACAGCCGCAGGAAGGCGGGTGTCCGCGCCAGTATGGCCTGTGACCAGCCCGCGGCCCTGGGGGCGCAGCTAACAACCGCGGAAGCAAAAATGTGTCGCCTGAGACAAACCGGCGCCCAGCGGGGGTGAAGCTAGCGGCCGCGGAGTGAAGAGAAAAGGTTTCACCTGAGGCACCCTGATACATGGGCGGAGTGCAGCTAACAGCCGCAGAGCGTTGGGGAAATGCTTCGCCGGAGACATGCAGGTCCTCTGGTAGGGTGCAGCTAACAGCCGCAGGATGGTGGGACATAGTTTCGCCTGAGACGTGCAGCTGCCCAGCAGGGGCGTGGGTAACAGGGGCGGTCCGGGGGGTACGGGCCGCGCCTGCCTGGACGGTTGGGGTGCAGCTAACTGCCGCAGGATGCTGGGTAGGCTGGTGGGGATACCCGAAGCGTGTAGAATGACTTCCCGTTTTCAAGATCGACATTTTTTTCTGTGATGGGAACCGTTTGTTGCTCCGTTTTGGGATTGCAGTCTCCGTTTTCGGTGTTCGGTTCTTTTAGGGCACGGGCCACCCATTTCACAAGGATTCCCGGGGATTCCCACAGTGTGTGGCGTTCGTTCCCAAGAAGGTCCCAAGACGGTCCAGGAGGGCCCCGAATCGCCGCACGATCGGTCCGAGACATCCAAGATGGTTTTACTCGGCCGAACAAGCGCCCAAGACGTCCCAAGAGGCCTTCAAGAGGCGTCCCAAGAGGAACCCGAGGGGCCAAAATCACTTTTTGGTACGTAGGTTTTTCTGTGTTTTGAGGGCTCTTGACTTTTCGAGTTTCCAGCTCTTCATGACGGCCCAAGAGGCCCCCAAGAGCGCCCCAAGAGGCCCCCGAGAGGGCCCCTAAACGACGCAGTAGGGCTCCAAGACGGCCCCAAATGCGTCCAGGACGACCCAAGAGAGCCCATAGACAACCCCTGAAAGACCCAAGAGGGGGGAACACGAACCGTAAATCTGAGTCTTCCGATCCAGCATGCCCCTGGGAGGCTCCAAGGAGGCGTGAAGAGGCCCCGAAGAGGCCTCAAGAGACCCCCAAGAGGCCTTCAAGACGCCCCAAGAAGCCTCGAAAAAACTCCCAAGAGGCTTCCAAACGGAACCCAAGAGGCCCACGATGGCGGGATGGGCCGATGGCGGGATGGGCCGAAAGCCATTCGATCCGCCGCCCCCTGTCGATTCATCGCAAGGGTGCCTGGCGTGCTAGATCCTTTCGGTTTTGGTTTTGGTTCTCTTTCCAAACGAACTCTCCCAATGGGCTTCGGCCCGTCCCGCCGGGGTCCCGGGAGGATTGCCCAGGACCGCAAACTCCACGAACAATCCTCCCTGAAACGGCCGTTTCGCTAGGGACATCCTTAACACATCGCGAAGATGGCCCAAGATGGCCTCCAGGTCCGCCCAAAATGGTCCAAGACGGCCTCCAAGACGGCCCAAGAGAGTCCAAGGCGGCCCAAGAGGCCTCCCAAAGGCCTCCTGGACGGCCCAAGAGGCCTCCAAGAGGTCCTCCAGGAGGGCCCGAAGAGGCCAAAATCATTGTTTTTCCTTAGGTTTTTGAAGGATTTTGGAATTTGCATCTTCTCGGCATTCCGACGGCTCAAGACGGCCCAAGAGGCCCCCAAGATCGCCCAAGAGGCGCCCAAGAGGGCCCAAGTGGCCTCCAAGATGGCCCCAAGAGGGCCCCAAGACGGCCCAAGAGGCCTCCAACACGCCCAAGATGGCCTCCAAGACGCCCAAGATGGCCTCCAAGACGGCCCCGAAGCGCCCCAAGAGGGTCCCCCGTTGGCCCAGAAAGGCCCCCAAGACGGCTCCCGACGGCGTCAGACGTGCCAGGAACCCACCAAGATGGCCGAAGTTGGCTCGAAGATGGCCCAAGACGGCCCAAGAGGCCCCCAAGAGGGCCTCCAGGAAGGCCAGAAGAGGCCCAAATCATGGATTTTCCTTAGGTTTTTGACGGATTTTGACGTTTCCTTCTTTTCGGCCTTCCGACGGGCCGAGACGGTCCAAGAGCCCCCAAAGATCGCCGAGAGATCGGCCAAGAGGCCTCCAAGACGGCCAAGATGACCTTCAAGATGCCCACGTGTTCCCCGAAGGCTTTCCAAATCGATTCGGGGAACACATGGTCCGATAGCTTGGCAGGTCTGGCCTCAACGTTCGGCCACATAGGCGCTTCCAAAAAGGCAGGGGGCGGCGGTGATTCGCCGTAGGCGTCTTCGATAATAATCGTTTGCCAGCGGCAACCTACTTTTCGCTTTGTTTGACTTGGTGGTGGTATATCCGCAGTTGAAAACGGGCCTCAGCCCCAGACATGATCGCGTCGTTAGAAAAATAACGACGCCAGGTTTTTTGTTGCCATTTTCGGCATCTGGGGGTCCTCGCTGTGCCTCGGGAACTTCAAAAACACCTCAAGATAAAAAAAAACGATCCCGGGGAAAAGGTCGGGACTTCCGGGGACCGCGTATTGACAAAATCAGGACGTCGCATGTCCGGGTCTCTGGCACTCTTCCACCAAATTCCGGCTCACTGCGGCCTGTTCTGGCTTCATCCGGCCCGCTCCTGGGCGTATGCCGGCCCGTCTTACTCTGGCTCGCTCCAGCTCAGTGTCCCCCTAATCGGGCTTGGTAGTCCTTATTCTTTCTGTGGGGTAGCGGCGATGCAGAATTGAACCTCCCAAAAGGTTGCATCCAAAGCCCCGCGGGGTCGGGGAGGGCGCTGGGGACCGCTCTGGCAGGCAGAAGGCGGGACGCAGAAGGTGTTTCCCTGACGTCCTCGCAGAGGCCCAACGCGTCGAACAGCAACACACTCAGATTTTCACGATTCACGCTGGGCATCGCTCAATGGGGGGGCGATGAATGGACTGGGGGGGGAACGTGCCCCTTTCGTGCCCCTCTTGGGCCCCAGGGATCCCCTTCAGGGCACAGGAGGTGCACCTGTCCTGACCCCCGCTTTTATCACCCCCCCCATTGTGCACCGACCGAGCTTTGTCGCCATGCACGGTCTATTGGGGCCCTCGCTGGGGCCTGGGAACGTCATCGGCCAAGAGTGACCCTGAGCAGGAGTGACCTTTGGTGCTCGGCTTTTTTGGAGGCCGCGGGGGGGCCAGACGCCACTGCCGCCTCGAGTGCGGCGATCGGGGGGCCCCAATGCGCCCGCACCAAAGGTCACTCTGGCGAAGGGTCACTCTTACGTGTAGTCGATGTCACAAGAGGACTCAGGATGAAAAGCCGGCCCTGGGGAAAGGGTGGGGACTTCCGGGGTCCGCGAACTAATCACAACAACGCATCGGACCTTTGGGCTCGCGTCGTGGAAAGAATCACGGCGGACGGATATTGACTGTTCCATAAGACTGGGAAGGCCCCTACCGTGGCCCCTGGGCCGTGACAGAACGACTCAAAGTGACAAACCAGTCCGTCCCTGGGAAGGAAGGGGTGCAGACCTAAGGGGAGCAGCGTTGCGAAAAGCACGGCCACACAACCCACTCGCCATGGAGGTAAGGGATCTACAGGGTCGTCACAGCTCATCTAGGAAAGGCCTCCCGACAGCAATCCGATCACCCGCCAGCGCCTACGACAAACAACCGACGCCAATGCAGCCGCCACGAATCAGATCAACATGACTGCAACCACACAACAACCACTACTATGACCACGCCACCCGACGAGGGAGCGACAGCAAGGACAAGAACAGGCGCTGACACACAGACGACCACATACATACATACATACACACGAACACACGAACTCACGAACACACGAATACACACACGCACACACATACACGCACACGCACATCGCGGAGGAATCCCATTCAATACCACGACAAGCAAACGCGTGAAATGCTGCCTCAGAACGTGCCGATGCAAGAAACACATGCCTGGGAAACCTACAACTGCAAGATCGATACCCGCGCACCCACACGTCGAGTCCGAGGCCGAAGACTCAGAACCGCCCATGACAACTGGCCCGGCCAGCAGACCCACAGCACCATGAGCAAGGGAGAGATTCTCCAGAAGGTTCTCTAGAAGAAGGGAACGATATCGGGGCCTTCGACGTCGCTTAACAAACATGTACATTGTGCTCGCGCGCGGGTGGGTGGGTGGGGGGTGGGGCGCAACCCGGCAACCCCCCAAGGGCACCACCGAGCAACAAACCGATGGCGAAACTTGGTGGTGAGAGACGGCAGCAGAAGAGACAGCCGGGACATCAAGATGCGCAACCACAATCCCACAAACACAAGCACGGGCGCGTAAGCACACGCACCGAGAGCACAGCGTTAATCAAAAGGAATTGCCTGGCCTTGCGGCAGCGATATCTTCTGCTGCAGGAGCACCTCGGTCTTTCATCTCCTCAGGAATGTCACCAACCCAATCTGAAAAAATCGGCGGCCCGATGCAACGTGCACGGACGAGCGCCTGAAGAGGAGAACGGGACAGACCATGGCACCCCGAAAAAGACATGCAGTGGAGGCCCGACCACAAGAAACTCAACTCTGAGACACCAGGACGTCCACTGATTTTTGGTGCGGGGACGTCGCGCCTTCCACAGCAGAACCCTCGAAATCCAAGAAACCCAGGGCACGCTGGAGGCATGCAGGGTGTCTCCTGGCATGGGTCTCCACTGTAACGCATAATCGACCGACTTGAGAAACACGGAGGGGGCATGGGCGTGGCCGAAGTCACGTCGGGTCACGGCGGCGGGACAGAGCCTGCCCGACCTTCTGCAGAAAGCACCCCGGGGGGAACCCGAAGCGCTCCAAATGTGTACGGCTCGGGGGTCGGGTGTGGCGGGCAGCCTGCGGCCGTCCCTCCCAGGGACGCTCGGCGTGCCCCGTGGGGACGGGCCGAGCACTGCCAGTCTCTCCCCAGCCTCGGTGCGCCAGAGTTCGGTGGCAGCTCGTGCGAATCGACGCTGGTCGACGCTGAGTCGACGCTGGTCGACGTCAGATCGACGCTAGCCGACGCCAAATCGGCGCTGCCTCATCGGCTCTCAGGCGCTAATCGACGCCAAGGACGAAATTAAGAGGGAATACCAGGCTCCAATGATTTGCTACCGAACCAGAGGCATGCGAACGGGGGAGCGGTAACCACGAAAGCCCCACAGCGCGTGCAACTTGGTTGTGTACGTGCTCTTTCGCTGCATCGCACTCTTTCCCCGTGTCCTGTTACACTGCCTGCGTGGAGCTCCAAGTGTCGCCGCATGGTCTCTGACTTCAGAAGTCTCCCTCCATGCCGACAGGCGAGCATCAGGACATCAACGATTCGTGCAACAGGATGAGAGGGATGGAGAGGCTACAAATAACTCCGTCCATCGCGGAACAGAAACGATGCGGCAAGTCCAATAGCAAATTGCAGCATGGACATGTTAAAGCGTGCAGGTCCGCCGACCCCCAGCGGGGCGTCCAATCTTCGAGGATCACGCGGCATCGACGTCCGTGCTGTTCAGGCGGTGTGGGGGATGTAGATGTACCGTGCCCCCCTCCCCGGGAAGGGTCCACCTGGGCCGCCAGGAGTGTCCTGTCGCCCTTGTCCTGGGGTGTCTCAGCCAAAAGGGTCCTATGGTCCATGGCCGTTTTCATGTAGGGCGATGGGATTTGCACGTTTCGCTGCACCGACCTTGCAGACTTGCTGCAGCAGATTTTCGTGTGGATTTCTGTCAGCGACGGCGATCGAAAAACGAAGTGAATTGAACTTGGATTTTTTGTAGTCTTCATTTCTTCACTCCTGGCCCAAAACATTCCCACGAAACTAACTTCGAGATCCGGATCGAAATTCTCCAGGACAATCCAGGTCCATCCCATTGTTTTCCAAACGAAATCCGCTCTGCGATGTTGGCGCCACGAGCGCCGCCGCTGGCCAGGCCCATCCTTGGCCCACGAGCGGTGTATACGCCCCGTGGCTTGGCCAGGGAAGCACGTACACACCGCTCCCAGGACCCAGGAGGGACCTGGCCAGCAGCGGTGGATGTGTAAGATCTCGCCGCCCTATCCTGAGGGAAGAGGGCCACTGGAGGTCCCCAAGGGAACCCAGGAGGGCTCCCCCAAGGCCCCAAAACGGCCCAAGCCCGCCAAGACGGCCCAAGAGGGTCCCGGGACAGCCCAACAAGGCCCCAAGACGGCCCAAACGAGCCCCAAAAAGACCACAGGAAGGCCCGGAAACTCCTCGCGCCCTCAAGAAATAAACGCGATTTCAGTTCCAATGTCAGGCAGGTCGAGTCGCCCGGACCTCAGGACTCCTGGCCTTCCAGGCAGGCCTGCAAATGATGTTGCTTTGAACGATCCTCACCGAAACGTTCGGCGTGTGTTCCCAACAGTGCCACGATGTGACCTGACCTGTAATGGTAGATTATGGTATGATATGTTATGTCATGGTATGCTATAAAATTACTCCGATGGAAGGACCCCACATGAGAATCCTCTGGGCGAATCTGGAAAAAACCCTCACCGTCGTCCTCGTGGTTGGTGAGGCGTCCTGGCTGTCTCCTCTGCGTATATTTCTTCTCGCCCTGGCGCGGGGATACGTGCCGGGAATAGCGCTCTGCGAACACGACGAACACAAAATGGCCTACAGTTGGCTCCGGACATTCAAAATGTGGCCCGGGAATGGTGTTCTGGGAACACGAAGAACACGAAGTGGCCTACAAGTGGCTCCGGGCATTCAAAATGTGGCCCGGGAATGGTGTTCTGGGAGCACGAAGAACACGAAGTGGCCTACAGTTGGCTCCGGGCATCCAAAATGTGGCCTGGGAATGGCGTTCTGGCAGCGCGAGAGCCCAAAAATGGCGACAGTTATATGAATTGGATGACCCGCTCGGATTAGTAACATGATCCGCGGGCCCCATAGGGAGGGGGCTCCCGCTTGGGACTTCCTCGCAATTCACTCACAGACGAGGCCCATGTGGCCTGGGAATGGCGTTCTGGCAGCGCGAGAGCCCAAAAGTGGCGACAGTTACATGAATTGGATGACCCGCTCGGATTAGTAACATGATCCGCGGGCCCCATAGGGAGGGGGCTCCCGCTTGAGACTTTCTCGCAATTCACTCACAGACGAGGCCCATGTGGCCTGGGAATGGCGTTCTGGCAGCGCGAGAGCCCAAAAATGGCGACAGTTACATGAATTGGATGACCCGCTCGGATTAGTAACATGATCCGCGGGCCCCATAGGGAGGGGGCTCCCGCTTGAGACTTCCTCGCAATTCACTCACAGACGAGGCCCATGTGGCCTGGGAATGGCGTTCTGGCAGCGCGAGAGCCCAACAGTGGCGACAGTTATAGGAATTGGATGGCCCGCTCGGATTAATAACATGATCCGCGGGCCCCATAGGGAGGGGGCTCCCGCTTGAGACTTCCTCGCAATTCACTCACAGACGAGGCCCAAGGCGAGTGAGTGAGTGAGTGAGTGAGTGAGTGAGTGAGTGAGTGACTGACTGGTGATGATGATGATGATGATGATGATCATCACACTCTCTCACGCGCACACTCATCATCATCATACGTGAGTGCTGATGAGTCAGTGAGTGAGTGAGTGAGTGAGTGAGTGAGTGAGTGAGTGAGTGAGTGAGTGTGTGAGGGATGATGAGTGAGTGAGTGAGTGAGTGAGTGAGGAATGATTGATGATGATGGTGGGTTCCTGTTCCTGCGCGGGGTGTCCAGAGAAAACAAGAACCCCACTTTGGATTTGGGGAATACAAGGCACGCTTTGGTATGAGGTGTGGTGTTTATGTTCTGTTCGGCACGATACATTACGTCATAGCTTATGGTATCATGACGTGCTACGTCCTTCTATGCAATAGCAACTTAGACTGCGCTCTGTCATGCTATGATGTGCCATCTGAACTGCGGCACGATCTGTCATGCTATACGTGCTGTCATGCCGTGTTACGAGGTGGTGTGCTCTGTCATGGTATATTATGGTATGCTGTATTATGCCATGATATGGTATGAAATGCTCTGCTAGGTTATGTGATGGATGCTCCGATCTGTCATAGGATGCACTATTGTGCTCTGTTGTGCTACGGTAGGCAATGCCATGTTATGTGACACTGTGACCTGTTCTGCATTGGTATGATCAGTTCTGAGATGTGGTCTAATGATATGGTTTATTTGCAATGTTGTGTCATGCTCTGTGCTGTGATGCTGTCTTATTATGGTATGCGTTGATGTGCCATGGTGTGGTATGCAAAGATGGGCTGTCATGATGTGGTATGATATGTTCGGGTATGTCATGTGAGGTGGTGTGGTGTTATGCTCTGCTCTGGCATAGCTCAGTGCTGGGCTGTAATATGTTCTGCCATGTTATAATACCGCTCTGCCACGGTATGACTTATCGGCGCGAAGCGGGACACTCGGGGACAATCGGGAAACCTGGTGATCTGGCCAACGCGGTATGCAGAGTGGCGCGAGGCGGTACACTAGGGGACACTCGGGAGACCTGGGGATCTGGCAAACGCGGTATGCAGAGTGGCGCGAGGGGGGACACTCGGGGGACCTGGGGATCTGGCGGCCGCGGTATGCAGATTGCTGCGAGGGGGGGCACTCGGGGGACCTGGGGATCTGGCGGCCTCGATATGCAGAGCGGCGCGAGGCGGGACTGTCGGGGAAACACGGGGAACCTGGGGATTTGGCGGCCACGGTTTCCAGAGTGGCGTGAGGCGGGACTCTCGGGGACACTCTGGACACCTGGGGATCTGGCGGCCACGGTTTCCAGATTGGCGTGAGGCGGGATTCTCGGGGACTCTCAGGGGACCTGGAGATCTGGCGGCCGCGGTGTGTAATGGAAAGGATCTGGAAGCCTGCTCTTAAATTCTAACGACCGCAGCCTGCCGGGTGGGGACCGTCTCCAGATCGGGGCTCCCAGAGCCTCTGGTAGCCCAAGGTGCGGAGGGCCGCGATCATGGGCTGGGCGAGCAATGCTATGCGATGCGCAACGTGAGGCGTGTCGTGAAGGTGTTCCAAACTGTGTGGTGCACAATGCGTGGTGCAACCAACGTGGAGCAATCGATGTGGCGCAACGAAAACGAAATGTCGCACAAACGTCCTACCCGCTCACTTACCCGCAACTCGTTGACAAACCCAACCTGGGGCCACGTTATCGCCTTCTCATGCAGTGGCAAGACTCGGGCGGGCGAGAGATGATGACGACGGCATCGCCGGCGGCGACAACGAGAGCGACGACAACGACGATGAGCATGCTTACGACGATGGTGGTAACGTTGACAACGAGCGAGATGAAGCCGATGGAGATTACGTAGCACCCCGCAGATGCGAATAAGAGTGAGCGGGCGGTGGGGACGTCGGCAGTCTGCGAGACTCTGGAGAAGCCCGCCGCAAGCGCCAACATTTCACAAATTATGCAACGAGCCCGCCGCAAGCGCCGATATGTTCTTCAAACCAATGTGGATCGGTCGCGGGTGGGTCGCGGGTGGGTCCCGGGGTGGGTCGCGGGTGGGTCGCAAATGGGTCGCTGTTGGGTCGCGGGTGGGTCGCGGATGGGTCGCGGGGTGGGCCGCGGGTGGGTCGCGGGGTGGGTCGCGGGTGGGTCGCGGGTGGGTCGCTGGGTGGGTCGCGGGTGGGTCGCGGGGTGGGTCGCGGGGTGGGCCGCGGGTGGGTCGCGGGGGTGTCGACGACAACAAACAACAACAGCAGCAGCAGCAACAACAACACCACCACCAACAACAACACCAACAACAACACCACCACCAACAACACCACCACCAACAACACCACCAGCAACAACACCAACAACAGCAGCAACAGCAACAGCAAAAACAATAACAACACCAGCACCAACACCAACACCAACACCACCAACACCACCAACACCAACACCACCAACAACAACACCAACAACAACACCAACAACAACACCACCACCAGCAACAACAGCAACAACAACAACAACAACAACAACGCAACCAACATACTCCTCACCACGGATTCTCACTTCAGCCACGCACCCAGGGACAATGAATGACCGTTCGGCCCCCTCACTCTGATCAGGAGATAGCCATGATGACGCCGGCGATGACGATGGAAAACGTAACATATAATGAATCTGATAAAGACTTCGGCGGCGACGAGGGATCCGTCGATGCCTGGTTTTGGGGGCTGGCGGCAATGGCCGACTACCTTCCGATGAGGTAGGCACCAGTCCTACACAAGCGTTCGCGCAAATGTTAAAAGGCCTCCCAGATGGAGCCCGAATAGGTAGGGTCGGGGGGTCGCGCCACATCGCTGATGCATCGCTGATGCATCGCCGATGCATCGGCGACGTCGACAATGCATCTGCGACGTCGGCGTAGAGAACGTCTGGCTCCACATCGAGCCGCATCGCCGATGCATCGCCGATTCGGCGCGATCCTCCGACCCAATATACCCCGATTCCATCTGTGTGGACTAGAACAAATTAGACATCATTCCTACAAGAACGACCGTGCCGATGTCCTGAAACACGTCGGCGATCATCTGCTCCTCATTGTGGTCCACCGCGAACTGCAACATCTCCTGACGTGAGAGGCGCCACCGCTATCAGCGAGCGCCACAACGCTCTGGAAACAGAGAACAACATCTGCGCTCGGATTGGGCATGGTGGATCCGATCCAATCCGTCACCTGATCGTCCGTGTCTTCACTCCAGCGCCACGATTTTCTCGTCGTCCTGGATATCCCCATCGCCCTGAAAGTCCGCCGATATCTGTCTGCCGCATCCGCGGTACAAGAGATCCCGACCGCTTCCCCAGGGCCTAGTTTTTCGCCCAAGAGCCATGTTTTGTTGCCCAGGGGTCCGAGAGCTGCCCCCCGATGGTCGACATCGAAGAGAGACCGACGCCTTGAAAAAAACGTCTGGTTGCGGGATAGCCGGCCCGTGACCAAAAAAGCATGGCTGCTCGTGCTGGGCATACATTGGCAACCCTCTGTCACGATACAATCAACACTGGCAATCATTCTGCGTGAAGAAGATGCAAGACCCGTGAACGCCCATGCCGATGCTGTTCGAGCGGGGATGGCCATCGAACGCGGTTCAGGATAGACCGAAGAGGCCAAGGCGCAACCATACTCTTGGCATGTTTACCCATCCTTGCCACTGGTTTCGACAATATTGTGGATTCTGGGCCACGTCTACATCCCAGAGCAGGAGGAGGCGGAGGCGGAGGCGGAGGAGGAGGAGGAGGCGGAGGCGGAGGCGGAGGCGGAGGAGGAGGAGGAGGAGGAGGAGGAGGAGGAGGAGGAGGAGGAGGAGGAGGAGGAGGAGGAGGAGGAGGAGGAGGAGGAGGGGCGCGGGAAGGGGCATGCCGCCCATTGCCCAACGCGCCATGCCCGCCGCCGCGACCCTGGCGGCGGCCTGCAGAACCCGTCCCGAAGGCTCGGTTCGGGCGGGGGAGGCGTGAGGCTCGGGATCGGCGATGCCTCGGCGATGCATCGGCGATGCCTCGGCGGCTTCGGCGTGGAGAAAAAGCGGGTCCCACATCGAGCCGCATCGCCGACGCATCGTCGACGCGGCGCGGACCTCCGACCCCATCTACTCGGACCCCAGACGCAAGACTCGGGTTCGGAGGACTCGGGTTGGCCCGACGAGGCCGTCAAGAAACTAACGAAGCCCAACCTGAACTTTGGCGCGAGCTCCCGCTGCAGCCATCCCACGACAACGGGGCCTTCCAAATTCAGGACGGGACCGCCAAAGAGCGTCGGCAAACCCGAATCATGCCGAACTCGAGCCGTACGGCTGGCGTCGCAAATATGGCGTGCAACACCGATCTCCTAGAAGCACGCTATCCCCCAACATGTAAGTCTCGAACGTATATCTGAATTTTGAGCGAGGGATCCTTCAGTGAACGCTACTCCCCTGCCAGGGCTTCCTCCGTGCACGCCATCCCCAGACAGGAGGATCGAGTGTAATGAGCGAAATAGCGTGTATCTTTGCGGCGCCAAGCGCACGTTTCCCCGATCGGGGTCGAACGTCACGCAACAATCGTCGGATATCTGTGTTCATCCTTCCCTCCTCCTTCTCCTCCTCCTCCTTCTCCTCCTCCTCCTCCTCCTCCTCCTCCTCCTCCTCCACTGGGGAATCTAAGAAGTACCGATAGCGCGACTCCTCAGGCCTCTCCGGGGGTGCGTTCTGACCAGGATTTCGAGGCGAATCCAGCGGTGGCGACGAAGGCCACCCAGGAGGCCCAACAATTGGAAAACGGGGCGACGGGTAGCAGTATGGGTACCTGTTTCTCCTCCGATCCTCCTCCTCCTCCTCCTTCTCCTCCTCACTATTTCTCTCCAGCGGGACGTTGCGGAATTCTGGACTCTTCGCAACTTCGTTTCTGGCCTGCGGCCGCCGCGATGGGCCGCGCGGTGACCTTCCAAAAACCGACCACCGATGCCTCTGGTCAGGGATCGGACAGCACGCAACGATGTGGTCGGAGCTCTGGGCTAGGCCCGACCCTGGGACAGAAAAGCATCCCTCAAATTGGGCGTAACTGCTTAGCTTAAGGGGGGGCGCTACATGAGGCGGGGGGGAAGACAGGTGCCCTCAGGTGCACTTCTCAGGCCCTTGAAGGGCCCGTTGAAGGACCCTAAAGGGAATAGTTTCTGCAGCCCTCGCTGCCTCCCCATTTGTCCCCCCCCACCACGAGAGGCCAAATAAAGAGTACGAGGCCCTCCAGCAGCCAAACTGAAGAACATTCAAGCGTACCCTCCCTCAGAATGCGCAAGAACATCCAACAAGCACGGAGAACATTACGGTACCTTAGGAGGCAACTGCTGGGAGGTCTTCCTCGGAAGGATTAAGGAGGAGTGAGTCCCATTGGGGGGTTGCTACGCCAGACTAGGTTGCGGACTAAGCGGGACTAAGCCGGATTCGGCGGGATTGAGCCGGATTGAGCGGGACTGAGCTGGATTAAGCGGGATCAAACCGGATTTCGGACCAGGGCAAAGTCAGAATCTGACCTCCCAGG
Source organism: Prorocentrum cordatum (assembly GCA_963575745.1). Lineage (NCBI taxonomy): Eukaryota > Dinophyceae > Prorocentrales > Prorocentraceae > Prorocentrum > Prorocentrum cordatum. Next base: position 213,158 of record CAUYUJ010013147.1, on the reverse strand, counting down.
AATTGCATCTGAAGGTGCCCTCCCCGAACGCCTCGGCCCGACCGACCGGTCGGACCCAGGCCGGAACGACATCCCTCAAGAACATGAGACCCTCCGTCGGCCAAAACAAATAGAACATCCAAGGGAGCCTCCCCAGGATGCACAAGAACATCCAACAAACACGATGAACACCTCGACCGTATCCTCCTTCGCCAATCTCCCTCGTCGTGCTGCCGCTGCCGCTGCTCCTTGCCGCTGATCCCCCCGCCGCCACCGCCGCCGCTGCTCCTCCTCCTCCTCCTCCTCCTCCATTCCTTTTCCTTATAACAAACTTATCCATGTCGCACCCCGAGGCCAGTTTTTAGGGCGTGCCAGGCGTTTCGCCTGAGACCTCCTCACCATTTATGATTCTGGATCCTAAAACATTGGCAACAATTTAACAGATGGAGGGCGGGCGGGTGGTCTTCAACATGTGGCTCTCGCCGTAGCGCCGCGCACATTCGTTCTGAAACTTTGCAGGAGCTTCACGGATTGAGGATCACCCGTTTTCAAAATGTGGCTCTCGCACTAGCGCCGCGCACATTCGTTTAAACAAATTCACAGAATTCTAGACGCTTCGCGTATCCCCACCTACCCGGCCAATTTACATCGTACCGCGCCCTGGACGTTGTGCCCGCTCCTTGTCCCTCGCCTTGGAGCCGCGAACCAAAAAAGTGTCCCGACCTACCGTTCGTCAGGGGCATCAGCCATCGCCCCAAGCGCACCTGCCGGTGCACCCCCGAGGACGTGCTACACCAGCTCCCAGAGGCTTGGAGCCAAGATACTGGGAAATGCAAGCGGCACCGGGTGCACCCAGGGATGCAACACCTCCAGTCCCTGCTCCGCCCAGGCCAAGATGACTCGGCGCTTAGGCTTTCCCTACTCAGCAGCGACGGGCTCCCCTTAGACACCCCCTCGCTCAGGGTCCTCCTGGTGGTGATGATGCTCCAGCTGCGTGAGCCCCGAGCAACGCTTTGGCCATTCCCGCACCCCGAGGCCACGGGGGACATCATCGAAGCAGCCATGGGCCTCTGCCTCCCCTGGCAGGACGCCCAAAAGGAGTACAGGGCTCAGTTTGCTGCGGCCTGGGGCTTCGACCTGAGTGCCTTCGCATCCCTCCATGGGAAAATGGAGGATGCCATCAGGCACATCAGCACGCTCGCCACCTTCGCTCACCACCACACGGTTGCGACCATCCATGGTTGCCCCAAAACGTGGTCAGGGATGCTGGAACACAAATTCACCCTGGAAGCCCCCATGCGGATGCTGGAAGCTATCGTCAAACCGGCTGACATCAAGTCCCTGGGCCAGGGGGGCTGCTCCATTTGCACACTGCACAAGGAGCTAGCTGGGACAGAGGCTGGGCTTGGCCGCCCAGACACAATGGCAGACGTGCAATACATCGGCGGGGGAATTGCCATGTCCAACAAGCGCCTGGACGAGGACTTCCCCGCGTCCCCGGCCCCCGGCACCGTGCTCATCCCCCCCGCCGTCAGCGACGGCAGGTTCCTCACCAGGCAGCAGGGCGGCAGCTACGACTGTGACGGGTGCACTAACGCGGGGCTCCAAGGTGCAGCAGGTACCTGGGAGGACGACGACACGAGAGAGCTGCTGGCGCAGAACCGCTCCCAAGCCTACATGCAGGGCCGAAACTGCAGGTGGCTACTATGGATCAAGTCACTTGAGAAGAACGGCATCGAGGTTCCCCCGGCCGGAAGCAAAGACCTCGCGCCAAGAAGTCGCTGCAGCAGCGCCTCCAGGAGCACAAGCGCAGACTGGACGAGGCTCGCTCTCGAAGGAAAGCCCGTGCCCTCCCCCTCCTGGACCGGCTACCCATCGGGTACGGGCAGCCGACCGCCGCATCGCTCCCCACCTGCCTGGGTGACCTCGTCATGCGCACTCCGCCCGCCTTTCAGCCACAGAAGGTCGGCACCACCCTCCCAGCTCACAAGCTGTCGGACGGCAGGTTCGGGCCAGACTCGCACCGCACGAGCACCTACACCGCTATGTGCGACACCTGCCCCCCGGGGTCGCCACTGCTCGTGTGGGCGGCAGGCAGCCCCGCGCTCGGCTGCTTCATGTGGCGCCCGGAACCCGGGGCACCACGCGACGAGCAGACAAGGCTCCCGCCATGGGACGTGATGCCCACGCTCTGGACACAGCAGCAATGGAATGCAGGTTGGGCCTGCAGGAGATGTCTCATCCACACCTGGAATGTGGCACCCGGTGCCCTCGACCGCACTTTGGACCTGCACTCCTCCGAGGTGCGCCCCCCCGCCCCTGCTAAGCGCGCAGCAACAGCAGAAGTGCAAGAGGAGAGCTGCGACATCAGCGCCCACCTCTCCCCATCAGGCGTCAATGCAGCGGCGAAGGACGCCTATTCAAGGCCATCGGCCCCAACGGGCGAGTCCACCTCCAACGACATGGAGCTCAGCAGTCCAGCTGCCGGCGAGACCGTCTGGGCCCGTCGTGACAGCAACTCCGCGTTCCCCAACTCGGACCCACCAGCGTGTCCCGTCCTGCCAACCCTATCCACCTACCGGCTCGCCGGGGTGGAGTCCGACGGCCCCGTCCACGCTCTGTTGAAGTACCCACTTGAGTGGAATCACACGGTCTACCTTTGCTGGGCCGACTTCGGACAGCAGTACGGCGAGGGCATCCCTGGTGACAAAACCGATGAGACGTTGTGGCCCACAGCGCGCCTGCTCCCCTTCCTGGGAATGATCTACGGGGACTCGATCCCAGCGAACGGCCACCCCCCGCGCATCCCGTGGGACGGGCAGCGGGCTGCAGCGGCCAGGGTGGTATCTCACCTAACGGGTAGGAGTGAGAAATACCGGGGAGAATGGGACCGCTACGCTGCTGGCCTTGCTGAGCAGAGAGGGCAGTGCCCCTTCCGACAGCGGATTCGCACTCTGCTGGCGTTCCTTGCGGAGATTGACCCCGCTGCACTGGCCTGGGGGGCCATCGCCCTCCTTTCCACCCGCGACCCGCGAGAGACAGCCGCAGGCGCCCCAGCTGGGGCGGAGTCACTGGCAGCCACCTGGCTCAACAAGGATGTCGGTGCCGACGCCCCTCCCTCAGTGGACAACCGCGGAGGCGAGCAGGAGGGCCCCCCTTCCCGTGCTACCAGAGCGCCCCCCCAAGCCGCCGGGGTGGAAAGGGGGACGCGCCCCTCAGGCAGACGGGAAAACTCCTACTGGGCAGACGTGCAAGAACGAAGGCGAAGTAGATGGGGTCGACTGGGGTGGGGAGGCAGACAAGAAGAGTGAGTCTGACACCCTCAAGGAATCAAGCTCGGAGTCCAGTCCAACCCCCACTGCTGGCGACCGAGACGAAGAAATCCCTGGCCCCCTCAGGATCTGGTCGGCACCACCCGACAGGGTCACCTCAGAGGCCTGGTCCCCCTACGAGCAGGCCGCTTCCAGGGGCGCTGGCCGCGCCGCCAGGGGCACGCAGGACGACCAGCGAAGAGGGGGCAACCCAGCTGGGACCGTCGACGACGCCAGGGACGACAGGTCCCTCAGGCGCGCAATCGGCGACAGGGGCCGCCAGCGACCCGTGTGGGAGGGCACCAGGGACGGGGGTCGCCGTGCCGCCAAGTCCCCGAGAGGCGACCCAGCCCGGCCACACATACTCCAGGCACCCTGGAGAGACATATCAGAAACGCAACCACCCCGAGGCAATCCGAGCGACCCCATGGGGGGCATCCCCATGTATATGTGCCCAGTCGACGAAGCTGATGCTACGAAGGACGAACCGATACAGGAGAAGATAACGCGCCTGCAAAAGACGCTGGGAGGTGCGTTTAACGGGGTCTGGGTCGCACGGGTGAGGAGGGCGGCCGTGAGGCAGGGGACCATCAGGACTGAAAAGAACGACCCCAAGCTAAACTCGGTGCAGCTGTGCAGCGAATTCCTCCAGGCATGGGGCAACGCAGGGTATGACGCATACAAGATGGACAGAGACCTAGGGCTCAACGTCGATGGCCAACGGTCAAGGACAGACATACCAGGCTCCTGCAACGCGAGCCCAGACCCCACGCGCAGCGCGGGGCCGACAGCAGCAGCGGCCCCGCCCCATGGACCAAGGAGGGCAAGAGGGCGACAGAGGCGTCCTCGCAGGAGCAATGGACTGGTGCATCCGGCTCCGCCAACCCGTGGCATGGATGGCAGGAATGGATTTCCTGGAGCCACCAGGGCGCACCGTGGACAGATACCGACTGGAAAGCGAAAGGCAAACGCTACTCCCCCAGGGGAGAAAACCTATACACCGACATGCGCGCACGATGGTGGGATTGACTTGACCAGTGTGCCAAGGGCATGCAGGGATGGGCCCGCCCGACGGGGTGCCCCCTGCTCCCCCAGCTCGGCGACAGCGACACTCCCCAGGCGCTCGCCGCTCTCTCCCCGTCGGGGACAGTTTCACCCTGCAGCGCCTGGCCTTGGCCGCAATACCCTGGGCAGCTCCCGCTGGGGCGGGGGTGTCCCAACATCTCACCCAAGGCGCTGCATAGCTAGACAGCCCACACTGGATAAGTGGACCTTGCCTGGCCACCTCGCCCCCCCTGCAGCTGGTGGGGGTGGGCCCGCAGGCCCCGCTGGCCCAAGGCCAACAGCCGCCCTCTACGATGGCTGACTGCTCGGTTGGGGACTGGGGACGGACGCAGACGCCTCCCCTCCACGCCCTTTGATCCAGCCCTAGCTGCGTTCCAGCCCTTCATGAGGTGGTCGCGGCAGCTGCGAATCTCGGCGACTATCTTGACTGGTCCCCGCGAGGTTGCAGTATACCAGCCCCGGGCCAGCGTGTCCTCTCTCATCGTTGCTGCCCCGACCTGTCACTGGTTTCGGATACGATGACGACACACTGGCCCCCCCCGGGCGGCGGTGCGGTCCGCGGAGTGAGTGCTCTGTTGGTACTTGCGGTCCACCGGCTCTCTGTGGTCAGATTCAGCCCTGACTTCACCCCCAGCGCCTATGCACTGGCAGCGGCTGCAGCGTACCTCTGCGACCTTCGGCCGATACCCGCTTGGCGGCAGTGCGGGCGCTTGGGCCTACGTGTCCTTTCATCGTTGCTTCCTGGCCTGTGACTGGTTTCGGAACGATGGCTGACGCACCGGCCCCACCATGGGCAGCGGTGTGGATCGTGGAGTGAGAGCTCTGTAGGTCCCTGCCCTGTCTCTGCCGACCCCGCGTACGGCGGTGGTACCTCGCGCTGAGTGGTTCAGCCTTCAGCGTGTCGCTTCGGTGCTACCTGTCTAATCGGCTAGGTTTGCTGCGCGGACTGGCGCCGACAGGGCGACTCTTCTGCTGCGTGGCACTGCGGCTTCTTCACCTTTGTGTGGCTGGCTCCCAGGTGCGGTCGCCTTAATGTGGAGCATTTTGCTTAATGCATGTGCACGTTCGCCTTCTTTGCGAATTATTACTGCAAGTGCGTTGCCTGTTGTAGCTAATTAGCCTCGCCTGCTGGCCCAGACGACGCCTTCCGCTCCCTGTCCGCCGCCTCGGAGCCGCCGACCCAAAAAGTATCCCCACCAGCTTCCGTAACCCCCCTGGCTCAAGCTCAAGCCGCTCTGGCTCGAGTCCAGAGCAGCAGGGCGCTCTCGCGGCGGCCGCAATGTCGTGGCACAGTCGCCGCTGGCGCGCCACGGGCCTGCTGCAGGCGACCGATCCGTGGGCGGGTGCGGCTGCCGCGGCAGCTCACTGGCGTGGAGACGGCGGCCGCGGCGGGGCACTGCCGCAGGACGCTGCCTGGCGAGGGTGGAATTGGTCTCCCTTCGGGCAGGCGACGCCATTCGAGTCGCCCGCCGCCCGCCGCCGCCGCCAGCGCGCCGCCGCGGGCGCCGCCGGCGCCGCTGGTGCCGCTGGCGCCGCGGCGAGGGCCGCGCGGCCGGCGCCGCGGCCGCCGTGGCCCGCGCGCCCGCCCTTGGGCCCGCCGCAGCTGGCGCCGTCGCGGCCGCCGCGGCCGCCGCAGCCGCAGGCGCGGCGGCCGCGGCCGCGGCAGCCGCGCAGCAGCAGCAGCTGCAGGAGTAGCAACAGCGGCAGCAGCGACAGCAGCAGGTACAGCAGCCGCAGCAGCAGCGGCAGCAGCAGCAGCCGCAGCAGCAGTACCTGCAGCCGCAGCCGCAGCTGCTGCAACTGCAGCCGCAACAGCAGCAACAGCAGCAGCCGCAGCAGCAGGGCAGCAGCAGCAGCAGCAACAGCCGCAGCAGCAGCAGCAGTAGAACCCAGCAGCTGCAGCAGCAGCAGCAGCCGCAGCAGCAGCAGCACCCCCAACCACAGCCGCAGCAGCAGCTACAGGTGCTGCAGCAGCGGAAGAACACAGGGGAAGGGAACGGAACGGGACGGAAGGAGGTACCCCCGCTCCCTGACGCCCTTCCGGGCACCCCTGACGGCCAACAGACTGGGCAAGAAGACGCTGGCGAAGAGTCTTCAAGCACTCTTGCGGCAGCCAGCGGCAACCCTGGCGAACAGAGACCCACAACAGCTCCGCAGACTGGGCAAGAAGACACAGGCGAAGAGTCTTCAAGCGCTCTTGCGGCAGCCAGCAGCAACCCTGGCGAACAGAGATCCACAACAGCTCAGACGGCCGTCAGCGGCACCCCTGGTGACGAGGGCCCCATGGCACCTCAAGACACTCCCTCCGAAGGTCACAAGGAGGTACCCTTGCTTCCTCAGCAGCAGCAGCAGCATGGCAGGGAAAAGAAGAGGGAGGCCGCGGCGGAATGGGCGGAAGCGGCGGGGGCCGCGGAGTATCGGGGGCCTGAAGCGGCGGAGGCCTTTGAAGGGGCGGAAGAGGCACAAGCCGTCGCCCGTGTCCCTGAAACAGAACTGGGTAGACAAGGTTTGGCCCCCGAAAATGCGGACGACAGCTGCAACAGTCCGCGAAACGGGATCCTGGACCAGCACGGGCTCGCCTGCCACGCCGTGCCACTCCCACCTTCTCCACAAAATAGGCAGACCGTCAGCAGTCCTCTGGGGGCGCCACAGACCCAACAGGGGGACCACGGACCAGCCGTCCAGACGCAGGACATCGAGGCCATCCGCTGGCTCGTCGGGAGAAACCACTCTAGCGGACGGCGAACCTTAGGCGTCCCCTCCGGACGCCCAGGGCACGCCTGACAAAGAACTTTGTGCTCTGGCAACGGAAACGGCGTCGCCGTGCGTGCGCGCACCTGGCACGACCAGCGGCGCCCCCGAGACCAGCGAGAGTCTCGCGTCGACCGGAGGGGGCGCGCCCGTGAGCGACGGCAGGCACAGGCCCGAAGGCGAACGCCAGCGAAAAGGGCCTCTCCCCGCGCACCCCAAGGCAGCGTCCGCCCGGGCTGCCGGAGGCGATTCGACCCCTGCCTGGCGGCCAACCATGCGGCCCGCATCTTCCCACAGGGCCCCGCTAGGCGTGCAACCGGAACTGTCGCGAACAGACTGCGAGCCCTCTGTCCAGGACAGCGGGGCCGGTTCGCCGGAGACCTGCGGCCAGAACGCGCGGCAGCGACAATGGCCAGAGCCGCGCCAATGGCCAGAGCCCTCAGACCCCGACACGGGACAGCAGCTGCACAAAGCAAAGATCGACACCATCCAATCCAGTGGGACCTTCCCGGGGAGAGCCCCGGCGATGCGACAAGGCGACTCCAAGTCACCCTGGGAACAATGTTCACAAGCACCTGGCGCGCCTCCGCCAAGCAGCAGGCCGTGCCTGGCAGCAAAGGCGCGCTCGACCCACTTCGGCACGACCCGCAAACCTGCCTCCGCTTCCTGGGGTCCTTCCGCAACCGCAAGTGCGACGTACGGGCCGTTAGCGACGCGCTGGGCCTTGGCGTCGACTGGGCTCGGCTGCGGCATCGGCGCCGGGGTCGAAGCGGCAGCCAGGGCAGGGGTCACTATGCGGCGAAGGGACACCCGGACACCCACGCACCCAAGAGGGGCAAAAACAATGGCTGGTCGTCTCCCCAATATAGCCGTTGCGGCCCCACGTCGTGGCACCGCACTGGCTGTGAAGGGTCCCGCGGGCTCCTGTCCAACAGCCATGTCCCTGGGTGCCCGTCCCGTCGCCCCCCTCCGCCCTCACTTTGCCCAGTGCGGCGGCGAGCCTCACCCAGCCCCGAGCGGCGGTTGCGCGGGGCCCTGGGTCCACGCGGGGGGCAGCTGAGACTACGGGCACGGCGCCTCCTCTCCATTCTTCAGCAGCGGTCAGCGGCCCCTTGGATGTACCACCGCACCCCCCACGGGGGCGTCGGCTTCGAGGCGGCAGCACCGCCCCCAGCGTGTCAGTCCACTGGCTGCGCCCCCCCCCCCCACACTTCAGCAGCGGTCAGCGGCGTCCACGGGTGTGCCGCCACGCGCCCCCGCGGATGCGTCGGCCTTCGAGGTGACAGCACCGCCCTCAGTGAGTCAGTCCACTGGCTGCAAATTGCCCTCCCTGAGTCACACCAGCTGTGGGCGAATGACCGACCGTTCGGTGTCACCTTCCTCTCAGCGGAGGTCAGCTGCGACCCTGGACGCACGCGGGGGGCAGCAGGGGCTGCGGGCCCGGGGCTCCCGCGGGAGCTCAAGGTACTCTGGCGTCCCGGTGCTGTCCGCCAAGGGCCGGCGCTCGGCCCCCCCCCCTTGCGCGCTCCGTCTTCACTCAACCCAGGGCGGCTGTCGCTCTGGATCCAGGCGGGGGTTGCAGAGGCTTCGAGCGCGTGACATCCCGCGGGAGCTCAAGGGACTCCACGCAGGGAGTAGCAGGGACTACGAGCACGAGGCATCCCACGGGGGCTCAGGTTACTCTTGCATCCCAGTACGACATGAAAGAGATATCATAGCGGCGATCAGCTGCGACCCCCGAGTTGGTCACTCCACAGGCTCGCAAACATCGGCGGCGGTTAGCGGCGACCCTGGGGGGCCACGACGCGACCCCGTATGCACGCGGCGGGCTGCCGAGGCTACGGGCCCGGGGCCTTCCTCGGGGGCTGGAGATGCTCTTGCGTCCCGGTGCTGGCGGCCAAGGGCCGTCGCTCGCCTCCCCCCGTGCAAGCTCCGTCTTCGCGCCACCCAGGGCGCGCCACCACCCGTCCACCCCCCGTTCACGCACGGCGCTGCCGCGTCCCCGGGTCCAGGCGGGGAGCTGCAGAGGCTGCGAGCACGAGGTGCGAGGTGCGAGCTGGGCGTTGTGAGCTACAGCGCTGGGAGCCGCGCGTGCGCCAGGGGCGAGCAATGGCAACTCGCACTGTCGCTGCTCAGTGGGTGTCAGAGGTTGAGTTGGAGCGCAACGTTGTCAACTGCGACGCTGGAATCAGCGTGTCAAGAAAACGGGAAATGGCAACGTGCTCCGGCGCTATTGCCGGAATGGGGGAACCTAAGTTGGAGCCCGCTGTCATCAGTCCCAGCGCTGGGGCAGGTGCGAGAAGGGTGGGCGCTGCAGCAGGCCCTGTCGCTGCCCACCAAAATGCGGCCAGCGGCATTGGAGCCCAACGTGATCAGCTACATCAGTGGGATCAGGGTGGAAGGCGACGCTGCAGCCAGACGCTGCAGCTACATTCCCGAGATCAGCGCGCGTGGGAAGGTCGGGCAGTGGGTGCAGGCCCCGTCGCTCCTCAGCGAACGTGGGCAAAGTTCGAGCCGGACGTCGGCAGCTACAGCACTGGGTCAGCACTCAGCGCAGCCCGAGTGGAGGCTGGATGTGGCATAGCACACTGCTTCTTCACATCACCTCTCTGTCAATGCGGACTCTTGCGGCGATCAGCGACCCCCGAGGACCAACCTCCCCCGCTGTCTTGTCTCACTGCAGAATCACATCAGCGGTGGTTTGCTGCGTCCCTGGAGGACCAGCAGTCATAGACACCAACCATCAAATAAGCAGAGGCCTCGAGCACGAGGCGCGGGGTGCGAGCTGGACGTTGTGAGCTGCAGCGCTGGGGGCAGCGCGTGCGCCAGGAGTGAGCAATGGCAACTGACGCTGTCGCTGCTCAGCGGGTGTCTGAGATTGAGTTGGGGCGCAACGTTGTCAACTACGACGATGGCAACGTGCTCCAGCGCTATTGCCGGGATCGGGGAAGCTAAGTACGAACCCGCTGCCATCAGTTGCAGCGCTGGGATCAGGTGCGAGAAGGGTGGGCACTGCAGCAGGCCCTGTCGCTGCCCGCCAAAATGCGGCCAGCGGCATTGGGGCCCAACGTGATCAGTGATAGCAGTGGGATCAGAGTGGGCGTGACGGGCGGACAATGGCAGCAGGCGCTGTCCCAGCTCGGCGGATGTGGCTCTCGCTGCACAGCGACTGGTGGAAAGCGACGCTGCAGCCATGCGCTGCGGCTACATTCCCGAGTTCAGCGCGCGTGCGAAGGTCGGGCAATGTGTGCGGGCCCTGCCGCTCCTCAGCGGATGCGACGGGCAGAGTTTGAGCCAGGCGTCATCAGCTACAGCGCTGGGTCAGCACTCAGAGCAGCCCGAGGGCGGAGGCTTGAAGTGGCATCGCACTCTGCTTCTACACAGGGGCTGCGGCAAGCCTCTTCTCGCCGTCAGGCAGGCGGGGGGATGCGGTGGCCCACTCCCTGCCCTGGGGCAGGAAGTGGGCCTCCGCCCCCCCCCGTCCGTCTGGCGGTGAGCGCGGCCTTGCCGGGCCACCTCTCTGTCTATATGGACTCATGCGGCGATCAGCTTCGACCCCCGAGGACCAACCCCCCCCACTGTCTTGTCCCACTGCAGATTCACATCGGCGGCGGTTTGCTGCGTCCCTGGAGGACCAACAATCGGAGACACCAACCATCAAATAGAGATTATAGCGGCGATCAGCTGCTCCCCCCGATGAGATGAAAGAGAGATCATAGCGGCGATCAGCTGCGACCCCCGAGGAGATGAAAGAGAGATCATAGCGGCGATCAGCTGCGACCCCCGAGAATGACCATGGCCCCTGACCCACGGATCCCCCCCCCTCTCGGGCCAGGCGGGTGTCCCCCGCCCTTGGCCCCGGGGCCCGCCTGACGTACTGCAGACGTCGGCGTGGTTGCCCCCCGCCCCCAGGGCCGCCCGTGCTCCCCGCTGCCCGTGGTCTGGCTCATCACTCTCAGCGGCGGCTAGCTGCGGCCCTGGAGGAACACGTGGTGTGTGTTGGCGTTCACCGGGTCTTGGGCGGAAGTGCCAAGCGGCGGACTGGGTCTGGCTTTGCCCCCTGGCCTTCGTGTCTACCACAGTGCAGCTCCCCCAGGCGCTTCGCCCTATGACATCGGCTCGCCCCCTCGCACAGGAGCCACTCGCCTTAGGGCAACGGGGCGCCTGGCTCGCACAGACGCCACGTGCCTCGGGAGGTGCAGCCAGGTCTGTTCACTTGGGATAGGCTCGTCCCCGGTTCTGTTTGGCGTCCTCCAGAAGGCAGCACTACCATCAGTGCCGCCCCCCCCTTTCTCTCCACGCTGGCGATGCTCACCGCGCCAGCTGGTCTCCCCCCCTCACTCTGAGGCCTGACGCCGTGCCAGCACGCGCTGCGTGGCCCACAGTCGCTTGGTTCCCCCTTGCACTGTGGGGTGGTCTGACGGTTCGTGGTTTCGCCTGGGAGTGCTTCAGCCTTCCGCGGCAACTACAGCACCCCAGGCTCACCACCAGCTTCCGGCAGGTTGCGTTGCACCACGTCCCGCGGCAGCTCATCCTCCCTAGCTAGCACGCGTCGTCCAGGGCGTTTGGAGCCTGGCGCCCCACCGGCGACTCACTCCACCGGCCTCGCACTTGCCCCCACTTAGATTGACGGACTTGGTTGTCCTGGTTCATGTCTCATACTGTGGCAGGCACCGAATGCGTTGGCCACTCGAATTCTGGTCATTTTGTCCAGTGCGCGTGCCCGAGCTTGCAGTACGTCAGCCAGTTCAGCGTCACCCAGCCTGCAGCTGCCGTCTGCAGCCGCCGTCTGAGGGGGCCGGCTGGCGCCTCTGCTTAGCAATTAGCCTCGCCCGTGGCCCGGACGTTGCCCTCGCCGCCTGACCGTCGTCTCGCGGCCGCGACCAAAAAAATATCCCCACCAGCCCATCCAGAAACGATGTCCAGGCGAGTTGAGGTGATCAAGGAAATGCGGTGACAAAGATGAGGACGGCCGAACCGTGCAAAGGAGCGAGGAGGAGAAGGAGGAGGTGGATGAATGGATGGATGAGGGAGTGGGAAGAAGGAAGATGAATATAATGAGGAGGAGGCGGAGGTGGAGGAGGAGGAGGAGGAAGAAACGGAGTAGGAGCAGGAAGGAGGAACAGGAGAAGGAGGAGGGCAAGCACAAGGGACAGAGGTCTCTTGGATGCCTCTCGGAGCCTCTTGGGGCATCTCTTGGGCGATTCTTGGTGGCCTCTTGGGACGTCTTGGGGGTCTCTTGGCGATCTTGGGGGGCTCTTCGGGGTCTTGGGTGCCTCGGGGGGGGCCTCTTGGGGCCGCTTAGGGTCTTCTTCGGGGCCTCCTGGGGGCAGCTTGGGGCCATCTTGGGGCCATTTTGGGACCTCTTGGGGCCTCCTGGACGCTTCCTGGGGCCATCTTGGAGGAGATCGGTCAACGAAAGGGGTTTCCTCAATTACGCCCCCCCCCATCAGGAGCACCCAACATCGCCTCCTGGACCCATCTTGGAGCGTTCTTGGAGCGCTCTTGGGACCGTCTTGGGGGTCTCTTGGTCCCTTATTGGGCCCCTGTTGGGCCATCTTGGAGCGATGTTGAAGCCTCGGATGGGCATCGGAAGCGCAAAAGCGATAACGCCAAAAACATTGATTTTCCCTATGGTTTTGAAGCATTTTGGCCTGGTCGGGGCGTCGTTGGGGAGCTCTTTTGGCCACTTAGACCCGTCTTGGAGCAGTCTTGGAACGTCTTGGAGCATCTTCGGAGCTATATCGAGGCATCTCGCGCTATCTTGAATTATTTTCGACGCTATCTTGGGCTGCTCTGAGGCCCTTATGGAGCAATCTTGGGTCATCTTGAACGCTCAAACTACCCGCGGCCCCGCCCGTCCAGGTTCAGGGGAGGGGATAAGGGGAGGGGTAAACCCCTCCCCGATGGGGAAGAGGGAGGGGTGGAAGAGGACACGCCCTAAAACACCGACGTTTAGAGGGTTGGTGGGATTTTACGGATTGAAGATAATTCGCTTTCAAAATGTGGCTTTCGCATTAGCGCCGCGCACATTCGTTCCAAACAAATGCACGGGTTTCACGGATTGAGGGCGGTTCCTTTTCAAAATGTGGCTCTCGCCTTAGCGCCTTGCAAGAGTTTCACGGATTCCACGGTCGACGTACCAGAAATGGTGTTTTGGAAAGAATCAGGATTTTGTTGCGGGTGCAACAAATACGTTGATTCGCGGTGTTTGAAACCTAAGCCAATAGTAACATTCAGGCACGATCCAAGATCGTCAATACGCAACAATCACATTGATCTGTGGCATTTGAATCCCGAAAGCATTTTTTTGCCACGCTTCCGGGTCTTCAAACGGTTGTCTTCCAACGAGGCAGACGGATCCCTCAATGGAAAAGAGCCACTGTAGGGGCCTGTGAAGAGGGAGCTTGGAGGGAGGGTGTATTCCAACATCGTTGATGGCCCTTAGCTTTACTGTTTTTTTTTGTCGCGAACGGGCCGCGGACGCGACTAAATTACCTAACGCGCGCAGGGCCGCGGATCAGGTCCCTTGGCTTTACACGGATCCTCCTCCTGCTCCTCCTCTTCGTCCCCATCCGCGGTGCGCTGTGCGCCTGGACGCGGCTGAAGCAGCCAGGATTGGTCAGCATCGACCCTACGCCACGAAGGTGTATGCACAGACGCCCTCCGACGAATTCTGCATGTACCTCCAGGGAGGGCGTCGGTGTACAAAGTCGCTGGCTCTGCGGTGATCTATACACCGCCACAAGATGTATACACAGACACCCTCCGACGAATTCTGCATGTACCTCCAGGGAGGGCGTCGGTGTACAGAGTCGCTGGCTCTGCGGTGATCTGTACACCGCCACCCTCCCCTGAGGCCCAGGAACAATCCGGTGGAGGGTGTCTGTGTATTTTCTGTGGCGGAGACTCAGGGAACTCGGCAACTCGGATCGGATCGAAATGTGCGTCGGATCGAGCTGCATCGGCACGGGGTCGGAGTCAAATCGGATCGGCCGCACCAAGATGCATGGGCAACGCCAGGCCGCATCGGACAGTCGGAACATCGAAGCCGAATCGGGCCGACCAGAACCGATATCGAATCGGATCGAAATGGACACTGGAAACGCAGGCGCAAACGTAACGCATTGCGGCAGGGGAGCAGCAGAGATGCCGACTCTCACCGATACCCCGCCTGGTCAGACTTATCCTGTCTCGACGGTCGCCCAAAGGTGTGCGCGCAAGGATCGCGAGGCGGAACGAGAACAATCTGCGCTCGGCGAGAAGGGTAGGCATCCGCCAAGCGCTCATTGTCCTGTCGGACGCCCGAATTATCCGGGGTAGCTGCGGTCTTGGGTAACTCCCGTTTGGGCCCCCGAGGCGCGAACCTGTAGCTACCGCTGACCACTCCCAGCCCTGATGATTCGGAGCTCTGATCCTGGTCGGTCGCCCACAGGTGTGCGCGCAAGGATCGGCTACACGTGAGAGTGACCCTAGGCAAGATGACATGTGGTGCGCGACTCAACGGGAGACGCGGGGGGGCCAAACCCGGGCGCGCAAGCCGCTGCTACCGCTTCGCATTCAGCGATCGGGGGATCCCATGGGGCCCGCACCGAAGGTCACTCCGGCGAAAGGTCACTCTTACGTCCAGCCGAAAAGATCGCGAGGCGGAGAGCGAACAGTCTGGGCCAGGCGAGAGGGGTACACATCCGCCAGGCGCTCACTTTACTGGTCGGTCGCCAAATGGTGTATACACATGGTGGGGCGAAACCCAGACATGCAACGCCCTGATTCTTTCAACACGCGGCCCCCGGAAGTGCAGACACTTTCCCTGAGGCCAGCTTCTCATCCTGAATCGTTTTTGACGGTCCCAACGCCTGCCGAGGGCCTCGAGGGGCCGAAAACGATGAACAAATGTCCGTCCTGAATGTTTTGCGACGCGAGATGTCTGGGAACATCTGCTGGCCTAGCAGGTGAATGGAACAGGCCTGGGAGGCAAGGGGGATTCCTACAGACCCCCTGGCAACAGGGGACGAAAAAGCTGCCATTCCTGGCCCTGCAGGGGCTCGAGAGCCAGGGGGAAAGGGTTGTGGACTTAGGAACCCTCCCGGGGACAAGCTCCTCATCCCGAGCCGCCATGTGGCACTCTTGGGCGCGAGATAATGTCCGGTGGCAACTCATGAGAACCTCCCATGCCATCCTGTCGGCTCTTGCGAATCGACGCTAATCGAGGCTAAATCGACGATGGTCCACGCTAGATCTACGCTAGTGGACGCTAGCCGACGCTAAATCGGCGCTTTCC